>JAJEOU010001354.1:83987-114577 GCA_021534815.1 Acrocephalus arundinaceus
TATAAAGCTATAATCCTTAATTACCTATATACTGTTACAAACTTATGATCCTTGAAAGTATAAGTTTATTATAATGTAATTTTTAGTGTGTAATTAATATTACATATCTTTATAAGTATAAGGATTACTATAATCCTTAATTAAGTCTAGTATGTTTCCTACCCTTTTTCTTAGGTTTTAGAAAAATAAGCTTCTGAATACATTCCTGAAATACTGTATAGTCTTATTATCAGGAAGAGGACCTACAAAAAGAACATTCTGGTTTTTAACTTGAGTACGAACAGTCAAAAAAAAAGTGGCACAAAGCAGCCTTTGGATCTCTTCCAAGGGGTTTACCCAGGGGAGTGTAACTGAGGCAACTGAATCTCGTATTTGTTCTTCCTGTTAAAAATCCTAATTAATCAACCTTAATAAATTGTTCATATCAGGAGCTGGGTATTCCCCATCCCCACTGAGACACCTGGAAGCTTCCAATTAAGGTCTGGTTGTTACTTTACTGTTCTAATGCTGCTGCAAGGGTTTTTTTCTCTTTTGATTATAGGCAAGAGGAGGATGAGAGAAGCAGAACAGGAATTGCAATCACAGAATCACAGAACATTCTGAGTTGAAAGGGGACACCCAGGATCATCAAAGGAATGTTTCAACATTGACAGATACTCCAGAACTGTAACTGTGGGTGGTCAGACTCTGCTGGGAGCCTCCTAAAGGGTCTTCAGCCACTGCTCAGCCCTGCACAGCCCCAGCATCACCTTGGCAGGGCCCAGCAGGGCTCTCCTGAGCTGCCTTGCCCCACCTGCAGACAGAGCCTGCCCCAGCCAGGGCCCTGCAGACAGGCAGGTTTCTGTAGGGCCGGGCCCAGGGCACAGAGGGTGGGATGGGCCTCTGTGAGCGCTGGCAGGGACAAGGCTCCTGTCAGGAGGGAAATGTGCAGGCCCAAGTAGATGCTGAGGGAAGGAGAGGGGGCTGAAGAGAGCAGTGCTGGGGGCAGGAGGGCACTGTGGGTGTGTGGGAGGTGCCGTGCCCAGCTGGCTACAGGAACACTGTCCTGAGTGCCCGGCTGTCTCTGCCCTGCCTTCCCAGGCACAGCACCACCACATCTTCTCTTGTTTCTGCACTGCCCTGATCCTTTCCCTGTCATCTGGTGCTCTCAGGAGGCTCTGGCCTTTGCAGCAGCTGAGTCAGGCACTGCCCTTGGCATTCCTGCCAGGCAGCTGTGGCCATGGCAATGGGGTGTCCAAGCTTCCCTGGGCCTGTGGGGCTGTGGGCAAAGCAGTCCATGGGAAAGGGGAATGAGCTGAGCCCCCTCCCTGAGATCCCATCATGGGCACACCCAGGGATCTCCTTGCTGTGTCCTTGCCAGCTCTGAGCTGCCCTCCTGGCTGCAAATCTGTGCCAGAGCCCCTGGGAGTTCCCTGAATGTGCCACGGGGAAGTGCAGAGATGCCAGAGCTGAGGAAATGCTGCTGGGTTTGCCAAGGGAGCCGGGAGTGTCTTTGGCAGAAGGGGGTGCTGAGACCTTGCCCAGAGCCCTTTGGAGAGGGGGAGACATTGGGGGATCCCTCTGCTCTGGGCAGGGTCTGGTTTATCCCAGGGTGACAGGGGAGTGTGATTGTGCTCTGACTGCAGCCAAAGCTGCAAACCTAGGGCAGTTGGGAACAAGCCCATCCAGCCCCTCACCTTCCCTGAGCCACAGGGAATCATTTGCCTCTCTCATCTCTCAGTGGCAAACTCTGAGTGCAGCAGAAATGCTGGGGATTTCTGACCTCAGAGAAACAGGAATGATTTGTGGGCAGGGAAATAATGGCTAAAATTCTTTCCTGCTCTCCATGTCCTTTACACTTGAGAGTGCAGATGGCAAAAAGCCTGTCTGCATTAGGAGTGATTCCACTGACAAATCCTGAATATCCTGCCTTGTCCCTCTGCCCCATGGCCAAAAACCCAGGGCAGCAGGGCAGGGATGGCTCCTGGAGAGCCCCCACGCACAGGCCTGGCTGCTCCTGGCACACTCAGACAGCACAACTGGAACTCAGGCAGGGACCTGGGGAAGGTTTTCCCAGAGCAGGAACAAGGGTGGGTGAGTCACAGCAGGACAGTCTACAGAAAATGGCCCAGGTTTGGCTGAAAGCAGCCTCTGCTGACTTGTCCCTGTCCTTTCTCCATGAACAGGTGCCCATGGCCAGCCAGAGCAAATGTCCAACAGCAGCTCCATCAGCCACTTCCTCTTGCTGCCATTGGCAGACACGCGGCAGCTGCAGCTCCTGCACTTCTGCCTCTTCCTGGGCATCTCCCTGGCTGCCCTCCTGGGCAACGGCCTCATCATCAGCGCCGTAGCCTGCGGCCACCTCCTGCACAGCCCCATGTTCTTCTTCCTGCTCAACCTGGCCCTCACCAACCTGGGCTGCATCTGCACCACTGTCCCCAAAGCCATGCACAATTCCCTCTGGGACACCAGGAACATCTCCTATGCAGGATGTGCTGCACAGGCTTTTATCTTTCTGTTGTTCATCTCAGCAGAGTATTTCCTCCTGACCGTAATGTGCTACGACCGCTACGTGTCCATCTGCAAACCCCTGCACTACGGGACCCTCCTGGGCAGCAGAGCTTGTGCCCACATGGCAGCAGCTGCCTGGGCCAGTGCCTTTCTCAATGCTCTCATGCACACAGCCAATACATTTTCCCTGCCCCTGTGCCAGGGCAATGCCCTGGGCAACTTTTTCTGTGAAATCCCACACATCCTCAAGCTCTCCTGCTCACCCTTTAAACTCAGTGAATTGGGGCTTCTTGCTGTTAGTGTCTGTTCAGTATTTGGTTGTTTTGTGTTCATTGTTTTCTCCTATGTGCAGATCTTCAGGGCTCTGCTGAGGATCCCCTCTGAGCAGGGACGGCACAAAGCCTTTTCCACCTGCCTTCCTCACCTGGCCGTGGTTTCCCTGTTCATCAGCACTGGTACATTTTCCTACCTGAAGCCCCCCTCCATCTCGTCCCCATCCCTGGATCTGGCCCTGTCAGTTCTGTACTTGGTGGTGCCTCCAGCCCTGAACCCCCTCATCTACAGCCTGAGGAACCAGGAGCTCAAGGCTGCAGTGTGGAGACTGATGACTGCATGGTTTCAGAAACATTAAACTGCTGGCCAATTTCTGCAAATTGTTTTTAATAAAAGACATGTTTGATACTTCTTGCTGGTATAATTTTGGAGGTTCTATTTCTTTGTTTTAGTTTTTTAAACGTGTCCACGAAGAAACTCATTCTGTGTGGAATTTCCCATTTTTTTAATCTCTATCTTCCCTTTGGCCACAGACTGTGTCAATGAGGGGCTGCACTCTTTGTGGCTTCAAATGAGCTCAAGGATCTCCCAGCCAAGTTTTCTGCAGAGGTGCCCATTTTGTTCCCTCCTCTGCAGCTGCAGCAGCAATGTCTGTGTGCAGAGCTGGGGGCAGGTCAGTGCTGGCACAGCAGCTGTGCCCAGCAGCAGCAGCAGCAGCCCTTGGTGTTGCCAGTGCTGCTGCCGTGGCCCTGCCCCGCTGCCCTGCTGGCCCTGGTGTTGCTGTAGGGCCTGAGTGCTCTCGGGGCCGGGCACAGTGCTGGGGGTGGCAGTGCCGGGGCTGCAGCAGGGACAGGCCATGGGCACTGCTGGGGCAGCGCTGACGCCTCAGGCCAGGGCCTCGGGGCTGCAGGCTCTTTGCTCAGGCTCTCTCCAGAACACTTTGCCCAGGCCAATGCTGAGCACAGAAAAGGCCCGGGAGCAGCCCCAGGCTGGCCGTGGGCAGGCTGGGGGCAAACAGCATGGCTGGGGCTCTGCAAGGTGCCTGGGGGAAACAAGGGGAAGGAGCAGCAGAGCAGGGGCTGATCCATCCCCACTGCACTGGACACCCCAGGGCAGCGTCCCACAGCGTCCTCATGCACCTGCCAACAACATCCCCCCTCTGCAGCCCTGGCCTCTCCCCCAGCTCACACAGGTGCCGCATCCTTGCAGGCACAGACACGGCAGCACTGCCTCAGGAGCCCCTGTTTGCACTGCCCAGAGCAGGCATCAGCACCCCCATGGTGTTGGTGTGGGGAGATGAAGCTGAGGGAGCACAAATGCCATCAGCCCCTGGTGCCAGGACGGTCTGGGGGACAGCAGGGAAACCACTCAGGTTTGTGGTGGCCTCTGAAGTCACACAGAAAGTTTGTTCCCATCAGCTGGGAGTTTCCTGTCTCACTTCAGACATTGTTGCTCAGAGCCAGGGCTGCCTGGCAGCCACCCCCAAACTGACCTGACCATTTCCTCTGCATCACCTTGGCTTTCTTTACTCTTCCTGGTCCAAAATCCTTACTACTGTCCACCCCTGTTCCCTCCCCTGCAAACAGCCCATCCCTGGTTGTCCTTTCCTCTCTGGCCCCGTTCCCCATTTCAGTTCCTGACTTGGCACCATGGGAACGTCCCTTGGGGAGCAGGATCATCCTCCAAGTGCTTCAGGAATTGTCTGCAGGCTCCTGCAGTGCCTCGTGCTGCTCCCTTGCCAGAGGCACCCCAGGCCAGGGGGGCCCATCTGGGCTGGTGTGTCTGGCTGCGGGGCTCCCTGTTGTGGGCAAGGAGGAGGAGCTGCAGAGGCTCTGCAGGACTGACAGGATGGGCTTGGGGGCTATGAGGAGAAGCTGAGGGACCTGGGCTGCTGGAGCTTCTGAAAAGGAGGCCCAGGGCTCATCCTGCAACTGCTGCAAGGATGTTTTCAGAGAATCCCAGAACCAGCAAGGTTGGAAAAGACCTTGGACATCATCAAGTCCAACCGGTTCGCTGACACTGCCTTGTCTCCCCTGAACCTCCTCTTCTCCAGGATAAACAACCCATGGTCCCTCAGGTTTTCTTCACAGGACTTGTGTTTCAGGCCCCTCACCAGCCTTTTTGCCCTTCTCTGGACACCTTCCAGCCCCTCCATGTCCTTCCTAAATTTCGGGGCCAAGAACTGGACACAGCACTCGAGGTGCTGCCCAACCTGTGCTGAGCACAGGGGAAGAATCACTGCCCTGCTCCTGCTGGCCACACTGTTCCTGATCCAGGCCAGGAGCCATTGGCCTTCTTGGCCACCTGGGCACACTGCTGCCTCATGTCCAGCCTGCTGTCCATCTGTCCCTGCAGGTCCCTTTCGTCCTGGCTGTTGTGCAGCCACTCTGTCCCCAGCCTGTAGTGCTGCAGGGGTTTTTGTGGCCAAAGTGCAGGACCCAGGACTTGGCCTTGTTATACCTCACATTGTTGGATTTGTTCCTGGATCCAGCCTGTCCAGGGCCCTGTGCAGAGTCCTCCTGCCCTCCAGGAGATCAACACTCACACCCAGGTGGGTGTCAGCATGGTTCCATGTGGCCCTAGAGTGTCACAATGATTTCCACAATTCCGTGACTCCGTAGTGTCACAATGGATCCTTGTTTTCATGAGGTCTCACAATGCAGCAATTGTTTCCTTGTTCCACAGTGTCACAATGGATTCTTGGTCCCATGGGGCATCATGGTGTCAAATTTTTTTCTTTCATTCCACAAGTCTCTGAAGTGTCACAATGGGCTCTTGGTTAGAAGAAGTCCAGCAGTGTCACTGTGGTCTCCATAGTGCCACAAGGCCCCAAAGAGTAACACTGATCCGTTGGGTCCAGGGTCCCTTGCAGTGTCACCATGGCCCCACTGTTACACTAGGTTGCACACTCTCACAATGGACTCCTTGCTTCCAAGAGGCCAAAAAGTGTCACAACTGTCTTCTTGATTTCATGAGGCCCTGGGGAGTCACAGGGGCCCTGAGTTCCATGGGCCCCAGAGTGCCACAACAGACTCCTTGTTTGCACGGTGTCACAATGAATTAAACAAGATCCTGCTGTGACACAAAGGATTCTTGGTTCCATGACTCCCCACAGTGTTACAGTGTCACTGTGGTGTCTAAGCACATGAGGCCCTGCAGTATCACAGTGGGCCCTTAGTCCCAGGGAGCACCTCAGTGTCTAAATTGTTCCCTTAGTTCCATGAGTCCCTGCAGTGTAACAATGGCCCCTCGGTTCAAAAAGGCCTACTGTGTCACAGTGGCCTCAGTGATTCCACGATGACCCAAATTTGCCAATGGACAATGTCACAATGGACACCTTGGTTCCATTTAGCCATGCAGTGTCACAATGGCCCCTTGATTCCCAGGGGCCCTGCAGTGTCACAATCATCACAGAATCACAAAATCAACCTGGTTCGAAAAGACCTTTGAGATCATCAAGTTCAACCTGTGACCCAACAGCACCTTGTCACCCAGACCATGGCACCGAGTGCCACATACAGACTTTCCTTCAACATTTCCAGGGACGGTGACTCACCCGGCTCCCTGGGCAGCTCATTCCAATGCAAAATCACCCTATCTGTGAGTAATATTTCCTAATGTCCAGCCTAAACATCCCGTGGTTACGCTTAAGGCTGTGTTGTCTTGTCCTTTCACTGTTCCCTGGGAAAAGAGCCCGATGCCCACCTGGCTGCACCCTCCTGTCAGGGAGTTGTAGAGAGTGATGAGGTCTCCCGCTAGCCTCCATGCCCCTCTATGTCCTTCTAAAATTGGGGAGCTTTCATTACCCGCTCTTAATATTAGCTGAGTTTGTAGTGGTTTTAGAGTGCAAAAGTGGGAATGAGAGTACCAGTTTACCAAAATCAATGCACCTTTTTTGATGTGCCCACAAAACTGATATGCGATAGTGAGAGAGAGAACAGAGAGGGATTAAACAATAGAAAGAGAGAGAAAAGGACAGAGAGAGAAATAGAAAAGATGGGAAAATAGCTACCGACGGATGACAGATGGGTCCTCATAGCTCTTTTGCCAATAGACCACCTTTGCAGTCCTCGTGGCATTGTTAATGGATTCTGTTTTCCATGGGGAGGCCTCCAGAGGGGTCTCCTCCGAGGCTGAATATATTGGTCTTTCTGAATTGAAGGCAGCTGGCCAGAACAAAGACAGCAGGGGGAAACTCTCGTCATCAAGGCCCGTGCACAATGGGGAGAACAGGACAAGCTGGCCCCTTCAGTCCAGGTGCAGGTGATTTGGCTCACAGCAGGCAGTGTACTGTGGCCTCCATTGTTCTGGCAGGATTTAGATCCACCAGCGAGACTTGAGTCAGCACACCTGGCTTGTCAGCAGCAGCTCATCAGCTTTTGGGGTCCCAGCCCCTCTTCCCCCAGAGTTTCTTTTCCATGATGAAAATGAGAGACATATTGAAGGTCTTCGGGCTGACTTTCGCACCCGGTGACCTGTCCCATTTTTCTCATCACGTGGGAGAAACTCACACTCCTCTCCTAGTTTTTTGGAACTGGAATGTTCCCTTTCTCTCCCTCCCCCACTGCTCCCACCAGTGTGTGTGATGTTTTATTCTTAAAGGGACAAAAGCACATCACACATCCCTCCCACCCACACTGGAAACATTTGACCCTCCCAGCCACTGGTGGTCCAGCTGGAATGGTGGCTGGTGCTGCAATCCGGCCTCTGAGCCCAGACCCTTTCCACTGTTCATCTGGGTCCCTTATGGCCCACTTGGTGCAGGGTTCAGTGAGGAGGTTAAGGGTTGGAGGTGGAGCAACCAGAAGCCCGGAGATGATCCTCTTGCAGACATCACTGGCCTTGCTTTGTGCCACTTTCAGGCACCAAGTGGCTTTGTGCCACTTCCAGGATCATCTTCTGTTGCAACTCCTGCTCCTCTCTCTGGTTTCCCACCACTGCATGAAGTCTATCCCTAAAATCTAGGAAAGGCTCAGAAGGGGATTGTTTAATTGAGATAGAACTCTGCCTAGGATCTTTAGTGGGCATGATCTGAAATGCCCTTTGGGCAGCATCCTTCACGTGATTTAACACAGGAGGGGTTACTGGGTTACACTGGGTTTTACTGGTTTGTACTGGGATGGAATGCTGGTGGTTACTGGGTTGTACTGGGTAATACTGGGAGAGGAGCAGCATATGAGGGAGCACCCTGAGCTGGCAGGGATGACTTGGTGGCCAACTATGTGTTATATTTGTTTATGCTGGGATGGGATGTTGGGGGCATTAGTTTATATTGAGTTATACTGAGATACACTAGTTTGTACTGGGATGGGGTGCTGGGAGTTACTGGGTTTTACTGGGTTACACTGGTTTGCACTGGTTTATACTCATTTTTACAGGAATGGCTTGCTGGGAGCATTGGTTCATACTGTGTTATACTGGGATGTACTGGGTTATATTGGGATGTACTGGTTTATACTGGGATGGGGCTTGGGACCCACTGGGAGTGACTTCAGGTTCAGCTGGCCTTACTGGTTTATACTGGGAGCTTCCCTCACAGGGCTCAGGTGATTGGGGGATGCTCCTGATGCTTGCCGGTTCATACTGGTGCCCTCCCAGTATAAACCTGGTAAAAGTAGGAGCCCCAAGACCACACTGGGAGCCCTTAGAGCTGCCTTTCATGGGTAGACCTGACGTCCCAACATCCCTGTTGGTTTGAACGGGTAGTCCTGATGTCCCTTAATCCCTGTTGACTTCAATAGGGTAGACCTTGTGCCCCTAAACCCCATAGAGAGAATGGGTTTGGGTGCATTAACCCTTACTGGTTTGTACTGGGAGCTGCCACCTCAGGCTGCAGGGGCTCGGGGGAAGCTTCCGTGGCTTACTGGTTTGTACTGGTGCCCTCCCAGTCAACACCTGGGGCCACAGACAGGCACTGGTGGCCAGGTAGGACCCCGAGGCCAAGCTGGCCTTTGCCATGACTTTGCTGAGCCACAACTTCTCCAGCTTCTTGGCCTGGCACCACTGGCTGTGACTCCTGGCACCCACCAGGAACTGCAGGAATGGCGAGGGTGGGATGCTGCCCCCCGAAAGGCTGAAGGAAGGTGAGAGATTCCCCTGGAAAAATTCCCAGAATTTCACCAAGATCCTATTCCAAAAATTCTCCAGCCCCTTGCTTGAACTTGAGCTCTGTTGGGTTCAATGGTGTCCAAAAAATTTCCATTGACTTCAATGGGTAGATCTGCTGTCCCAAAAATCTCCGTTGACCTTAATGACAAGACCTGTTTTCCCTAAATCCCCATTGACTTCACTGGTAGACCTGATGTCTTTACAGTTGTTCATGCGTATACCTGGTGTCCCCAGATCACCATTTCCATTGATGGGTAGACCTGTTTTCCTGAAATCCCCATTGGTTTCAATGGGTAGACCTGGTGTCTTTAAATCCCCATTGTCCTTAAAGATTAGACCTGGTGGACCAAAAAATCCCATTATTTCAATGGGCAGACCTGACATCCCTAAATTCCCAGTAATGCCTGGACCCAATTTTCCAAATTCCCCACATTTGTGGCTTGACCTGGTGTTCCAAAATTCTCTTTATCTTTAATTAAGATGAATCTGGTTTCCCTAAATCTCCATTGCCTTGAATGGGCAGACCTGGTTTCCCCAGATTGACATTGCCCTTAACAGACATGGTCTCTAAAAAATCCCTTTTGATTTTCATGGGTAGACCCCATGTCCCTAAATCCCCATTGGTTTCAAAGGCTAGACCTGTTGTTCCTAAACATCATTGGTTTTAATGGGTAGACTTGTTGTCCCTAAATCCTCATTGGATAAAGAGGTTGAACCTGTTGGCCCTAAAAATCTCCACTGGTTTTAATGGGTGGACTTCTTGTCCTTAAAAATCCCCATTGGTTTCAATGGGTAGACCTGGTGTCCCTAAAAATCCCCATTGGTTTCAATGGGTAGACCTGGTGTCCCTAAAAATCCCCATTGGTTTCAATGGGTAGACCTGAGCCACCTCACACCTGGGTGCCTCCATTCAGATCTCAGGGTGCCCCCTGGCTGCCCCCCTGAGATTTTGGGCTGCCCCCTTTGCCCCTCCCCAGAGCTGCAGCTGGTGCAGAACGCCGTCTTCACCGACCCCACAGACTAAAGCACCTGGGTGTACCTGCACTGCATCCTCTCCAGAGGTAACTCGGGGCTTCCTCCCATCCCTGGGGCCCTCCCCTGGACTTTTGGGGTGCCCCTTGAATGTTGGGGTGCCCCCTGAATTTTGGAGTGTCCCCCCACAGCCCCCCTGCCTCAGAGTGTCATCTGTGTGAACACTGACTGTGAGGACGCGATTCTGGCAGTCATCTTCTGCCAGGCCATCAGGGTGAGTAGGGATCCCTGGGAACCCCCAAAAATCACCTGGATTCTCCCCTCCCCAAATCACCCTGGTACTCCCCAAAACCACCTGAATACACCTAGATACTCCTTCAAATCACCTCAGTACCCACAAAAAATTATTTGAGAACCCCTCAAAAGTCATCTGGATACACCTGGGTACCCCCAAAATCCTCGGGCCCCACCAAACTGATGGTTGTGAATCCCATTGCATTGACTGGGTAGACGTGGTGTCCCTAAATCCCTATTGACTTGATTTGGGCAGACCTGGTGTCCTGTCTACCCCCACTTACCCCCAGTAACCCTTCCCAGTGTACCCAGCAATGCCCCAGGGCTCCCAGTAACTCCAGTGCCCACCCTCAGCCACTCCCAATGCTCCCAGTAACCCCAGTTCCCCCCTTAGCCACCTCTAGTGCTCCCAGGAATAGCTCCCAGTTTGATTAGTTTACCCTCCCAGTCCTCCATGTAGCCCCTCCCAGTGCTCCCAGTTTGCCCAGTTTCCCCCTTTCCTCCCTCCCAGTGCTTCCAGTTCCCCACCAGTGCTTCCAGTTCCTCCCCCAGTGCTTCCCCTTAGCCTTTCCCAGTGCTCCCAGTTTAACCAGTAACCCTTCCCAACCAAGCCCTATTAATGGACAGCCCTGGTATCCCTACATCCCCATTGACTTTAATTGGGGTAGACCTGGTTTCCTGTGGAAAAAATAAAAAGTAAAACAGGCCTGAACTTTTAAACTTACAAAGATAGTTTATTTACACACTCTAAAGTATAAAGGAAAAAATAAAAAGAAAAAAATTGAAGCTTCAAAACACTTCTCTTTCCCCCAGAAACTGTTCACTTTCCCAAAACTAACATAGAGAGACAAAACTGTGATTTTCAGTCAGTTTCAACAATTTAAACATAATCTTTCATCACCTTTGGAGAGGAGTCTCACTAGATGTCCCATTGGAGACATTCACCACAAGAACAAACCAGTCTGGTGGCTCCCAATGTCACCAACCTCCAGCCGCTGGAATTTTGCAGATTGTGCCATCTCACCCATGAGCAGCCTTTCTCTTGGCTACTCATGGGCCTCTCAGCATATTTGGTATATTAGTTTAAGAATGCTTTTTTTAGTATTTTGCAAAGATCCTCTTCTTCTATCTTTAAAATCGTTTCTCTCTCAAGAGACCTCCTTTCACTACAGCTAAAGGGTCAAATCTGCATCTCAGACAGCTGAGACCTCTTTTTATCTCAGGAGCTGGGGAACTTCCTCTACAACATTCTCAATGAAATCTCAATTACATCAGTCTATTACCTTCAGCTGGAACAGCATTGCCCCAAAACAGCATCAATAGATTACAAGAAATAGTCCATTTCTCCATGGTTTACATCTAGAGAAGTCCAGTCAAAAATGTCCACCTCCTCAATCCTTTCTTCCAGATAACCTTTATCAGTTATTTTGCTGACTGTATAATACTGTCTCTGTACATTTTAAATCACTCTGGTCTCCTTCTCTTCCTCTGCGAAAGGGTTGGAGTTCTGAAAGCTTCATGTTGCCAGGAAAGGGTTAAATCTGCCCAAGGTCTTTTTCTCTCTCTTGCTGCAGCTCGCAAATGTTAGAATGATATTTAAACCTTTTATGTCCACAGAGATGTAACTACTTTCAATTGGTTCTTTCCTGAACTTCCTGAAAACTCATTTGCTGGTCAAAACCACCACAGCATGGGAACTGATGAAAAAGATAGATGAAATTTTTTGTAAGTTAGACTACGTGCATAAGTAAAAGTGTATATTTGTGCCTTACTAACTTTCTGTCAAACTTTTGCCAACTATATTGATGACATTTGCTTTGCACCAATGTAGTCAATGACTTAAGATCACACTTTGTTAAGAGTATATAAGCTGGAGAACACACAGAATAAAACTTCTTCCATTTTGTATCCTGATCACGTGTGTGTGTGTCACATCCGACCTAACAGTAACAGCCAGGGCGGTGCCGTCCAGCGCTGCCCTCAGCTCCGGGCACGCCAGGTTCAGGTGTGGGGGAAAAAGAACAAAATTTGGGGCAGTTTCCCACCCTAAATTGGGAATTTCCAAGCCTGAAATTGGTGTTTTTAACCCCAAAATATTTTGGACATCAGGTCTACCCACTGAAATGAATGGCAGGGAAAGGGCACCAGGTCTACCCTTTGAAATCAATGGATAGAAAAAGAAACCAGATCTACCCTAGTAAAGCAAAATGGGATTTAGAGACACCAGGTCTACCCATTAATAGCACTTGATCAGGAAGGGTTACTGGTTAAAATGGGAGTACCTGTCAGGGCTAAGGGCAAGCTCTGGGAGAAGAACTGGAAGCACTTGGGTTTAGGAAGCACTGGGAGGGAGGAATGTGGGAAACTGAGCAAACTGGGAGCACTGGGAGGGGTTACTGGGAGCACTGGAAGTGGTTAGATGGAGGCAATGGGGTTATTGGGAGCTCCGGGGCATTACTGGGAGCACTGGGAAGGGTTACTGGGGATTAATGGGGGTAAAATGAACACCAGGTCTACCCATGCAAGTAAATAGGGATTGAGGGACACCAGGTCTACCCATTCAAGTCAATATGAAAAATGGGACACTGCGTCTGCGTCTACGCAGTCAAAGAAGTGGGTAGTCACGACCACCATTTTGGTCAGGGGCCCAAGAATTTTTGGGGGTACTCAAAATTCTGTATCCAGGTGATTTTTGGGGAGAATCCAGGAGATTTGAGGAGATACTCAGGTGGTTTTGGGGGGTACCCAGGTGATTTTGGAAAGTACCCAGGTGATTTTTGGGAAGGACTGAGAAGATTTTTGGGGGTATCTAGCTGATTTGGGAGGGGTACCTAGATGTATTCAGGAGATTTTGAGGGTACTCAGGAGATTTTTGGGTGTATCCAGTGATTTTTTTGGGTTACTAAGGTGATTTGGGGGGTACCCAGGTGATTTGGGGAGTTCCAGGGTGTCCCCACTCACCCTGACAGGCCGGGAGAAGATGACGGCCACCGTCGTGTACTCCTGGTCGATGTGGACACAGATGACCCTCGGCAGCAAGGGGGCTGTGGGGGGACACACCAACATTCAGGGGGCACCCCAACATTCGGGGGGCACTGAATCATGATTTTAAAGAGCTAAGATTTTAGCTAAGAGATGAAAGTAATTTATATGGATCAGGGTGTAAGTTAGATTAGCAAATGATAGGTTAATGATTATTAGATGCTTAAGCTAAGGCTAATTGTTTTATTGTTTGCCATTATGAACTTGTTTATAGAAGGAAATGGAGTAAGTGAACCGTTATAAGAACAGATTGAAACCAGTAGAACAATGACCAGCACCTGGACTTTATATCAATCAATCACAAAGCAGGGGACCTCGGATCGTGCCAGAGGGTCACAGAGACCTGAGGAAGACTCCTCTGACTTCATCTTTTGAGACAACCAACCCCAATTCAAGAGAAGAATTGCGCACACGTGAGGGACTAACAGCCTCATTTAATACAGAGTGGGGATGGGAGTTGCTGGGGTTATGCATATATATTATATGTAGGATCTTGGGAAATATAAAGAAGGCAGAGAACCTTGTACAGGGTGGTGATGCCTTTTGGAGGTGATTCCTGTGCCACCCGCTGGTGTTAGTAAAAATACCACTTTCTGACTTTAACTAATTAGAGAGTCTCTGTCCATGATCATATCTGTTTTTAATGATTCACCCTTGAGGAGATTGTCTGAAACTCTGGAGTTTTAGATTCCTCAAATAAAAGAAGAAAACCCCTCTTTTGGCTCAGTGAAGCCACTTCTCTGAGCAAAGCAGATCCCACGTGAGTGAGGAGAGACTCACTTTGAGGTTGGGGTTGGGGAATAAGGAGCAAGGTTGTCCAGACTGGGTCAGACCTCAAGGCACAGCTTCTCTGAGCAGGCAAGACCTCCTGAGGAGAGACCCTGGGTCAATATCAATAAGTGAATGTTGCAGTCATCTCTTCTCTGAAGAGAAAAATACACCCTTGAAAAAAGGAATGTGGGTTTATAAAAAGCTCTATGAAATATTTCTCCAAAACACTAGGAAAAAAAACTTCCTACTGAACTGCACCAGACCAGAAGGAAATCAAGGCACAGCCATGGTTTGTCAGGACTTCCCTGCACTTGGTGCTGAGCCCTGGAACCTCAGGGCATGAGAGGAGATTGCAAAAACTTTGCCAGGAGTCAAAGCCAGAGGAAACACCCAAAGTGCCTTGAAGTATTAATGGGTCCCACTATGGTCAAACCCCAACACAGTCACCTCATGAGGTCTGCAGAGGAGAGAACTGGAGGCCAGGACTGCACAAGAAACTCTCCGAGACTCAGCATGGGATGGAAAATCCAAAGGAAAATCCAAAGTATCTTAAAAATCTTGATTATCTCAAAGCATTACTGAGCCCCACTATATGTCAGTGCAAAGCTCTCAAGGGACTCATTAAAGCAGAGAATTGGAGGCCAGGATTACACAAAAACTTCTCAGAGACTCAGTGGCAAAAAGAAGTATTTAAATTAATCCTGAGTATTTTGAAGTATTAAAAAACCCCACTGAGTGTTGTTAATGGCTAAGAATCCCAAGGGACTTGTTAAAGGAGATAATTGGGGCCTTGATTGCACAAACTTTCCTAAAATCAGTTGAAAAAAAAACATCAAGTACCTTAAAATAACTGAAGTACCTTAAACCATTAATGAACCCCACTGAGCGTTGTTACTGAGAAAGCCTCTCCAGGGACTCATTAAAGGAGAGAATTGGAGGCCAGGATTGCACAAACCTCTCAGAGACTCCAAGGCAAAAGCCAAACCCAAAGGCCTTGGAAAAACCTGCAGTCCCTGGCAGCATGAAGGAGCCCCCCAGGGCCATTGCTGACCAAGGTTCCTTCCCCAGGGACTCCTTCCAGCACATCCTGGAGGCCACTGGCATGGGAGGGGGATGCTGAGGGCAGCACAAGGGGCTGACAGTGCCCAGCCTTGCTGGGGCTGTGCCAGGAGGCCCCAGGGCCTCAGGACAAGGGTTCTCCTCATTGTCCTTGGTGGCACAGAGGCTGTTGTGGCCCAGGGCACCAAGCCTTGGCTTCTCTTTGTCCCCACCTGTCATCACTGCCTGCAGTTCTCTGCTCTGCCTGGGGCCTGGAGACACTTTCTGTGTCGTGTCCCTCAGTGGGACCCATTAAAACTTGCAGAAACTTTGGAGTTGGCTTCTGCCTTGGAGTTCTGGAGAGGTTTCTTCAGCTCCCTCTCAGGAACTGATGTTCAGGGCCTCAGCACAAAGCCCCGAGAGGGTCATTAAAGTCCTTGTGCTGTGTCTGTGCTGATGAGCTGGGCTGGGCTCCTGGCACAGAGGATGATCCTGGTAACCAAGAAGAGCTTAAAAACACATTTCTCTGGATGAGCAGCTTTTCTGCCAGCCCAGCAGGGCTGGGGCACTGCCTGCAGCCACCCCGGGCACAGCACAAAGGCACACAGGGCTTCAGCTCAGCCTGGGCTGGCAGCACAGAGCAGAGCTCACTCAGGGCTCACTGCAGGAGAAATCCTCCCAGGCTTGCAAACAGTCACTCCCTGGTTGGGGGAAGAGAGGCTGCAGCTCCTGCAGGGATCTCCTGAAGCTGCCACATCCCACAGCTTGGAGCACCTTCCAGGAGCACTGTGGGAGCTGCTGCAGGGCAGGGATGTGGCCCTAGGGCAGGGCTGGCTTTCCCTGCTGCCCCAGGCCAGGCCCAGCACAAGGCAGCTCCCTGGGGCCAGGCTCTGCTGCAGGGCTGAGCAGCCGGGGCTGCAGCCAGGGGTGCCCAGGGCTGTGGTGCAGAGCAGGGTCCTGCAGCCCAGGGCGCTGTGCTGGCCCAGGGACTCTGCTGCCTGCCAGGGACAGCTCTCAGCCGGCCTGGGGAGCTGCTGCCAGCGCTGGGGAGAAGCTGTGGGGGGAAGGAGCCACCCTGAGCAGGGCAGCTGCTGCTGCTGCTGCTGCTGAGAGGGGCTGTGTGGGGCAGGGCTGCTCCCAGCTCCACACCAGCCTGGGCACAGCTGCGGAGGACACTTGCCAAAAGAAGGTAAGCCTGGCATTGCTGTAAAGATCAGGAGCTTTCCTGAGAGTGTTTTCAATTTTCTGCTTGAATGTGGATGGGAGAGTAGGGGTGATGACAAAAATATTTTTGCTTTTTATACATTTTTCATATATTTGTAGTTCTGTTAACTACTAATACATAGTTACAAAACTATAATTCTTAATTAACTCTGTTCAATTACTATTACATACTTAGATAACTATAATCCTTAATTAACTCTAGTATGTTTCATAGTCTTTCTCTTCAATTTTAGAACAATAAGCTTCTATATACATTCCTCAAATACTGTATAGTCTTAATATCAAAAAGAGGACTTACAAGAAGACCATTTTGGTTTTTAACCAGAGCATTAGCAGTCATAAAAAAATATGTGGAAAAGAAACCATTGGACCTACTTGGATGGGTTGGCCCAGAGCTGTGTAACTGGGGCAAATGAATTATCTTTTGGATGTTCCTGTTAAATATCCTAATTATTCAACTTTTATAAGTTTCTGAACTTAGGGGCTGGATGTTCCCCATCCCCACTGGGACACCTGGAAGCTTCCAATAATGATCTGGTTGTTACTTTACTGTTCTAACACTTTTACAATGTTTTGGTTGGTTTTTTTTCTATTTTGATTACAGGCAAAAGGAGGATGAGAGAAACAGAACAGGAATTGAAATCACAGAATCACAGAACATTCTGAGTCGAAAGGGACACACAGGATCATCAAAGTAATGTTTCAACATTTACAGAGACTCCAGGAATCCAGGAAAGTTGCGGTGATGACAAATAGATCTTTGCTGTTTTATACATCTTTCGTATATTTGTAGCTGTGCTAACTACTATTATATAGTTGCAAAACTAAAATTCTTAATTAACTCTGTTCAATTACTATTACATACTTATAAACGTTTAATCCTAAATTAACTCTAGTACGTATCCTGCCCTTTCTCTTGGTCTTTAGAACAATTCGCAGACCTAAATAAATTCCTTAATTACAGTATAGTCTTATTATCAGGAAGAGGACTTTTTTTTTTTTCTTTTTAACTAGAGGGTGATAAGTCATAAAAAAGTGGGGTAAAGAAGGCCTTGGACCTAATCCAATAGGTTGATCCAGTGGTATATAACTGGAGCAATGGAATCTCCTATAGGATGTTGTCGGAAGAGCCGCGGGAGACAAGTCTCATGCTGTCATGATCAACAAGCCTCGTTTATTGATTTCAATGTTATCATATTTATACAGGCAGTAATCAGCTCATACATATTGCAAAAGTATAGCTCATGATTGGCTATGTCTCTTATAATGCACGTATTTTTGCAGTTAGCCTTGCAGTTGCAACTTTCTTAAGCTTTTTGTACTTTCCCACATACCATGTATTATCAACTTCCTCGTTGCTATGGAACCTCTGTGCTCAAGGGCAGTGTTTTCTTGCCGTAGGTCACGTAGCCCTCAGCTACACTCTGACCGATTTGATATTAAATATGGCCTTTGCTATGCAGCCATTCATCTGCTAAATTCTCCACACTTCCCCCGTTTTCTTTTAGCACTAGCAAAGAGGTGTTCCATTTGTCGTTTACCAACTTCATCAAAGCGTTTTGCAAGCATTTAAAAAGGCAAGGCAACAATAATAATAACACAAAAATCACAATTCCCACTGTAATTAAATGCTGTAACAAGGAAGTTAGCCAAGGTCCTAAACCTAAACCTTTTAGCCAGTTATCAAGCCCAAAGCCAGTGTCTTGCTGAAAATGTGTGGTCAGTGTGTGCAAAGTGTGCAATTGTGCATGTATAGAGCTGGAGTGGTCTGACAAGTTCATACAACACATCCCTTCAAACATTTCACAACCGTACTCTTGTGCTAATAATACCAGGAAATTGCAATGCTACAAAAATACCATATTAGGCTTAACATTGTGGCCTTTCTTGTTAAATTTCTTTTTATCTTTTTTGCTTGCACCTCTCGGCTGCTAGCTGTCTAAATCTGCAGCAAAGCTCTTCCCAATCCTGCAGTTTCACTGTCCACTGTCAAGGGACTTTACAGACAATATCACACTGCTTCCGTAATACTTGGGAAGTACTAAGAGCCTTAGCTCTCCATGTCAGATGCCCAAGTTCCCACCGAGCATATGCTAAGGCCTGTTGCTCTGTACTTTCAAATAATTGAGCAGCTAGAGGAAATGGCAACCCAGTGCTTGACTCTAGAGTTTGCCGAACATTTTCATTCCTCCATTTCCCTCTACAGGAAGCACACCACAGCTCTCCCTGGGTCCGCGTCTGATGAACCCATCTATCCCCCCCGCAACCCCCACAATGTATAAGTAACCAAGCACAATGATTACGGTCCCAACAGTTCAAGCATGCACGAAGTCTCAATTCTCCAGTGTTATAACTAGCTAAGCAAGCAAGCAAGTATGCCTGTTGTCGTGGGGTCCGTACATCCACTTGGGCTGGACTAAAGACAGTCTGCAAAAAGGATCGATGTGGCTGAATCAGTATCTTCAGGTGCAACTGTATGTTCCTGACGGTCTCCACCTTGAGGCGGGCTCGCTGGTTTAACCCAGCGCGCAGGAATCCACTCGGAGCCTGTGGGGGTAGAGATGCAAAGGTAACCCCTACCCCAGTAAAGCACTTTAGCCGGGCCTTTCCACACTCCTGTCTTAAGGCATTTATAATTAACCCACATCTCAGCCTGTTCATCCTTTTCTGTAATGGACCTGTCGGTGTGATGAGACACAGCTGCTGGAACTTCTGATGATCTAAAAATACAAAGATAATTTAGAACAAACAATGTTTTAGACAGCCTTTCCTGTACATCTAAAATATCTTTGAACTTCTCTAAATATCTTTTGAGTGTACCATTTGCTCTTTCCACTATAGCCTGTCCTCGAGGGTTGTGGGGTATCCCTGTCACATGTTTAACTCCCCATTGTTGTAGGAATCTCTGGACTCTCTGACTAGTTTAGGAAGGTCCATTATCTGTTTTTACCTGATTGCAAACTTCCATTACAGCAAAACAGCTAGTTAGGTGTCTGATTACATGAGATCCTTTTTCCCCTGGTTGGGCAGTAGCCCAAACAAAGTTACTGTGTGTGTCAATAGTGACATGCAAGTATTTCAGACGACCAAAGTTAGGCACATGAGTGACATCCATCTGCCAAATATCATTGACTGCTGTTCCTCAAGGGTTGACCCCTATACCTAAACCTACACCATTGTTATGATTTGCACAAATAGGGCAACTCCTGACAATGGCTGTGGCGTCTGCATGTGAGATCTGAAACTGTTTTTGCAAACCCTTAGCGTTCTGATGGAACATGGAGTGGGCCTCTCTAGCCAGGGTGAACTGTGACATTGGTACCGTAACTGCAGTGGATACCAGTTTATCCGTCCTTTGATTTCCTTCCCCCAGACCAATGTCCCATTGGTGGCTTCTAATGTGAGTAATAGAATAGGGCTCAGTCCTATTTCTCAAGGCACGCCTCAATTGTAGAAACAGTTCATACAGTCTCTTGTTTTGAACCTCCTTAATGGTGGCATCCTCGATTCTTGACACAACACCTACCACATAAAGTGAATCCGATACTACATTTAAGGGTTCACTTATGTGAGTCACTGCCCATACTACAGCTAAAAGCTCCAAGGTTTGTAAACTATCCTCAGGCTCTGCTTCCAGGATTTGCTGATGCCATTCTTTTCCTTTCTTCCAGACTACAGCCGCTCTGCGTGTCTTCTTTCCCGCGTCGGTGAAGGCTGTTATGGCATTGGGAATAGGCTTTTCTTTCCTCAATGGTTTGCTGATCCAGCTCCATTCACCAATCCACTGCAACATCCTGGGCACAAGAGACCCTGTCTCTATTTGCGCTCCTGAGGCCAGCAATGCTTCAGCCAGGTCGACAGAATTTAAGAGATACCAGTCCAGTGTGGCTTTTTCTATGGGCAGGTTAATTGTCGCTGGTTCCAGACCGTTGATCTCCATTACACGCATACGCCCCTTCTTGATTACTGCTGCCAAGTTTTCAATTTTTGTGGTTATTGTTTTCCGTTTCTGTAAAGGCGGTGAGATCCATTCCAGTACTCTCTCCCCCGTTTTCTTTTGAGGTTGGTAACTGCTCCTAAGAGGTGCATGTCAGCGTGCCAGATAGTGAGATGTAAGGGCAATTCAGGATCCATCCGTGAGACAAAGCCTTTTAAAACACAGTCCATAATGTGCTGCAAGGTTTCCTGTTGTTTTTCAGTAAGTGTCACAGGAGTACTGGGATCAGTGCCCTTTAGCAAGGGCTGCAGGTCCTCCAACAGGTATTTGGGAATGCCAGTGACACGCTTTAACCACTGCAAGTCACCCAAGAGTTTCTGAGCCTCATGTAATGTGGTGATTGTAGTACTAATTAATAGCTTCTGTGGTTTAATCATTTGTTCAGTAATAGTCCAACCCAGATATTTCCAAGGTGCAGTCCTTTGTACTTTTTCAGGAGCAACAATGAGGGAGAATTCTGCTAATGTTGTTACAATGTCCTCTATTTGCTCATCTGTGAATGGTACCTCCTGAGAAAACAGAATATCATCCATATAATGATAAATGATAGTTCTGGGAATCTTTTGTCGAAGTGGCTGTAGTGCAGTGTCAACATAAAGCTGACATAAGGTGGGTGAATTACGCATTCCTTGTGGCAGAACAGTCCATTCGAACCTTTTATCAGGTTCTCCTCTATTAATTGCAGGCAAGGTAAAAGCAAACCGTTTTGTGTCTTGTGGGTGCAAGGCAATGGTAAAAAAGCAATCCTTTAAATCAATGATAAGGATGGGCCAATTCTCCGGAAGCATAGAGGGGTTAGGAAGTCCTGGTTGCAGTGCCCCCATGGGTTCCATTTGACGATTGACAGCTCTCAAGTCATGTAATAGCCGATATTTTCCAGATTTCTTTTTTATCACAAATATTGGAGTGTTCCAAGGGCTGGTAGACAGTTTCAAGTGTCCTTGTGCATATTGCTCCTGGACTAACTGATGAGCTTGCTCAAGACTTTCCCGTGTTAGCGGCCATTGCTTAACCACTACAGATTCCTTGGTAGTCCAAGTAAGTGGTAGCGGGAAAGTCTAAGCAATGGCCATTACTCTAAAGGGTGCTCATTGGTGAGGACGAGGCCCAATTGAGACAGGACGTCCCGGCCGATTAAGCATGCCACTGTAGGAGGAAGTGGAGCAATAGAAAATGATGCTGCAGCCTGTTTGCCATCTATTTCCACTTTGAGTACGGGTGTGCGATTTGCCAGTGTCATTCCACCGATCCCTGTCACTGTGATAGCAGAGGGCTGCACTGGCCAGTCCAAGGGCCACTCTCCAGGGGCAATAATGCACGTGTCGGCCCCCGTATCTAACAATCCGATCAATGTAATGCTCCAATTCTGAAAAGAACGTCGACATGGCCTTTTTGGACGAGTTGTCAAATCAATAGTGAGCAAGGTTAACCCTCCAGTTGAGCCAAAGCTTCCCTGCCATCGGGGATCCTTTTTTAAGGGCATCAATCCCTTTGTCATCTGTGGAAGCGGTATTAATTGAGCTAGCCGTTGTCCTTTTGAGACTTTTACTGGAGGGTAGGGGGTGTGGACCATGATCATAATTTCCCCCTCATAGTCCAAATCTATTACACCTGGTATTACAAATAGTCCCAGCATGCTTGCAGACAATCGGCCTAGGAGTAGTCCCCCGACTGGTTGTCCATTTATCAGGATAGGTCCAATTAGTCCTGTGAGGATCTTTTGTGGTTGACTGGTCATAATTGTAACGTCTATTGAGGCTGCCACGTCCAGGCCGAGGCGTCCCCTGGTGGCTGGTTGTAATTGCTGTTGAGTCCTGATGGCATTGCAGCTGCAATTTGTGTCCTCAAGCGGCAGCTGCTCGCGCTGCTTCTCGAGTTTCCCGGTTTCCTGCGGCAGGCGCTAGTGTTGTGCGTATTGGATTGGCATTTTCCACACCAGACTCCTGTCGCTCCACACTCGTGGCGAATATGTGCAAAGCCTCCGCAGCGGAAACATTTCACACGGCTATCGTTGGTTGAGCGAGGGCGGGAGTTCTCCGCAGCGGCCACTTGGAGGGGCGCAAGAGCTGCCAGGACCTGAGTTTGTGCGGCTTTTGACTGCTCCTGTAATGACTTTGCCTGCTCTTGTAACCCCTCCCTATCTTTTGCAAAGCATCCATTAAAGAGCCTGAGAACCCGATGGAAGGGAGGCTGCTTTCTCTAACAAGTCTGGGATTGTCGAGTCCCTGGCATAGTATTAATAAGGTTCTAGTTGAGGAATTACAATTCTGTAACACACATTGTTTTAGTAAGGCCCCTTGCATAAATTCAGCCACTCCAGCTTTTGTTATAGCATCTATTAGTTTATCTACTTTTTTTTTTTTTTTTTTTTTTTTTTTTTTTTTTTTTTTTTTTTTTTTTTTTTTTTTTTTTTTTTTTATCTGAAGGTTTGGCCTGAAGTGCTGAGTGACTCTCCTCTCCCCTGTTTTATCTCCCATGTAAAATGGGGCGTAACCTCTGGCGTTTTAATTTCTCCGTACTGGGCTAAATCTTCAATCTTGTTGTAAGTGCCTGCCCCTCCTGTGGATTAGGCGTATAGACGACTGGAACGCTAAGCCCACTCGGGCTTTGCCTAGTCACAGCTCATACCTTTCTCTAGCCATAGCCCTCTCCGCATGAGGGTCAGATTCAGCCCCTGGGACAGGCTCAGGGTTTCCCGGGGGGTATGGGCTGCCTGGGGAGGAACAACAAAGAGCTGACCTTTCGGGCTCATTATCAGTGTCGTCTGCCTCCTTCCAAAGGGGGTGCAGATGGTGCCGAAGCCGGCAGATTAACGGTTGTAAAGGCAGGGGGTTGGAGACTAGCGTTCCACTGCAATCCATAATCCTTATTCCTTTCTTGTGCAACTTTCACCTCCTCAGCTGCCCTCTTTTCTGCCTGACTCATTACAATTCATTGTGCACCACTTTCCACAACTTACTCATCTTTTTAGCGGATTTTATCATCTTCTAATACTAACTCCAGAGCTTATCCCCAAAGTTTCTCCACTCCCCCACATCATGAAACAGTATGAGGATTAACAAAGAAACCATAAGAGGTAGCAACTTAGAGAGAGGGGAGTTCCTTATCTAAGTCAATCCCCTTAATCTGCCTTTTCCTTAGAAATGCTGTGAATAAATTATGTGCGCTTGCCTGTCCATACTCACGTCAGCGCTGTTGCAGCCCCTCCAGGTCTCGGCAGCACGTATGGCCGAGCCCACCGCTGTGGTCACTTGGGACTCGGAGCCCCTTCTAGTGCTCTGTAGTCGTCCCTCTAGCTGCAGGACCCGAACCCAACGCAGCCTCCAAACAATGTGGTAGTATGTCCCCCGTTTTCTTCTGGCCAGCAGAAACGACAGGGCGACATCACGTCGTTAGGGTCACCATTTGTTGAAGAAGCCGCGGGAGACAAGTCTCATGCTTTTCATGATCAACAAGCCTCGTTTATTGTTTCAATGTTATCACATTTATACAGGACAGTAATTAGCTCATACATATTGCAAAAGTATAGCTCATGATTGGTTATGTCTTTATAATGCACGTTTTTTGCAGTTAGCCTTGCAGTTGCAACTTTCTTAGCTTTTTGTACTTTCCAATACCATGTATTCTCACTTCCCCGTTGCTATGAACCTCTGTGCTCAAGGGCAGTGTTTTTTGCCTAAGTCACGTAGCCTAGCTACACTCTAACCGATTTGATATTAAATATGGCTTTGCTATGCAGCCATTCATTTGCTAATTCTCCACAAAGATATCTCCTGGAGGGATGTGGTGGTGAGAGATAGAAACTGCCCACTGTTTGAACAGCGGCAATTAACAGAAGATATCCAGAGTTGAGAATGAGTCATGGAAATTCTTATTGGGATTCCTGTTGGTTTTGTTTCAACTGGCACACTGGGAGAGTGGGACCATGCTGGGACTGCTGTGAGCAGGTTGGAGTGACTGGTCTACACTGTGGGCAACTGGCATGAGGGACTGTGCTGGAGAGACTGGCATCATATGGGGGACTGGACTGACATGGGAACTGGGAGCAAGTGGATGAAGTGGGGGAACTGACAGCTGGGGAACTGCATCATAATGGGGAATGACTGGCAGTGACTGGGCTCATACTGGGATTGCCGTGGAAACTAGAACCACACGGGGGGCAACTGGGCTGATACTGGGAGAGCCATGCTGGCACAGGACCCTCAAACCCTTTTCCTGGCCACCCACCTCTCCAGGCCCACCTTTTTCTTTGGCCCTGGGAGCCCTGGACTCCTATTCCTGCCTTTCCAGCACCAGCCCTCTTCCTAATCACTGATGACACTTGGGAGACCCTATTCCCAGCCATCCTGGGTTTTCCAGCTTTTGATGGGAATGGGGACACCGGGGAACCTTGGAGCTCTCTTTCCTGACTAAATGGAGCCTTTTAACCCACTATCCAAATCTACCCACCCTACCATCCCTTTTATCAATCCTGGAACCCCCAAACCCCCTTCCTGCTTCCCAGCTCTCCTGTTCCGCCCTTCTTCCCCATGAACCCCAGACCCCAAATCCCGTGTCCCCCAGTTCTCCTCTCCTGCAGTCCTGCCTGGCGCTGTCGGAGCCGGCCGGGTTCCCAGTTCCTGTCCATGGGGTCCTTGGATGGGATCCCTTCCAGCGGCACAGCCAGCGGGGCCGGGGGAGCCGAGCCGCCGGGGATGCGGCTGGAGCCGACCGGGATATTGGGATGGCCGGAGCCGGCACAGGAGTGGGACCGCACGGGGCAGCAGGGAGCTGCAGATGCTGCAGGACGGCACAGCCAGAGCAGGGCTCAGGCGGGGAGCCGGGGCTGGGGGATCTGTGGGGGCTGCCATGGCACCTGTGGGACTGCAGTGGGGATCCGTGGGGCTGGGCTGGGATCTGGGGCGCTGGGATGTGACCATGAGGATCCAGGGGCTGGGATGAGGCTCTGTAGGCATCCTCAGCTCTGGGGCCCTGCAGGGTGGAATGGGGTTCTGTGGGGCTGGGACACAATTCCGTGGGTCCGGTGGGTCAATCCTTCCCAGGTCTCCACACTGCAGAGGTTTCCGGTGTGACCTCCTGTCCCTGGGAGTGTCCTCGCATCAGATCAGCTCAGCTCTGATGGTGGGCATTCCTCTCCTTCCAGCCGGGATCCAGGGGATTCCTGGTGGCCGACGGTGCTGCCCAGGACACCAAGAGGCACTGAAACAGGATGAGATCGAGGCTGTGGAATGAACAAATCCCTGGCAACCTGCCTGGAATGTCCCAGAAATATGTCAGATATGGGTGGGAGGCACTGGAGCGTAAAGTGGGGAGGGTAGATTCCCATGGATGTGGGATTTGGAATATGGGATTTGGGAGGGCAAAATTGGGAACTGGGAATTCCATGGACCTCCATAGATGGACTCCACTGCTGTCCCATTCCCATGGAATTTTATAGATGGATTCACTGCCATGCGTTCCCATGGAATTATGGCAGATCTCATCCCATCATGCCATGGAACTCCAATCCTCTTCCCCCCAAACCCTCCTGGGGTTGCCCTGTTCTTGCTGTCCTCACCCCACAAGACACCTGCGGGTTCCCCATGACCACCCAGCCCCCCAAATTCCTTCTGGGTCCCCCCTCACCCATGGGGATTCCTGGAATCCCCCGTGTCATCCCGGACTTTGTGTCTTCCTGCCTGTCTGTGCCCTCCCGGTTTCTGTCCCTTGTGATGGTGGGGTGGGGCTGAGTGTTGGTGCCCTGCTGCAGCAGATGCAGCAGTGAGGGAGTTCAGGGGGTCCCTGAGCATTTGGGATCCCCTGGGATTTGCGGTGACCCTCAGGCCTCAGGATTCCCTGAACAGCTGACACTGCCGTGCAAGTGAGAAGGGTCAGATCTGGACGGTCCAGCTCTGTCCCAGCATGGCCCAGGTACCCCAAAATCCAGGAATCCTCAATCTTTGGGACACCCCAATCCCCAGGATCAACAAAACATCTGGACCCTCAAAAACTCTTCAAGATGCAAAAAGCAATACGACTGGCCCCAAACCCTTCAGGAATAAAATTGATCAGAACCTCCACACCCCTGTCAGAACCCTTGAGAAGATTCATACTGTCACGGGGTCCTCATCTTGTCACAGAGGTCCCAAAACCAGCCCCGGGATCCCCTGGGATGCACTAATCCCTTTTTAGGACCCCTGACAACCCTTGGAATCAAAACGCACCATGAGCCCAAAATCCCTGGGATCTGAAAAACCCTCCAGGACCCCTCATGCCATGCTTACACCTAACAGGGGGTTACATCACCAATCATCAGCATCCACCAGTACCCTAAACCCTCTGGGGACCTACAAACCCTCCTAGGACCCAAACCCCCCAGGGCTCTGTACTGGCATCAACCGGAAGGTGTTGGCCTTTAAGGGCAGTTATAGAGGACCCACAAGCGGGGGATCTTAAAGAGCTGTTTGGTTTGAACGACAGTTCTCCAGGGAAGCTGGAGCTTCCCTTGGAATGGAGAATGTCACTCCTCTCCCCTCCTAATTATTATAATTTTGCAATTAGGGACTTTCAGGCAAAGATATGGGAATAGGGGTAACAGTTCTTTAATAGGAATAAAACAACAACAACAACAACAAAACCACCAAAATACAAATGCAGCAGCACAAACACAAGCAAGCAAGCAAAGCAGAAATCCTGGAAAAAAAATCCTGACAGAGTCAGGGATACGACCTGACACTGTTGGTAAGGGTGTTGGAAGCAGTCATGTCCTTGATGAGCCTTAATGGCCCATTAGCAGAAGATATCTCCCTGGAGGATGGACAGGAGGTGAAGGAGATAAGAAACACTGCCACACCTGGTTTGAACAGCTGGCCCATTATCAGAAGGCATCTGCCCCCTCCCCCCTGGAGTTATAAGAGATAAAGAAATATCTGCTTTTACAACACATGAAATTGAATACAAATCTCTTGGCTACCCAACCCAAGACACAGTCCCTTCCAGTCGATGCCAGTTGCTCCCTATGTGTCCACAATTTCCTCCCAACATGGGCCCAGTAGCTCCCAGTAACCCCCAGACAGGTTCCATGGCAGTCCCAGTGGCTCCCAGGATGATCCAACAGGACCTGTAGTCACTGCCAGTATGGTTCCAGTCACTCCCATTACAATCCCAGATTTCCCCAGTCACTCCTAGATACTCCTGGTATGATTCCAATCATGCCCACAGTGACTCCCTTTCAGTCCCAGTGTGGTTCCAGTCACAGCCAGCACCTTTCCAGTCACTCCCAGTCTGATTCCAGTATGATCTCACTCACTCCAAAATACACCCAGAACTGTTCCAGTCACTCCTAGTATGAATCCAGTCAGTTCCAGTAGGATCCCAGTTTGACCCCAGCATGGGCACAGCTGCTCCCATTATAATCAAACATGGTTCCAGTTGCTCCATTTACCCCCACTGCGGTTTCAGTCTCTCCCAGTGTATCCGAGTTGATCTCAGCCACTCACAGTGACCCTCAGTGCCGTTCAGTTGCTGCCAGTATGGTCCCAGGGTCCCCCAGCATTTTCCCACTGTGATCCCAGTAGGATCCAGTTCACCCCTGCATGGTCCCAGTTGCTCCCTGTTCCTCCCAGAGTGTTTCCAGTTGCTCCCAGTTGCCCCTAGCCTAGTCCCAGTCACCCCACAGATGATCCCAGTGGTTTCCAGCACGTCCCAGTCATGCCCAGTTGCCCACAGTGTAGACCAGTCACTCCAACCTGCTCACAGCAGTTCCCAGCATGGTCCCACTTCTCCCCAGTGTGCCAGTTTGAAAACAAAACCAACAGGAGATCCCAAGTAAGAACTGTTCCATGACTCATTTCTCATAACTCTGGGGGATATCTTCTGTTAATGGGCCAGCTGTTCAAACCAGGTGGGGCAGTGTTCTTTATCTCTTCCACCACCCACACTCCCTCCAGGGAGATATCTTCTGTTAATGGGCCATTGAGTCTCACTGCATCACTGATCAAATTCCATCATCCCATTGTGAGATGCTCCACCCAGGGGGAGGAGCCAAGCATTCCTACCTGGATATAACCTGAGATTTAACACACCAGAAGCAGCCTGTTTCCACTGGATTCCCAGAGGAACACCAGACCCATCTACACCACCACTGGACCTTCAGAGGAAAACTACACCCTTCTACAGGATCATTGCTTCAACAAAACCACATCTGTGACTCCAGGAGGACTGCAGCCACCATTTGATTGGACTGCTACCAACACCGTGCCTAATCGGGTGTCAGGTTGTATTCTGACTCTGTGAGTGTTTCCTTTTTTTACTACTGCATTTTTAGTTTAATTTTCTTACTAAAGAACTGTTATTCCCATATCTTTGCCTGAGAGCCCGCCTTTTTACAAATTATAGGAAGGGGTTTATGTTTTCCATTTCAAGGGAGGCTCCTGCCTTCCTTAGCAGACACCTGTCTTTCCAAACCAAGACAGGGAGCTTGACCCAGATACTCTGGGAGGTCCCTGAGTTGGGGTTTTCTTTGGGGGGGGATTTTTGAAGAATGAAGAACTTCAAAGTTGCGTGGTAAATGCCCCTTGGCAGGACATTGAGGGGTCCCAGTGGCAGCTGCCCGCAGAGGATGCCTGGAGGAGCAGAGCCCTGTGTCCCCAGGACCCCAAAGTGGGGAGCCCAGAGAGGGGGAGTGCCGTGATTCGTGGGACCCTTAAAAGCCTGGAGAAGGGCAAGGGGGAATCCTTGGACCCCCTGCATCCCAAAGCAGAGAATAAGGGGAGAAGGGACTTCAGGGACACCAAAAACCCCCAGCATCCCTAAGTGGGGAGATTGAAAAGGGGGAATTTTTTGTATTCCTGGGACTCCCAGCAGCCTGGGGAGGGCAGGGACTGAGTTGATGGGTGGCTGTAAATGCAAGTGTGACCCCAGCAGCTGGGACAGAGGGGACCCCTGAACACCAAATGAGAGAGACCAGGGATGGGGAACTCCTTGGAGGCATATTCAGGGCTGAATCTTGGTGTTTGGGAGGTTTATATGGACCCCAGATTCCAGGTGACTTTTAGAGATGGACTTGGTCAGGCAGACCTTCAAACTCAATGTGCTCATCTGTTATTTTTCCCCAAACCAGGATTTCCCATTCCCAAACCTTGGCCAGATGGAGGTGGAAGCTGTGAGGAAGAGGAAGATGACCTGGGACAGCCAGGCAGGTGAGGAGGAAGTCACTGCCCCTTTTCCCCATCTTTCCTGCTCCATCTCCCAGCCCAGCATGGCCCTCAGCTGCAGGAAAACCCTGCTGCTGACGCCGTCCTGCCAGACATTCCCTGGGGGATCTCCTTCCCCTTCCCTCTTGCAGAGAGGAAATTCCATCCTTTCCTTGTCTTTCTCCCCCAGACAAGGAGCTGAGCATGGAGACCAGGGAGGAAAAATCCCCAGAGCAGAACCTCATGGAAGAGGCTGTTTTGAGTGGCTCCCGGCACAGGAATCCAATGGGGAGGAAAAGCCCTAGAGATCCCACAGGAGGAGGGGCTCCAAACCCATCCAGGGTGCTCTGAGGAGGAAATATCTGCCCTGTGCCAGGAACGTGGCCTGAGATTGAGGCAGAGCTCAGACCTAGTGGCCTATGAGCAGCTTCATGACAGGGAGCAGTCCTATGAGTGCTTTGAGTGTGGGAAGAGCTTCAGCAACAACTCCCACCTGATCCGCCACAAGAGATCCACACTGGGGAACGGCCCTACGTGTGGGGAATGTGGGCAGGGCTGCAGAGACAGCACCAACCTGATCAGCCACCTCAGGACCCACACTGGGGAGCGGCCATATGAGTGTGCAGAATGTGGGAAGAGCTTCAGTGACAGCTCCGACCTGATTGTCCACCAAATGATCCACACCAGGGAGAGGCCCTATGAGTGTCCCCAGTGTGGGAAGAGGTTTCACACCAGCTCAGATCTCCTCAAGCACCAGCGCATTCACGCAGAGGAGAGGCCCTTCCGCTGCCCTGACTGTGGGAAGGGCTTCAAGCGCAACTCCCACCTCATCAGGCACCGGCGCATCCACACTGGGGAGAGGCCCTACAAGTGTCCCCAGTGTGGGAAGAGCTTCACCCAGAACTCTACCTTGACCCGACACCAATGGAGTCACCAGTAAGGGAAGCCCTGCGAGTGCCCCTACTCTGGAAGGGCTTCATGTGCATCTCCAACCTCATCCCCCATCAGAAGATGCACACTGGGAAGAGCCCTAGTGACCCACAGTTCCCTTTGATTCATTCTGGTGGACACCTGTCCCTTTCCCTGCCCCTGGCAATGATGTGAGATAGGATTTAAAAACGTGAGCATCTGGCCATGGCCCATCATTGTATTCAATCCCATCTCAGGTCATTACCAGGGCTAGGAAGGGACTCTATCTCTCCTTCAAG
>JAJEOU010001354.1:260312-441748 GCA_021534815.1 Acrocephalus arundinaceus
ATACCTGGCATAGGGTCCTCATCTCTGTCACGAGCAGGTACCCAAAAAAAGCCCTGGGATCCCCCTGGGATCACCTAATCCCCACCTTTAGAATCCATGAAAAACCCTTGGGAACCTCCAAAATTGCACCATGACCCCAAAAACCCCCGGGATCTGCAAAACCCTCTCCAGGAACCCCTCATGCATGTTTACACCCAGCACAGCGTCCACATCACCATCATCAGCATCACCAGGTACCCCTGAACCCTTCTGGGACTTACAAATCCCTCTTGGCACCCGCAAACCCCACCTGGGACCCCCAAACACTCCAGGGCTCCGTACTGGAGTCAACAGGAGTGCTTTTCGCATTTTAAGGGCAGTTATAGCAGGACCCTACAAGAGCGGGGGCTCTTAAAGCAGCTGTCTTGGTTTTGAAAGACAGTTGTCTGCCAGGGAAGCTGGAGCTTCCCTTGGAATGGAGAATCTCACTCCCTCCAAATTATTATAATTTTGCAATTAGGGGCTTTCAGGCAAAGATATGGGAATAGGAATAACAGCTCTTTAATAGGAATAAAACAACAACAACAACAAAACCACCAAAATACAAATGCAGCAGTACAAAGACAAGCAAGAAAGCAAAGCAAAAATCCTGGAAAACAATCCTGACAGAGTCAGGGATACGACCTGACACTGTTGGTAAGGGTGTTGGAAGCAGTCATGTCCTTGATGAGCCTTAATGGCCCATTAGCAGAAGATATCTCCCTGGAGGATGGACTGGAGGTGAAGGAGATAAGAAACACTGCCACACCTGGCTTTAACAGCTGGCCCATTATCAGAAGGCATCTGCCCCCTCCCCCTGGAGTTACAAGAGATAAAGAAATATCTGCTTTTACAACAGATGAAATTGAATACAAATCTCTTGGGTACCCAACCCAAGACACAGTCCCTTCCAGTTGATGCCAGTAGCTCCCAATGTGTCCACATTTTCCTCCCCACAGTAGCCCAGTAGCTCCCAGTATCCCCCAGTCAGGTTCCACTGCAGTCCCAGTAGCTCCCAGTAACCCCTAGACAGGTTCCATTCCTGCCCATTGCAGTCCCAGTGGCTCCCAGGATGATCCCAACAGGACCTGTAGTCACTGCCAGTATGGTTCCAGTCACTCCCATTACAATCCCAGTTTTTCACAGTCACTCCTAGATACTCCTGGTATTATTCCAGTCATGCCTACAGTGCCTCCCCTTCAGTCCCAGTGTGGTTCCAGGCACAGCCAGCACCTTTCCAGTCACTCCCAGTCTGATTCCAGTATGATCCCACTCACTCTCAAATACACCCAGTACTCTTCCAGTCACTCCCAGTATGAATCCAATCAGTTCCAGTAGGATCCCAGTATGACCCCATGTCACAATCCAAAAAGGAATCGTGATAGGTTCTTTTGATCTTTAGAGTGCAGAAAGTACTCGAGGGGACAAATATTTAATTACACACACAAATGCACCTTTATTGATGCCAACAACACTTGTGATAGAGGGAATAAGAAAGGAAACATAGGATACAGAGCGAGGAAAGGGGGGGCAGGCGTTATAGAGCTACCACGGCTGAGCGGCGTCCTCGTGGCGTCCTGCCAATGGATCCGTCGTCTTCCGTAGGGAGATCTCAAAGTGTGAGTCACAGAGGGGCAGCTTTTATAATCTTTTTCAGAAGTGGGGGGCACCTGAGAGTCATTGAGGTGAGGTCCGTTGCTCTGGGAACCAGGTACGATCGTTTAGCAGGCGAGTTTGGGACAAACTGGTCTAGTCCCTAGCTGCTGGTAAGCACAGGCTGTCCAAACTGTCCATTGTCCTCACACAAGTTCCCATGGGAGCAGCCAGCTCCGCTCCAGTGGACATACCTGCAGTTCAATTCTTGCCAAAAACGCACTGTGGCTTAGGCGCCCAAGCCCCCTTGCTTTCTTCCTTGACGAAGGGTCGTGAGGCAAAATCAGGGACCACCAAGTCCCGACTCTTACAGGTGTGGCAGAGAGATGTCACACACATTCCCGAGTTTGGAAGGTTCAAATATGTTCATGTGTCAGTTGATTCCTTCTCTGGTGCTGTTTATGCCTCAGCCCACACAGGGGGAAGACCAGAGATGCACAGAAACACCTTGGGCAGGCCTTCTCCATGCTGGGGATCCCCAAAGAGATCAAACCTGATCATGGCTGAGCTTATGTTTCCAAGGAATTTGATGGTTTCCTGCAAGAGTGGGGGAAGAAACATAGCAAGGGGGTCCCACACTCCCCCAGGAGTAACCAGGCTGTATAAGCCTCACCTGTCCATCATACAATATCTTTTTGCAGATTATGGCGACTTTCATATGACACTGACTCGGTGATGATCTCAATTTGTGGCTCCCCTGCCGGTTGTGAGGGTTCTCCTTTCATAACCTTTACTACCTGGGTGCTCTGATTTCACATTAGACTTCTTTGTTTCCACAGGGGCGACTGCTGCTGGCTCTGACTGCCCCTGTGGTTCAGCTGGAACCTGTACAGTTGTAACATCTGTGGGTTCCACTGCTGCACCATCGGAATCTCCCTTCTCAGGGCAGGGGGAGGGTTTCCCACCATCTGGAGCTAAAGAGCCCACCACAGGGGAGATGTACTCCCTCAGCATCTGGCCCATTTCACACATTTCTTTCACCAGAACCCCCACCCAGTCTGGCTGGTTCATTTCTGAGGCAGGCTGTGGGGCAGAGTCAGGCTGTGGGGCAGTATCCTTATTCAGAGTGGTTATCCAGGTCAATCCCCCCTTATCCCTGAATGCTAAACACAACAAGCTTAACAGGCAGTTGCAATCAGCAACACCAGCCACTGTATGATGTCATTAGCATTCAGAGAAGATTTGAACCTTTGGAAAACTGGTGGGGTAGACCTAAAACTGGGTTAGGGGCTCAGAGAAAACTTCTCCTGGTGTCATTTCCTCACAGTAGGTGCCATTGTTAAAGTAACCCCAAAAAGTTAGTGTATGATAGCCTTGAATCCTTGTGCCTGCCTTCCAGAGGAAGTTACAAATCCATGAATTCCTCACCTGGTTAATCTATATAGCAAACTGGATGACAGCCACAGTAGCCTTAGTTATAGAACCCATGTTTAGATGAGGGCTTGCAAATGGCAGAAACACAGCCACAACCACATGGCACTGAAACCAGGGTAGGCCAGACCACTTGATGCTACTTAATGAGGTTTCTAAATCCAGTACCCAAAAAATGTAGGCCCCTTAAGAACTGTTACTCTCTTTTTCTCTCAATGCCCTTGTGCCCCACCTTTTGGGCACCAAAGTCTGTCTTGGTTTTGAAAGACAGTTGTCTGCCAGGGAGAGCTAGAGCTTCCTATGAAATGGAGAATGTCACCCCCCTCTCTTCTAAATTATTATAATTTTGCAATTAGGGGCTTTCAGGTAAAGATATGGGAACAGGAGTAACAGTTCTTTAACAGGAACAAAAAACAACAACAAAACCACCAAAATACAAATGCAGTAGTACAAAGACAAGCAAGCAAGTAAAACAGAAATCCTGGAAAAAATCCTGACAGAGTCAGGGATATGACCTGACACCCTGTTGGTCAGGGTGTTGGAAGCAGTCTAAATAAATCCTAGATGAGGTTCTGTGGGGTACAGATAATGGAGAAGGAAAAGTCCAGTGGTAGCGAGAAGGGTCTGATCTTCCTCTGGTGGAAAAAACAGATGCCTGCTGTTCCTGAGTCTCAGTTTTTATCCAGGTCGGAATGGTTGGCCCCCCCACACAGGGTGGAGCATCTCACATGGGATGATGTAATGTGTCATGTCCTTGATGAGCCTTAATGGCCCATTAGCAGAAGATATCTCTCTGGAGGATGGACAGGAGGTGAAGGAGATAAGAAACACTGCCACACCTGGCTTTAACAGCTGGCCCATTATCAGAAGGCATCTGCCCCCCTGCCCCCTGGAGTTACAAGAGATAAAGAAATATCTGCTTTTACAACAGATGAAATTGAATACAAATCTCTTGGGTACCCAACCCAAGACACAGTCCCTTCCAGTTGATGCCAGTTGCTCCCAATGTGTCCACATTTTCCTCCCAACATGAGCCCAGTAGCTCCCAGTAACCCCCAGTCAGGTTCCATTGCAGTCCCAGTGGCTCCCAGGATGATCCCAACAGGACCTGTAGTCACTGCCAGTATGGTTCCAGTCACTCCCATTACAATCCCAGTTTTTCCCAGTCACTCCTAGATACTCCTAGTATTATTCCAGTCATGCCCACAGTGACTCCCTTTCAGTCCCAGTGTGGTTCCAGTCACAGCCAGCACCTTTCCAGTCACTCCCAGTCTGATTCCAGTATGATCCCAGTCACTCTCAAATACACTCAGTACTCTTCCAGTCACTCCCAGTATGAATCCAATCAGTTCCAGTATGATCCCAGTAGGACCTTGGCATGGGCACAGCTGCTCCCATTATAATCCAGCATGGTTCCAGTTCCCCCCACTGTGGTTTCAGTCTCTCCCAGTGTATCCCAGCATGTTCCCAGTCACTCTAAGTCATCCTCAGTGCCGTTCCACTTGCTGCCAGTATGGTTCCAGGGTCCCCCAGCATGGGCCCAGCCTTTCCCACTGTGATCCCAGTAGGATCTGAGTTGTCCCCAGCATGGTTCCAGTTGCTCCTTGTTCCTCCCAGTGGGTTTCCAGCTGCTCCCAGTTGCCCCATGTCTAGTCCCAGTCACTCCATTGATGATCCCAGTGCCTCTGTACACAGTCCCAGTCATGCCCAGTTGCTCACAGTGCAGACCAGTCACTCCAACCTGCTCACAGCAGTTCCCAGCATGGTCCCACTTCTCCCCAGTGTGCCAGTTTGAAAACAAAACCAACAGGAGATCCCAAGTAAGAACTGTTCCATGACCCATTTCTCATAACTCTGGGGGGATATCTTCTGTTAATGGGCCAGCTGTTCAAACCAGGTGGGGCAGTGTTCTTTATCTCTTCCACCACCCACACTCCCTCCAGGGAGATATCTTATCTTAATGGGCATTGAGTCTCACTGCATCACTGATCAAATTCCATCATCCCATTGTGACATGCTCCACCCAGGGGGAGGAGCCAAGCATTCCTACCTGGATATAACCTGAGATTTAACACACCACAAGCAGCCTGTTTCCACTGGATTCCCAGAGGAACACCAGACCCATCTACACCACCACTGGACCTTCAGAGGAAAACTGCACCCTTCTACAGGATCATTACTTCAACAAAACCACATCTGTGACTCCAGGAGGACTGCAGCCACGATTTGATTGGACTGCTACCAACACCCTGCCCAACCGGGTGTCAGGTTGTATTCTGACTCTGTGAGTGTTTCCTTTTTTTACTACTGCATTTTTAGTTTAATTTTTTTACTAAAGAACTGTTATTCCCATATCTTTGCCTGAGAGCCCGCTTATTTCAAAATTATAGGAAGGTGTTTATGTTTTCCATTTCAAGGGAGGCTCCTGCCTTCCTTAGCAGACACCTGTCTTTCCAAACCAAGACAGGGAGCTTGACCCAGATACTCTGGGAGGTCCCTGAGTTGGGGTTTTCTTTGGGGGGGGATTTTTGGAGAATGAAAAACTGCAAAGTTGCGTAATAAATGCCCCTTTGGGGGGACATTGGGGGTCCCAGTGGCAGCTGCCAGCAGAGGCAGCCTGGAGGAGCAGAGCCCTGTGTGTCCCAGGACCCCAAAGTGGGGAGCCCAGAGAGGAGGGAGCGCTGTGATTTGTGGGACCCTCAACAGCGTGGAGAGGGGCAGGGAGGAAATCCTTGGACCCCCTGCACCCTGAAGCAGAGAATAAGGGGAGAAGGGACTCCAGGAACCCCAAAATCTCCCAGCACCCCTAAGTGGAGAGATGGAAAATGGGGAAACTTTTCCGATTGCTGGGACTCCCAGCAGCCTGGGGATGGCAGGGACAATGTAGATGCGGGACTCTCAATACAAGCGTGACCCCCAGAAGCTCGGATAGGGGGGACCCCTGAACACCAAAGGGGAGAGACCAGGGATGGGGAATTCCTTGGAGCCATATTCAGGGCTGAATCTTTGTGATTGGGAGGTTTATATGGGCACCAGATGTCTGGTGGCTTCCAGAGATAGACTTGGGCAGAGGAACATTTAAACTCAATGGGCTTATCCCTTGTTTTTCCCCAAACCAGGATTTCCCATTCCCAAACCTTGACCAGATGGAGGAGAAGGCTGCAAGGAAGAGGAAGATGCCTTGGGACAGCCAGGCAGGTGAGGAGGAAGAAACTGCCCCTTTCCCCCTCTCTCCTGCTCCATCTCCGAGCCCAGCATGGCCCCCAGCTGCAGGACAACCCTGCTGCCAACGATGTTCTGCCAGGGATTGTTTGAGGGGATCTCCTTCCCCTTCCCTCTGGCATGGAGGTAAATCCCATCCTCTCCTTGTCCTTCCTCCTCCAGACAAGGAGCTGAAGACATCGATCAGGGAGGAAAAGTCCCCTCAGAAGAACCTCATGGAAGAGGACATTTTGAGTGGCTCCCTGGCACAGGAATCCAACGGGGAGGAAAAGCCCCAGAGATCCCACAGGAGGAGGCGCTCCAAATCTATCCCAGGGTGCTCAGAGGAGGTAAGACCCACCCTGTGCCAGGAACATGGCCGGAGATCGAGCCAGAGCTCAGACCTTTTGGTCCATGAGCTGCTTCATGACAGGGAGCAGTCCTATGAGTGCTTGGAGTGTGGGAAGAGCTTTAACAAGAACTCCAACCTGATCCGCCCTCTCAAAACCCACACTGGAGAGAGGCCCTATGAGTGTGGGGAATGTGGGAAGAGCTTCAGCCAGCGCTCCAGCCTGATCCACCACCAGAACATCCACACTGAGGAAAGGCCGTACAAATGTGGGGAATGCAGGAAGGGCTTCAACCAGAGATCCCAGCTGATCATCCATGAAATGATCCGCACTGGGGAGAGGCCCTATGAGTGTCCCCAGTGTGGGAAGAGCTTCACCCAGAGCTCTAACTTGACCCGACACCAACGGAGTCACCAGTAAGGGAAGCCCTGCGAGTGCCCCGACTCTGGGAAGAGCTTCATGTGCATCTCCAACCTCATCCCCCATCAGAAGGTGCACACTGAGAAGACCCCTACTGACCCACAGTTCCCTGTGATTCATTCTGGGAGGACACCTGTCCCTTTTCCTTCCCCTGGCAATGACGTGAGATGGGATTTAAAAACGTGAGCGTCTGGCCATGGCCCCATCATTGTATTTGATCCCATCTCAGGTCATTACCAGGGCTAGGAAAGGGACTCTATCTCTCCCCCAAGGTGAAGGGTGTCCTTTCCAGGCAGGATGGGATGAGCCCGTTGATGTTTTTTTAGTTTTCCCTTTATATTGTTAGTTTTATCCTGTTTGTTATCAATATTGTTTCTGTTCCTTTTTGTTCCTTGTTTATGTTCCCATTAAATTGTTCTTATCCCAGCCTGGGATCTTTGTCTTTTGTACTTTCAATGGGAGGCTGGAGGGCAGCGAGGAGCGGCACGGTTTTAGTGGGAGCACTAAATTGGGGAATCCCATTCTGAAAGCCCAGCCCATGGAAACCGAGCATCCCAGCTGGTGCCAGCCCTGGCTGCCCTGGAACAGCCTTGGGAGTGGGTCCCTGGCTGGGGCTGTGGGAACCTCTTCCCTCTGGTGCCCAAGGACAGGACTGGAGGGAAGGGCTGGAGCTGACTCGGGGCAGGTTTGGGTTGGATGTGAGGAAAAGGTTTTTCCCCCAGAGGCTGCTGGGGCACTGAACAGGCTCCCAGGGAAGGGTCCCAGCTCCAGGGCTCTGGGAGCTCCAGCAGCGTTTGGACAGCGCTGCCAGGCCCAGGCTGGCATTGTTGGGGTGTCCTGTGCAGGGCCAGGACTTGGACTCGAGGATCCTGGAGACCTCCCAGGGCTTTCTGGGAATTCTAAAGAGCTCTGTGCTCAGAGGCAGTCACAGCCATTCCATGGGGACATCCCAGGGCACCTTGGGCTGCAAAGGCACCCATCTGTCACAGACACTCACGGGGGCTCCACGGTGACATCCCAGGAGTCCCCAGGCTGCCAAAGAGCCGGGATGTCCCAGACACTCCCAGGGGTTCCTGTCATGGGCAGAGAGGGAGCTTCAGGCAAAAGCTTGATTTCTTCATTGGAGAAATTCCTGTGGAGTCATGAGGTGGAGAAATGACACCCAACAACCACCATAGATCCTGAGACCCCTCCCGGATGCCCAGACTTCTAAAATTCCATCTAAGAGAGGAGACTGGGAGCCGATGGGTCCAATCCTAGCTCTGGGCTCTGACACCAGCCCTGAACTAGGGGCCCAGACCAGGTTTCCATGGCAAACAACCATCACAGTGGATCCAGGCCTTGGTTGCCATGTCCCCAAACCAAGGAACGGGTCCCTTTGGCTGCTGCCATGGCACCTGAGGGCATCAACGAGTGTCAGTGCAATTGTACCTGGAACAGCCCCGGCACCACTTTGTCCTCAGGGTTGCCATGGCAGCCCAGGGCAGCAACAGCTCTGCCTGCAAGTGGCCACGGAACCTGGCTGCAGAAATGGCTCCTGGGGCTGCTTTCCAAGGAAACTTGAACTGATCAGGGTTGCTGTGGCACCCAAAGCCAGCAGTGGGGTCAGTGCAGTGTCCATGGCCAAAGCCCCTTGCAATGGCCCAGGGCAGCTTGGGATGATGATCCAGCCTCACTCCTGGCCCAGGCCAGGCCTGCAGTGCCCTTCCCCACAGCCTGGCTGCACAGAAGCACTTCCAGGGCTCTCTGCAGTTCCCTTGCCCTCACTCTTGCCTCACTCACACACCTCCCAACAGCCCAGCTGGAGCTTTGAGCTGCAAGGAGTTCAAAGCTTGTCTGTCCTTCAGCAGTTGGTCTAATTCTGCCTTCAATGAGCTGAGGATTTGTGTTTATTGCAGAACTTCCTGTGTGTCTCAAACACTCCTTGCATGGTTCTGCCTTGGTGAAGGGGAACCTCCTTGGTGGCACCTTGGGCTTGGAAAACATTTGAGATTGTCTGAAACTCAGGAGTTTTAGATTTCTTAAAAAGAAAGAAAACCCTTCTTTGCCTGAGTGCAGCCAGTTCTCTGAGCAAAGCAGGTCCCAGGTGAGTGAGGAGAGACAGGATGGGGTTGGGGGATGTGGAGCAAGGTTGTCCACACTGGGTCAGACCTCAAGGCACAGCTTCTCTGACCAAGCCAGAGCTCCTGAAGAGAGACCCTGCATCAAAATCAATCCCAGATGGCTTCAATCAACTCTGCTATAAAGAGAAGAATACACCCTTGAAAAAAGGAATGTGGATTTCTTAGAAGTTTTTTGAAATACTTCTCCATCAGTCTAGAAAAAAAGACATCCTAATGACCTGCACCAGGCCAGAGGGAAATCAAGCACAGCCATGGTTTGTCAGGACTTGATTGATCCTAATGAGCCCCGTGGTGCATTTGGTGCTGAGCCCTGGAACTTCAGGGCCTGAGAGGAGATTGCACAAACCTTGCCAGGAGTCAAAGTAAGACGAAACGTCCGAACTGTCTTGAGGAATTAATGGGTCCTACTGAGGTCCATCCACTGCAGAGGCTCCTCATGGAGTCCTTGGAGGAGAGAATTGGAGACCAGGATTGCACAAAAACCTCTCAGAGACTCAGCGTGGCATGGAAAATCCAAAGTACCTTAAACATCTTGAGTATGTCAAAGTATTAATGAGCACCACTCAGAAACAATGCAAAGCTCTCAAGGGACTAATTAAAGCAGATAATTGGAGGCCAGGATTGCACAAACCTCTTAAACACAGTGGCAAAAAAACTCTTTTAATAATCTTTGGGTACCATGAAGCATTAATGAGGCCCAGTGAGTTATTTTACTCACTAAGAATCCCAAGGGACTTAATGAAGTAAATAATTGGGGCCATGATTGCAAAAACTTTTCCTAGAGTCAGTTTTCAAAGGGAAACACCAAGTACTCTAAAATACCTGAAGTACCTTGAAGCATTAATGAGCCCCACTGAGTGTTGTTACTGACAAAGCCTCTCAAGGGACTCATTAAAGCAGAGAGTTGGAGGCCAGGATTGCACAAACCTCTCAGAGACTCCAAGACAAAAGCCAAACCCAAAGTCCTTGGAAAAACCTGCAGTCCCTGGCAGCAGGAAGGAGCCCCCCAGGGCCATTGCTGACCAAGGCTCCTTCCCCAGGGACTCCTTCCAGCACATCCTGGAGGCCACTGGCATGGGAGGGGGATGCTGAGGGCAGGACAAGGAGCTGACAGTGCCCAGCCTTGCTGGGGCTGTGCCAGGAGGCCCCAGGGCCTCAGGGCAAGGGGTCTCCTCAGTGTCCTTGCTGGCACAGAGGCTGCTGTGGCCCAGGGCACCAAGCCTTGGCTTCTCTTTGTCCCCACCTGTCATCACTGCCTGCAGTTCTCTGCTCTGCCTGGGGCCTGGGGACACTTTCTGTGTCGTGTCCCTCAGTGGGACCCATTAAAACTTGCAGAAACTTTGGAGTTGGCTTCTGCCTTGGAGTTTTGGAGAGGTTTCTTCAGCTCCCTCTCAGGGACTGATATTCAGGGCCTCAGCACAAAGCCCTGAGAGGGTCATTAAAGTCCTTGTGCTGTGTCTATTCTGATGAGCAGGACTGAGCTCATCATCCAGAGGGAGATCCTGGTAAGAGCTTAAAACCACATTTCTCTGGATGAGCAGCTCCTGTGCAAAGCCCAGCAGGGCTGAGGCACTGCCTGCAGCCACCCCAGGCACAGCACACAGGCACAGAGAGCTGTGCAGCCCCAGGCCCAGTTCCCTCTGCAGAGCACAGGGCTGGGAGCAGCTGCCCGGCACTGGGGGGCTCTTGCAGGGGGCACAGCTGGCTCAGGGTGACGCTGTCCCCAGTGCCCGGCTGTGGGCAATTCTGTCAGTGCAGCCAGGGCAGGAGCTGCATCTCCCTGAGTCCAATGCCATCCTAAGGACACTTGGGAGTTTCCCAGAGATTTGAGTGCAAGCTGGGAGCTTCAATGCAGGATGCAAACCTTTCCTGGAGCATCTTTGTGTTATCTGAAAGACCCATGGGGAAAGGCAGAGATGTTCTGAAACTGAAAATGCTTTTGGGTTGGTGAAATGAGCAACATGAGTCCTTGGCTTCAAAATTGGTGCTGGGCTGTGGTGGATCCACTTCTGTCAGCAATATTAGGCGATATTTAAGAAAACAAGCAAGTGTGAACATCCTCCATTTGAGAAAAATGAAAGCCCAGAAAAACTCTAAACAGAATGAAGTGACAGATCATCTCTCCTCAGCCTCCACTCATTATCTTTCCTCAGAGACTTCACTCTGGTCTACCAGAAAGCAGCACAAATGCTGAGGGTTACGGATATCCAAGACAAGCAGGAGAGACAAGGGAGAAGCTTAAAAAATAAACTGCAGAACACTTAAACACAACAACGTGCCTGTGTGTTACAGAGGAGGGAAGAATGGGAGATGGTCAAGAGGATCAAAGCCAATAGGGGTTTGATTTTGGTTACAGGTATCTCCTTTAACTCTTCACTGTCCTTTATCCATGATCAGGTCCGCAACTCCAGCCAGAGCAAATGTCCAACAGCAGCTCCATCAGCCACTTCCTCCTGCTGGCATTGGCAGACACGCGGCAGCTGCAGCTCCTGCACTTCTGCCTCTTCCTGGGCATCTCCCTGGCTGCCCTCCTGGGCAACGGCCTCATCATCAGCGCCGTAGCCTGCGGCCACCTCCTGCACAGCCCCACGTTCTTCTTCCTGCTCAACCTGGCCCTCACCGACCTGGGCTGCATCTGCACCACTGTCCCCAAAGCCATGCACAATTCCCTCTGGGACACCAGGACAATCTCCTACTATGGGTGTGCTGCTCAAGTCTTTTTTTTTTTTTTTTTTCTGTTCAACAACTGAGATTTCTTTGCTGACCATCATGTGCTATGACCGCTACGTGTCCATCTGCAAACCCCTGCACTACGGGACCCTCCTGGGCAGCAGAGCTTGTGCCCACATGGCAGCAGCTGCCTGGGCCAGTGCCTTTCTCAATGCTCTCATGCACACAGCCAATACATTTTCCCTGCCCCTCTGCCATGGCAATGCCCTGGGCCAGTTCTTCTGTGAAATCCCTCAGATCCTCAAGCTCTCTTGTTCCAAATCCTATCTCAGGGAAGTTGGGATTATTGCTGTAAGTGCCTTTTTGGTATTTGGTTGTTTTGTGTTCATTGTTTTCTCCTATGTGCAGATCTTCAGGGCTGTGCTGAGGATCCCCTCGGAGCAGGGACGGCACAAAGCCTTTTCCACCTGCCTCCCTCACCTGGCTGTGGTCTCCCTTTTCCTCAGCACTGCCATGTTTGCTCACCTGAAGCCCCCCTCCATCTCCTCCCCATCCCTGGATCTGGCCCTGTCAGTTCTGTACTCAGTGGTGCCTCCGGTCCTGAACCCCCTCATCTACAGCCTGAGGAACCAGGAGCTCAAGGCTGCACTGTGGAGACTGATGAGGGGATGGTTTCAGGAACATTAAACAGCTTGCCAGTTTCTGCAAATCACTTGTAATAAACGTCATCTTTGAGTCTTCTTGTTTGTTTCATTTTGGAGGTCTGTTATATTTGTTTTACTTCTTTAATAGAGTCCAAAAGATAATGTCATTGTCTGTGCCATTTCTCATTTGGTTTCACTCCCCCTCCCCTGTGGCCATAGAAAGTGGCAATGAGGGGCTGTGCTCTCAGAGGCTTTAAAACAAAATAAAGGATCATCCAGAAAAGTTTTCTGCAGATATCCCCCTTTTGTTCCCTTCTCTGCAGCTGCAGCAGCAATGTCTGTGTGCAGAGCTGGGGGCACATCAGTGCTGGCACAGCAGCTGTGCCCAGCAGCAGCAGCAGCCCTGGGTGTTGCCAGTGCTGCTGCCGTGGCCCTGCCCCACTGCCCTGCTGGCCCTGGTGTTTCTGTAGGGCCTGAGTGCTCTCGGGGCCGGGCACAGTGCTGGGGGTGGCAGTGCCGGGGCTGCAGCAGGGACAGGCCATGGGCACTGCTGGGGCAGCGCTGACGCCTCAGGCCAGGGCCTGGGGGCTGCAGGCTCCTTGCCCAGGCTCTCTCCAGAACACTTTGCCCAGGCCAATGCTGAGCACAGAAAAGCCCCGGGAGCAGCCCCAGGCTGGCCGTGGGAAGGCTGGGGGCAAACAGCATGGCTGGGGCTCTGCAAGGTGCCTGGGGGAGACAAGGGGAAGGAGCAGCAGAGCAGGGGCTGATCCATCCCCACTGCGCTGGACACCCCAGGGCAGCGTCCCACAGCGTCCTCATGCACCTGCCAAGAACATCCCCCCTCTGCAGCCCTGGCCTCTCCCCCAGCTCACACAGGTGCCGCATCCTTGCAGGCACAGACACGGCAGCTCTGCCTCAGGAGCCCCTGTTTGCACTGCCCAGAGCAGGCATCAGCACCCCCATGGTGTTGGTGTGGGGAGATGGACCTGAGGGAGCACAAATGCCATCAGCCCCTGGTGCCAGGAAGGGCTGGGGGACAGCAGGGAAACCCCTCAGGTTTGTGGTGGCCTCTGAAGTCTCACAGAAATTTGTTCCCATGGGCTGGGAGTTTCCTGTCCCACTTCAGATATTGTTGCTCAGAGCCAGGGCTGCCTGGCAGCCACCCCCAAACTGACCTGACCATTTCCTCTGCATCACCTTGGCTTTCTTTACTCTTCCTGGTCCAAAATCCTTACTACTGTCCACCCCTGTTCCCTCCCCTGCAAACAGCCCATCCCTGGTTGTCCTTTCCTCTCTGGCTCCATTCCCCATTTCAGTTCCTGACTTGGCACCATGGGAACGTCCCTTGGGGAGCAGGATCATCCTCCAAGTGCTTCAGGAATTGTCTGCAGGCTCCTGCAGTGCCTCGTGCTGCTGCCTTGCCAGAGGCACCCCAGGCCAGGGGGGCCCATCTGGGCTGATGTGTCTGGCTGTGGGGCTCCCTGTTGTGGGCAAGGAGGAGGAGCTGCAGAGGCTCAGCAGGACTGACAGGATGGGCTTGGGGGCTGTGAAGAAAAGCTGAGGGACCTGGGCTGCTGGAGCTTGTAAAGAGGAGGCCTGGGCTCATCCTGGAATTGCTGCAAGGGTGGTTTCAGAGAATCACAGAATCAGCAAGGTTGGAAAAGACCTTGGACATCATCAAGTCAAACTTTTGCCCTGATACCGCCTTGCCTCCCCTGAGCTTCCTCTTCTCCAGGATAAACAATCCTCAGCCACTCCTCACAGCACTTGTGTTCCAGATCCATCACCAGCCTTGTTGCCCTTCTCTGGACACGCTCCAGCCCCTCCATGTCCTTCCTAAATTGGGGGTCCCAGAACTGGACACAGCACTCTAGGTGCTGCCCAACCAGTGCTGAGCACAGGGGAAGAATCACTGCCCTGCTCCTGCTGGCCACACCATTCCTGATCCAGGCCAGGAGCCATTGACCTTCCTGGCCACCTGGGCACACTGCTGCCTCATGTCCAGCCTGCTGTCCATCTGTCCCTGCAGGTCCCTTTCTGCCTGGCTGCTGCCCAGCATCTCTGTCCCCAGCCTGTAGTGCTTCAGGGGTTGTTGTGGCCAAAGTGCAGGACCTGGCACTTGGACTTGTTAAATCTCACATTGTTGGATTTGGCCCCTAGATCCAGCCTGTCCCGGGCCCTGTGCAGAGCCCTCCTACACTCCATCAGATCAACATTCCCAGCAAGCTTGGTATCACCACACTTCCATTAGGCCCTAGAATGTCACAATGATCTCCATGATTCTGTGAGGCCTCCCAGTGTCACAATGTCCCTTTGCTTCCATGGGACCCCTTGGTGTCACAAAAGTCCCTTTGGATTCTGGGGCCCTGCAGTGTCACAGTGGATCCTTGTTTCCTTGAGGTGTGGCAGTGCAGCAATGGTCTCATTGCTTCCACAGGGTCACAATGGCCTTCTTGTCCAAAGGGGCACCACAAAGGTGTCAAACATGTTTCCTTTATTCCACAAGTCCCTGAGGAGCAACCCTGGCCCCTTGGTTCCATTGGGTCCTGCAGTGTCACAATAGCCCCATCATGAAACGAGGTCCTGCTCTCTCCCAATGCTCTGCACGTTTCCACAAGGCCCTGCAGTGTCACTATGGCCTCTTGGTTCCATCAGGCCTCAGAGGGCCACCATGAATTCCTTGGCGCTGCAGGGTCACCATGGAGCCCTGGTCACACAAAATCCTGCAGTGTCACCAGGGACCCTTGGTTCCATGGGGCACCCCAGGGTCACAATTGTTCCCCCTGTTCCAGGAGTCCTTGGAATGGAACAATGGCCCCTGGATTCCATTGGGCCCCAGGCTCTCCCAAGGCTCTCCTTGGTTCCGCAGTGGCACAATGGCCCCTTGGTTCAAGAAGGCCCCACAGGGTCACCGTGGCCTCTGTGGTTCCACCAGGCCCCAGAGTGTCACCATGGACTCCTTGCTGCCATTCAGCCCCACAGTGTCACAATGACCCCTGGGCTCTATGGTGCCATGTCATACACAGTGTCACTCTGGTCCTCTCAGTGCTACCAGGCCCCACAGTGTAACAATGGCCCCTTGCTTCCCCAGGGCCTTGCAGTGTCACCATCATCAGAAATTCCACCAGGCTGGAAAAGACCTTGGAGAGCATCAAGTCCAACCTGGGACCCAACAACACCTTGTCACCCAGACCATGGCACTGAGTGCCACATCCAGTCTTTCCTTAAACACTCCAGGGACAGTGACTCACCAACCTCTCTTGGCAGCCCATTGCAATGCCCAACCATCCTTTCTGTGATGAATATTTCCTAATGTCTAACCTAAACATTCCCTGGTGCAGCTTAGTTTGTGTCGTCATGTCCTGTCACTGTTTCTTGGGAAAATAGCCCAACCCTCACCTGGCTGCACCCTCCTGTCTGGGAGTTGCAGAGAGTGATGAGGTCTCCCTCTGAGCCTCCTCTTCTCCAGGATAAAACACCACAGCTCTCTCAGCCACTCCTCACAGGACTTGTGATCCAGACCCCTCACCAGCCTTGTGTGGACACTCTCCAGCCCCTCCATGTCCTTCCTAAATTGGGGGACCCAGAACTGGACACAGCACTCAAGATGCTGCCCAAGCACTGCTGAGCACAGGGGAAGAATCACTGCCCTGCTCCTGCTGGCAACAACCATACCTCATCCATTGAAATGCTGGGGGTTGGATGAGGGAAATGGTGGGGAGGGGGTGGGGACAAAGTCTGATTGATTGTCATCCATGAAGGGTCTTGATTTTCATACCTGTTAAGACTGCATTAGAAGGTGCTAGGGATCAATATCAATTGGATATTGCTGATAGCAATCTAGAAACAGGAAAAGAAAACAGGACAAAACAGTTCTCTTTCTGTTGTTTTCCATATAGTATATTCACTTGAAATACAATTCTAAAACCTGTCTATTTAACCACAGAAAAATTGAAAACTGAAATTATTCCCCAGGGCTTTTCTTGTTCAGTGTTTTGAACAAATATTTTTGTGTCTTTGTCACTGAATTCCTGAATGGAAGAGCTCAAAAAAAACAGGCCTACTCAGGAGTAAAATTCATCAGCAACTTCCAAGTGGCTGAGGATCCATCTTCATACCAGCAGCAATGAACAGAAATGGGCACAGCTTTCTGGCTGCCCCAGCTTTGCCATGGGCCCTGGGCCTGGAACAGGAGCAGCTCTGGAGGGCCCCAAGGCCGCGACTGTTGTGCTGGCCTGGGCAGATGGGATGGCAGCCGGGGCTGCAGAGCTCTCAGCACCTCAGCCAGAGGGCAGCAGGGCGCACAGGGAGCCTCCTTTTCCCTTGGCCCAGCCCCTTCCCCATGGCTGGGGCTGAGTCCTGTGTGAGCTGCAGCTGCTGCTGTGCCCTTGCCAGGGGCTGAGGCCGTGGGGCCCCTGCCCAGAGCAGCCTGGCCTGAGCAGAGCTGTGGGGCCAGAGGCGGCTGGGCTGTGCTGGGGAGAGGCCCTTGGTGCTGCCCAGAGCTCAGGGCAGCTGGCAGAGCTTGGAGGGAGCTGGGCTGGGCTGAGAGAGCCTGGCAGAGAAAGAATCAGTGTCCATCTCAGCCTGGGTGAGCGTGCAGGGGCAGGACTCAGCCCAGGCCTTGTGGGGCAGGGCCAGCGCCTGGGGAAGGCATTGAAAACAGGCAAGGGGCCCAGAGAGGAGGCTGCTCTGTGCCCTTGGTGGCATGGCCGTGGTGTCCACGGCAGCCTTGGGGCTCTGTGCCCCATGGCCTCCCTGCTGGGCAGCCTCTGCCAGCTCCTGCACAGCCCGCAGCACCTGTGGGCCTGCACAGACAGCCCTGCCCCGGGCTCTGCTGGGCTCTGGGCCAGCAGAGAGGCTGCGCAGGGCTGGTCATGGCTGGCAACAGGCCCTGAGCCCTGCAGGAGGATGGAGCTGGGCCACAACCAAAGTACCCCGCAAACCTGGGCTGAGCAGCTGGGGCTGGCAAGGGCTGGGGACAGAGGCTGCACTGACAAATGTCCTGGGCCCCCTCCCTGCTCTGGCCAGCTTTAATTACCTTCTTGGAGCTAACGTGCTGTTTACATCAGACTCAGTCCCCCAGAGTGTGATTTAAAAAGTTCTCGAGAACTCAAACTCAGATTTAAAATCCAAAGTTTCTTTAACTTTTAATGGATCCCATGGAGGCAAAGGCCTGAGAAAGTGTCCCCAGGTTCCAGCCACAGCAGAACACTGTAAGCACGGATTAATGGTGGGGACAAACAAGGGAAAGGTGTCTCTGATGCTGAGAAAACCTGGATGTGTTTCATGAGTCCAAAAAGCCAAGGCCTGAGCCCTAGCCCCTGGCAAGGCACATCCTGTCCCTCCCTCCTTGCTCAGGGCTCTTCCTGGGGCACTGAGGTGCAGATTTTCAATGCCAAGGGCAGCATCATGGGGCAGCCCCTGCCAGGCTGCTGAGCAGGGAAAGGGAGGCAATGAGGCCCCAGGCCTGCAAGGGTCACTTGTCCCCTCATGGCCTCAGGCCCAGGCCCAGCAGCCATGGCCAAAGTGCTGCAGGAGTTGGCTGTGTCAGGGCCTTTCAGCTGCTGCCCATGCCTGTGCCCTGTGCAGCCCAGGCTGTCCTACGGTGTCCATGCCCTGTGCCTCTGTCCCTGCAGGCTGTCGTCATCCCCCGGCTGCCCCACCTGGCTGGCCCCTTCCTTTGCTGACAGCTCTGCTTCCTGCCTGTCTCTGCCTGGGCACACAAAGCCTTGGGAACAATTGTGACACTGTGCTGTGATACCAAAGTGTTTAGTTCAATTTTTACAGTGCCTGTTAACTTTTAGCACAGGAACAAGGCATGCAGGGCTGGCTTTTCCAGTGAGAATAGTTGGAAGACAAGAAGACATCTGACTCAAGGATGCAGTGATAGAAAAAGCAAGGAGTGAATCTGGGAACTTATGGTGGGTTTTATGGTAATGGGTAGATTATAATATGCTTCAAGCGACTAAATGGGAGCAACAAGCTGGTAAAATTGTATGCCCACGTAAGGTTAGAGTTATCCCTCACTAGACATCAGGGCTGAATGAATGATACCCTCTGTCCTGGGTTGGCAGGCATCTTCTACTCTATATCCTACATCGTGGGGCTCTATTCTGTCTAGCAGTTGTTTCTCTTCCCCTTTGGTGAGGACTGTGGCTGATGGGCGGGCCCTCGCTGGGGGGGGGGGGGGAAACGGCTGCGGGCTCCTTTACTTTCACTTTTGGCTCGCGGCTTGCTCTGCTTGCTACCTGCTTTGGCGTGCTTGCTGTTTGCTTGCTATTCTCGCTATTCTTTGCTTGTTTTTTCCCTCTTCCTTTTTTCTCTCCCCTTCCCAAAGATTAGGACCGGCTCTGGACTGACCTGACCTGAAGAAATTCAGGAATTTCTAGGGCTCGACACAGAAGCTTGGCACCTCTCTCTGCACAGTAACTGTTTTCTTTTTTTTTTTTTTTTCCTTTCCTCCACAACAGTGTGGAGACTGTTGTTAATAAAATAGGTTTTTCCACTTTCCCTCCAAGGAGTTTTTCTTCCCTCCCGAACCCAGGTCTGGGAGTGGGGGAGGGGTGGTGGAGGTTTGTCTTAGGTGTTCTCCCCCTAATCTGTTCCAAACCGGGACATTTCTTGGTGCGTTGGCCAGGAAACGAGGCCAGAGAAAAGTGGAAAAACCTAAATAATAGTATTGGTGGTTCTGATTGTTTTGTGGGTGTGCTGGGATGGGTTTTTCTGGATCTATAATGTTATACGGAGTGAAAGTCTGCCAATATTTCTGGTCCCTGGGGTTTCTTGAAATCTTAATACCTTTGTGGTGCCTGGGGTTATTTCCTCACCCAGAAATAGCTCTGGTACTGTTCCTAATACGTAGTTTGTGTAGCCGTGGGGTACTAACCAGAATATTTATTGGACTGGGCTTGGTGGTGATGTTTTATAGGAGGGTTGTTAAGATGCACGAATCTACCCCAATAATATATGGATCACTCTTGTGGTTGTGTACTCAGTTTGCTGGGGCGGAAGCAGGGGAAGAGTTTGTTCGGCCTCTGCTTTCTTTGTTTTCTTTTGAGTGGTTAGGAGATGTTCAGTTTCCCCTGAGTGTTAAAGAGACCATCTTTCTGGTGTTTAATCTGGTAAGCCTCCTCTATACAGTCCGCAGCTTCTCTAGAATATGGGCTGAAATTCCTAGAAGGGCTGATAAAACTCCTGACCCAGGCAGAGGAAATCCTCAGTGTTGTGGAGAATGGGAGAATATAGGCCAACTCCTCAGGGAATTCTCTGACCCTGTAGTTTGGGATTTTCCACAGGAACAAATTCAGAATCCAGTGGAGCTGGGGAAATACCTGAAAGAGAGATACCAGGATGGCTCTAAGGGGGAAAGGATTGTGGCAGTAAGCTGGGCCCTGGCATATGCTTATCGCACGCTGCTAGGTACTGTAGGGCAGCAGACAGAGGCAGAGGGGAAGGGATACAAATCAACAGCCACCCCAGTCACTCAGGCTGCAGCCAACACCCCAGTTATGAAGCCAGCAGCTACACTGGAACCTGAGCCTGAATCAGCAGCTAAACCCGACAGTAAGCCTAAGCCCCTGGCAGTTGCTCCAGCAAAGAAACACATCAACAAAACTGATCGACCAGTGGACGATGATGACCCAAGGGAAGGACCTTCACCAAAATCAGAAGCCAAAGCTTCTAGCCCAGGATCAGAGGCGAATATTGATGCCTTTTCCCTGAAGGACCTTCGGGGTCTAAGAAAGGACTATCGGCGACAACCTGATGAATCTATAATTAGTTGGTTAGTCCGTCTTTGGGATGCTGCAGGCGAGGCTACAATTCTGGACGGCACTGAAGCGAGACATCTGGGATCCCTGTCACATGATCCAGTCATCGACCAAGAGATGATGAGAGAGGCCAGTCCGTGCAGTCTCTGGGTACGGGTCCTAGGAAGTGTGGCAGAAAGATATTTGTGTGCAGATGATCTCTATATGCAGCAAACCCCATGGAAGACTATAGAACAGGGGATTCAATGTTTGAGAGAAATGGCAGTGGCAGAGCTGGTCTTCGCAGATGACCTAAACACTAGAAACCCAGACTTGATATCATGTACGTCTGTGATGTGGAGGAAACTTATACGACTTGGGCCATCTGAATATGCTACTGCTTTAGCAGTAATGAAGCGGGAGGACATGGAAGAGACTGTGCTGGATATGGAAAAGAAGCTCCGAGCATATGCAGATGCTGTGCATGGCCCAACACATGCCAGAATCGCAGCTGTGGAGACACGCCTACAGAAGCTGGAGGATAAGATAGATGAGAACCATAAGAAACTTAGGGAGGAGATTAGAGAGGACCTTCTCCAAATCTCAGCAGTACAGATCAGAAGTTCTGGTACCCAACGTAGACGCTCCCCGGGTAGGGAGAGAGGGTACACTCCACATGCTGAGCTGTGGTTCTTCCTGCAGGATTGCGGAGAAAATATGAACAGATGGGATGGGAAACCTACGGCTGCCCTGGCACGACGGGTGCGTGAATTGAAGGAAGGCAAGACTCAGACAGGGAGTTCCACCAAAAGGAAAGCAGCTCCAGTTGCCCGTAGCCAAACTTCCAGGCGTGATGATGACATGTCCGACCCCCTTGAAGGCACTTCTAAGACATATGCTCAAGGAAAGAAAGATAACCGGGCTTAGAGGGGCCCTGCCTCTAGCCAGGTAGAGGCTAGGGAGAACCGCGTTTTTTGGACTGTGTGGATTCGTTGGCCTGGCACATCTGAACCACAAGACTAGGAGGCCTTGGTTGATACTGGTGCGCAGTGCACATTAATGCCATCAAGACATGTAGGGGCAGAATCCGTCTCTATTGCTGGCGTGACGGGGGATCACAAGATTTTACCTTGGTGGAAGCAGAGGTGAGCCTGACTGGAAATGAGTGGAAGAAACACCCTATTGTGACTGGCCCAAAGGCCCCATGCATTTTGGGCATAGATTACCTCCGAAGTGGGTATTTCAAAGACCCAAAAGGACTCAGGTGGGCATTCGGGATAGCGGCTGTAGTGACAGAGGGCATCCGACCATTGAACACCTTGCCTGGACTGTCTGAGAATCCATCTGCAGTAGGACTTTTGAAAGTACAAGAGCAACAGGTACCAATTGCCACTTCTATAGTGCACCGCCAACAGTACAGAACAACTCGAGATGCTGTGATTCCCATACATAAGATGATTCGAGAGCTGGAGAGCCAAGGGGTGGTTAGTAAAACCCACTCACCCTTTAACAGCCCCATCTGGCCTGTGCGTAAATCTGAAGGAGAATGGAGATTGACTGTGGACTACCGTGCATTGAATGAGGCGACGCCACCACTGAGCGCTGCTGTGCCGGACATGCTGGAGCTTCAGTATGAGCTGGAGTCCAAGGCAGCAAAATGGTATGCCACAATTGACATTGCCAATGCATTTTTCTCCATTCCTTTGGCAGCAGAATGCAGGCCTCAGTTTGCCTTCACGTGGAGGGGAGTGCAGTACACCTGGAACCGACTGCCCCAGGGGTGGAAGCACAGTCCCACCATCTGCCATGGACTGATCCAAGCCACATTAGAAAAGGATAAGGCTCCCAAACATCTACAATATATTGATGATATCATTGTGTGGGGAGACACAGCAGCGGAAGTGTTCGAGAAAGGGGAGAAAATCATCCAAATTCTCCTGGAAGCCGGCTTTGCGGTTAAGAAAAGTAAAGTTAAGGGACCTGCTCGGGAGATCCAGTTTCTAGGAGTGAAATGGCAAGATGGACGGCGCCAGATTCCTACAGATGTCATTAATAAAATCACAGCTATGTCTCCCCCAACGAATAAAAAAGAAACACAAGCTTTCTTGGGTGCCATAGGTTTCTGGAGGATGCATATTCCGCAGTACAGTCAGATTGTGAGCCCCCTTTATCTCGTTACCTGTAAGAAAAATGACTTCTATTTGGGCCCTGAGCAGCAACAAGCTTTCACCCAGATCAAACAGGAGATCGCTCATGCAGTAGCCCTCGGCCCAGTCAGGACGGGACCAGATGTAAAGAACGTACTCTACTCTGCGGCCAGGAGCCAGGGTCTGTCCTGGAGCCTTTGGCAAAAGGTACCTGGTGAGACCTGAGGCTGACCACTGGGATTCTGGAGTCGGAGATACAGGGAGTCTGAAGATAATTACACCCCAATGGAAAAGGAAATCTTGGCTGCCTATGAGGGAATCCAAGCTGCTTCGGAGGTGATTGGTACGGAAGCACAACTCCTCCTGGCACCCCGACTACCGGTGCTAGGGTGGATGTTTAGAGGAGAGGTTCCCTCCACCCACCATGCCACCAGCGCTACCTGGAGCAAGTGGATGGCCCTTATTACACAACGCGCCTGAGTTGGGAAACTGAATCGCCCTGGAATTGTGGAAATAATTACAAACTGGCCCGAAGGTGAAAGTTTCAGCGTTGCAGATGAAGAACAAGAACCAGTGACTCGGGTTGAGGAAGCTCCGCCATACAACCAGCTGCCGGCAGAGGAAACACGTTATGCTTTATTCACCGACGGTTCCTGCCGTGTCATAGGGATGAGTCGGAGATGGAAAGCAGCTGTATGGAGCCCCACACGACAGGTTGCAGATGTCACTGAAGGAGAGGGTGGATCCAGTCAATTTGCTGAGCTCAAAGCCATTCAACTGGCCTTAGATATTGCTGAGAGAGAGAAGTGGCCAAGGCTCTGCCTGTATACTGATTCTTGGATGATAGCCAATGCTCTGTGGGAATGGCTGAAGAAATGGAAAGAGGCGAACTGGCAGCGCAGAGGGAAACCAATCTGGGCTGCTGAAGAGTGGAAAGATATCACTGCGCGGTTAGAAAACTTACCTGTGAAGATCCGCCATGTGGATGCCCATGTCCCCAGGAGTAGAGCTAATGAAGAGCAGGAAAACAATCAGCAGGTAGATTGAGCTGCAAAGGTAGGGGAGTTGAAGATGGACGTTGACTGGGAGCACAAGGGAGAGTTATTCCTAGCACGATGGGCCTATGATGCCTCAGGTCACCAAGGTCGAGATGCCACCTACAAGTGGGCACGAGACCGAGGGGTGGATCTCACCATGGACAGCATCTCTCAAGTTATCCGAGACTGTGAGACGTGCGCTGCCATCAAGCAAGCCAAGCGGATGAAGCCCCTCTGGTATGGGGGCGGTGGTCTAAGTACAAGTATGGGGAGGCCTGGCAGATTGATTATATCACACTGCCTCAAACCTGCCAGGGCAGGTGCTATGTGCTGACCATGGTAGAAGCCACCACGGGATGGTTGGAAACTTACCTTGTGTCCCACGCTACAGCCCGCAACACCATCCTGGGCCTTGAAAAGCAGGTCCTTTGGAGGCACGGTACTCCTGAGAGAATTGAGTCAGACAACGGAACTCATTTCAAAAATAATCTTATTAAAGCCTGGGCTAGGGAACATGGCATTGAGTGGGTATATCATATCCCATACCATGCACCAGCTGCAGGTAAAGTAGAGAGATACAATGGGTTGTTAAAAACCACCCTGAAAGCATTGGGTGGGGGATCCCTAAAAATCTGGGAGCAGCACCTAGCAAAGGCCACCTGCTTAGTTAACACCCGAGGTTCCACCAACCAAGCGGGTCCTGCTCAGTCTTAGCTCCTTAATATAGTAGATGGAGATAAAGCCCCAGTGGCCCATGTTAGAGGTTTGTTGGGAAAGACAGTATGGATCAACCCTGCCTCGAGTACAGGCAAACCCATCCGTGGAGTTGTCTCTGCTCAAGGACCAGGTTATACATGGTGGATAATGCAAGAAGATGGAACAACACGATGTGTACCTCAGGGAGATCTGAATGTGGGGTAAGATTCATATGTGCGTTAAATCAGTCAGATATGGAACAAAAAGAGACGTGTAAGTGTCAAGGATCTGAGCAAGTAGGACAGATGGAAATGTGTAAGTGTTGGAAATCTGAGTAAGTGGAATGAAGTTTTATTGTGTGTCCACGATGTAGGATAAGGGGTAGAATTTCCTGGGTTGGCAGGCAACTTCTACTCTATATCCTACATCGTGGGGCTCTGTTTTGTCTAGCGGTTGTTTCTCTTCCCCCTCGACGAGGACTGTGGCTGATAGGCGGGCCCTCGCTGGGGCGGGGGGGGGGAAACGGCTGCGGGCTCCTTTACTTTCACTTTTTGGCTGGCAGCTTGCTTTTCTGCTTGGCGTGCTTGGCGTGCTTGCTCGCTACTCTCGCTATTCTTTGCTAGGTTTTTTCTCTTCCTTTTTTCTTTCCCCTTCCCGAAGATTAGGACCGGCTCTGGACTGACCTGACCTCGCCTGACCTGAGGAAGTTCGGGAATTTCCAGGGCTTGACACAGAAGATCTGCGCCTCTTCCCACACAGTATCTGTTTCCTTTTTTTTTCCTTTTGTGTGGGGAGTGTTGTTAATAAAATAGGTTTTTCCACTTTCCCTCCAAGGAGTTTTTCTTCCCTCCCGAACCCAGGTCTGGGAGTGGGGGAGGGGTGGTGGAGGTTTGTTTAAGGGGTTCTCTCCCTAATCTGTTCCAAACCGGGACAGGCTCATTTAACCAAGGAATCCATTGTGACACTACAGGGGCCCATGGAACTGAGGATTCATGGAGCAGTGCAGGACCCCATGGAACCAAATGTCCATTGGGACATTGCAGGGCCTCGTGGAATCCTGGATCCCATTATGCAACTTTGAGGCCTGATTTAACCAAGGGGCTCTGCCAAGCCTCATGGAACCAAGGAGAACCTTTTGACATTGTGAGTACCCACAGAACCAAGAGTTTTTTGTGATACTGTGGTACCAAGGAGAGCACTGTGACATGGCAAGGCCTCATGGAAACAATGGGGTACAATTGTGATACTGTGGGGCCCATTGGAAGCAAGGGACCAGTGTGACACAGCTGGGCCTCATGCACCCAAGGGGCCACTGTGATCCTGAGGAGCTCAAGAGAACCAAGAGAGCACTGTGACACTTCAGGACTATGTGGAATCATGGGCACCATTGTGACACTCTGTGGCTTCATGGAACCAAGGGGATCATTGTGTCATTGTGCAGCTCCATGGAACCAAGGAAACCATTTTGACACTGCAAGGCCTCATGGAAGCCAGGGACCATTGTGACACTATGGGGCTCCATGGAAACAAGGGCCATGTGTAACGCAGCTTGGCCCTGTGGCACCAAGGATCCAGTGTGACACCACCATTGTCACACTGTGGGACCCTGTGGATCCAAGGGAACAGGGAACAGGTCTGGTTGGCTTGGCCTGACTGGCTTGATGGACCTTGGCATAATGAGGGTCTCTTCTCATGAGAAATGTCCTGACTCACTCTGTTCCTTTCTGTGGAAAAGAACCATCCCTCCTGCCCAGGCACCCATTACCAAAATTGGTATTTCTCCACATTTTACTGTATGCAAGAGTTTCTCCTAGACAAAAGCTGCCAGGAAAGACAGGCCTGGCTTGCCTTGGCCTCTGGTGGTCACCTCTCATCTCAAGGAAGCCCTGAGGAAAGGATTTGAAGAGGTTTGACTACTGGAGCATCAAGGAGTCACTCTTCCTCTGAAAAACTCAGATGCTCCTCTGATCACGTGTCTTTTTTTCCTCATTGTGTATTATGCAAAGAATATTATTTTCAGATAAAAAAAATTATTCTTATCATTCTACCAGTGTTATCTTACACAAAACACCTCCTCTACCTGTGGATGCGGGTCACCTTCAAAATGAAACACAAGAAAGAATCCAGTAGGAATTGTGTCTGCTCCCATCTGTCACACCTCCTCTGGAGCTGGAGGTGCAGCCCCAGAACTAGAGAGGGCTCAAGGGGTACAAGCTCAGCTCACACACAGAGAATTTGGGAATCCTGGGGGGCGTTTTTGGCCTTTGCACTCTCACACAAGCTGGGATAGACACTGCTGGTTTCTCTGCCAGGCTCTCTCAGCCCAGCCCAGCTCCCTCCAAGCTCTGCCAGCTGCCCTGAGCACTGGGCAGCACCAAGGGCCTCTCCCCAGCACAGCCCAGCCACCTCTGGCCCCACAGCTCTGCTCAGGCCAGGCTGCTCTGGGCAGGGGCCCCATGGCCTCAGCCTTTGGCAAGGGCACAGCAGCAGCTGCAGCTCAGACAGGACTCAGCCCCAGCCATGGGGAAGGTGCTGGGCCAAGGGAAAGGAGGCTCCCTGTGTGTCCTGCTCCCCTCTGGCTGAGGTGCTGAGAGCTCTGCAGCCCCTGCTGCCACCCCATCTGCCCAGGCCAGCACAACAGCCGCGGCCTTGGGGTCCTCCAGAGCTGCTCCTGCTGCAGGCCCAGGGCCCATGCCAAAGCTGGGGCAGGCAGAAAGCTGTGCCCATTTCTGTTCATTGCTGCTCTGATGAGGATGTATCTTCAGCCACTTGGAGGTTGCTGATGAATTTTACTATTCCAGAGGCCTCTTTTTTCTTGAGTTCTTCAGTTTAGGAATTCAGTGAGAAAAGCTCATAAAGATTTGTTCAAAACACCCAAAGAAGACAAGCCCCTGGGAAAAAACTAAGTTTTTTGTTCTTCTTTGGTCAATTAGACAGATTTCAGAAGTTCAAAAAACTTCTCAAGAACTCTAAGTGAAATTGAAACACTGAAGTTTCTTGAAGTTTGAATGGGTCCCACTGAGAGACATGACTGAAAAAGTGTCCCCAGGTTCCAATGTGAGCAGGCAGTGATGACAGGTGTGGACAAACAAGGAAAAGGTGTCTCTGGTGCTGAGCACAACTGGATGTGTTTCATGAGTCCAAAAAGCCAAGGCCTGAGCCCCAGCCCGTGGCAAGGGGCAGATCCTGTCCCTCCCTCCTTGCTCAGGGCTCTTCCCAGATCACTGGGATGTGGGGATGTGCAATGCCAAGGGCAGCACCATGGGGTGGCCCCTGCCAGGCTGCTGAGCAGGGACAAGGAGGCAAGGAGGCCCCAGGCCAGCAAGGGTCACTTTTCCCCTTCTGGCCTCAGGTCCAGGCCCAGCAGCCATGGCCAAAGTGCTGCAGGAGTTGGCTCTGTCAGGGCCTTTCAGCTGCTGCCCATGCCTGTGCCCTGTGCAGCCCAGGCTGTCCTACGGTGTCCATGCCCTGTGCCTCTTTCCCTGCAGGCTGTCGTCATCCCCCAACTGCCCCACCTGGCTGTCCCCTTCCTTTGCTGACAGCTCTGCGTCCTGCCTGCCTCTGCCTGGGCACAAAAGGCCTTGGGCTTGATACCTAAAGGGTTAATTTACCTTTTACTGTGCCAGTGATTTTTTAGCACAGGAACAATCTTTTTTGACCCAGCAGGGCTCTATGAAACAAATGGTCTGTTGTGATACTGAAGATCCAAGGAGACCAGTGTGAAACTCTGGAGCCTCATGAAGCCCAGAGGCCATTGTGACACTGAGAAACCTCAAGGAATCAAAGGTACATTGTGACAGAAAAAGGCTTCATGGAACCAAGAATCCATTGTGACATAGCAAGGCCTTGGCTGAGCAAGGGAACCATTTTTGAAAGTACAGAGACTCATGGAACCACGGTGTCTCTGTGACAAAGCTGGGCCTCATGCAGCCAAGGGGCCACTGTGATCCTGAGGAGCTCAATAGTACCAAGAGAGCACTTTGACACTGCAGGACTATGTGGAATCATGGAGGCCATTGTGACACTCTGTGGCTTCATAGAACCAACGGGACCATTGTGTCATTGTGCAGCTCCATGGAGCCAAGGAAACCATTTTGACACTGCAAGGCCTCATGGAAGCCAGGGACCATTGTGACACTACGGGGGTCCGTGGAAACAAGGGGCTAGTGTGATACAGCAGGGCCTTGTGGAACCAAGGATCCAATATGAAATGACCATTGTCATATGCTCCAGCAGCAGCTAGAGTTTAAAGAGGACTGCATGGCCCTGTGGATCCAAGGGAACAGGGAACAGGTGTGGATGGCTTGGCCTGACTGACTCAACCTACCATTTTTGGGGTCTCTTCTCATGCACCCCTGAAACCCTGAGGCTTTGAGCTTTTCTTTCTAAGGGAAAGAACCATCCCTCCTGCCCAGGCACCCATGGCCAAAATTAGTACTTCTCCAAAATTCACTGTGTGCAAATGTTTCTTCCAGACAAGAGCTGCCAGGACAGGCAGGCCTGGCTCATCTTGGCTGTTGGTTGTCACCCCTAATCTGCCTTGGAAATACTGGGGCTCTGTGCTTTCTTTCCCGTGGTAAAGAATTGGCCTTCTCATCCACGTGGTCATGGTTGAAATTGGGATTCTGCCCCCCCAAAATTACCTATATCTGAGATACGGAATCCAAGAAATTTTTTCCATTGCTCCTTGAAGAAAGCTGCCAGGACAGACATCTCTGGTTGGCCTTGGCCTCTGGTGGCTGCCGTTCATCAGCCCCTGCAACACTGGGGCTCTGTGCTTTCCTTTCTTTTGAGAGCATGGTAGCACTTCAGGGCCTCATGGAACTAATGGACCATTGTGACACTCTAAGAATTCATGGAACCACAGGGACCACTGTGGTACTGCTGGGCTTCATGATCCCAAGGAGCCAGTGTGAAGCAGCAGGGCTTGGTGGAACCAAGAGGCCATTGTTGCATTACAGGGCCTCGTGGAACCAAAGGGCCACTGTGACCCTGCGGTGCCTTATGGAAGCATGGGGCCATTGTGACAGTACAGAAACAAATAAGACATTGTGACACTTTGGGACCTCATGGAAACAGGGGAAGATGGAACAGGTTTGGCTGGTTTGGCCTCCCGTGGGCCTCCTGACAGGTCCAGCTGATCTTGGAATGCTGAGGGCTGTGTCTCATCAGCCCCTGGAGAACTGGGGCTCTGTGCTTTCCTTCCTATGGAAAAGAACCATCCATCTTTCCAGGTGCCCACTTATTGAAACTCCCTCTGAAAAATTCCCTATATGCAAGGGTTGTTCCAGAAAAAAGCTGCCCAGACAGAGAGCTCTGGCTGGCCTTGGCCTCTGGTAGTCACCTCTCATCTCAAGGAGGCCCTGAGGAAAGGATCTGAACAGGTTTGACTACTATAACATCAATGAGTCTCTCATCCTCTGAAAAACTCTGATGCTCTTCTGATCATATGTGTCCTTTTTCCTTCTATGTGTATTATGCATGAAATACTATTTTCCGCGAAGAAATAATATTCTTATCCCTCTGCCAGTGTTATCTGATGCAAAACACGTCCTTTACATATGGATACAGGACCCCTGTATAAGCAAACTCACATTTCCCCCCTCAGAGAAGTCCAACGCTGCTCATGCCAAGCAGGGTCCCCTGTCCCCCTGGGTCCCCCATACCCCCAGCACTGCAGCCTCCCCCAAGGATGTTCCACAAATCAACCCCCAGAGCCTGACACGGGGACAAGGGGCTGGGCTGTGTGACCAGGACATCAAGGACGGGGATTATCCAGATCACTGTGGCCTGGCTTGGGTTCCCCAGGACAGGAAAGATGTCTGGCAGCTGGAGTAGGGTTTGGGAAGGGCTCCAAGGTGGGGCTGGAGCCCTTTGGCTGTGAGGAGAGGCTAAGGGAGCTTGGCTTCCCCAGCCTGGAGCAGGGTAGGCTGAGGGGGTCCTCATCCCAGCCTGGCAGTGCCACCCAGGAGGTGATGGAGAACACAGAGCCAGGCTCTTCACTGCGGAGCCTGGAGGGACAGAAAAGCCAATGGGTGGAAGGGGAAAGAGGGGAGATCAGCCAGGACAGGAGGAGATGAAATGAGTCAGTCTGGTTTCAGCATTTCCTCCACACCAAAAGTTGCCTGATCCCCTTTTCCATCCACCACTGACAGACTTGCAAATCATTAATTGTTCAGGTTGTTTTATCTCCACTTCACGCAGAGCATCCTGATTCAACAACTGAACTGTGTTTATATCAATCACAGAATCATCTTTGTCTAAAATTAGTTTTGTGCAGAAATCCCTTGTGAATGGTGGACTTGTCAGATGTTGCTGGGATGTCTCACATTGCTGAGGGAAGTGTTTCAATATTTATTAAATTGTATCATGTTTACATTTTTTGTGTTGGCAATGAAGAGACATTTTCTGTGCCTCTGAGTCCCACCAGTTCCTGACCCCTAAAGAACACAAACCTGATGAGTTGTGGCTCCCCCTTGCCCCTCCCTCCACAGCCACAGCAGAGCTGCCTTGTCCTAGGAAGTCCCTGGCAATGCAGGGATGAAGGAAACAGGACAGGCTGTGGGGATCACGGGCAGGGCATACCCAGGGATTTGGGGTGGTTGTGAGCCCTGGGCAGGACCCAGCCCTTGGCCTTGGTGAACCCCATCCAATTGTCCTGGGCCCATGGCTCCAGGCCTGTCCAGATCCCTTTGCAGAGCTTCCTGCCCCCCAGCACAGCCACATTCCCACACAGCTTGGGCTCACTGGGAACTGACTGAGGGTGCCCTCGATGCCCTCATCCAGATCATCTATAAAGAGATTTAACTGACCTGGCCCCAGTCCTGAGCCCTGGGGACACCCCTGGGTGTGACTCCATTCCTCAGCTCCTCTGAGTCCCAGGGGTTGGATGAGGAAAACGGTGGGGTGGGGGTAGGGACAGAGGCTGATTGATTGTCAGCCATGAAGGGTCCTGATTTTCAGATCTATTCAGAGTGCAATAAGAGGTGCTTGGGATCAATACCACCTGGGGATTGCTGATATCAATCTAATAAAGGGACAAAAAAGATTTCTCTTCATTGTTTTCAATATATTACATCCTCTTTGAATACACTTCAGAAATCTCTACAATTACCATGAAAGAATTGAAGATTTCTGTTATTCCCATGGGCTTGTATTGCTTGGGTATTTTGAACAAATGTTTGTGAGCCTTTGTTAGCTGAATTTCCCAGCTGAAGAGCTCAAGACACAAGAGGCCTCTGGAAAAGTAAAATTCAGCAGCAACCTCCAAGGGGCTGAGGATCCATCCTCACCAGAGCAGCAATGAACAGAAATGGGCACAGCTTTCTGGCTGCCCCAGCTTTGGCATGGGCCCTGGGCCTGGAACAGGAGCAGCTCTGGAGGGCCCCAAGGCCACGGCTGTTGTGCTGGCCTGGGCAGATGGGATGGCAGCAGGGGCTGCAGAGCTCTCAGCACCTCAGCCACAGGGGAGCAGGGCACACAGGGAGCCTCCTTTTCCCTTGGCCCAGCACCTTCCCCATGGCTGGGGCTGAGCCCTGTCTGAGCTGCAGCTGCTGCTGTGCCCTTGCCAGGGGCTGAGGCCGTGGGGCCCCTGCCCAGAGCAGCCTGGCCTGAGCAGAGCTGTGGGGCCAGAGGCGGCTGGGCTGTGCTGGGGAGAGGCCCTTGGTGCTGCCCAGAGCTCAGGGCAGCTGGCAGAGCTTGGAGGGAGCTGGGCTGGGCTGAGAGAGCCTGGCAGAGAAAGCATCAGTGTCCATCTCAGCCTGTGGGAGCGTGCAGGGGCCAAGAGAAGCGCCCCAGGGCCTCCAAATTTTCTGTGTGGGAGCTGAGCTTGTGACCCCTTGAGCCCTCCCAAGTGCTGGGGCTGCACCTCCAGCTCCAGAGGAGATGTGACAGATGGGAGCAGACACAAAGAATTCCTGCCAGATTATTTCTTGTGTTTGCTTCTACTGGTCACCTGGATCCATATGTAGAGGTGTTCTGTGCCAGATAACACTGGCAGAATGATAAGAATAATATTTTTCAGCTGAAAATAATATTCCTTGGATAATATAAAATAAGGAAAAAAAGACACGTGATCAAAAGAGCATCTGAGTTTTGCAGAGGATGAGAGATCCCTTGATGTTCCAGTACTCAAACCTGTTCAAGTACTTTTCTCAGGGCTTCCTTGACATGAGAGGTGGCCACCAAAGGCCAAGGCCAGCCAGGCCTGTCTGTCCTGGCAGCTTTCATCTAGGAGAAACTCTTGCATACAGTGAATTGTGGAGAAGTACCAATTTTGGCCATAAGTGCCTTGGCAGGAGGGATGGTTCTTTTCCAAAGAAAGGAATGCACTGAGTCAGGACGTTTTCTATGAGAAGAGACCCTCAATATGCCAAGATCAATCAAGCCAGTCAGGCCAAGCCATCCACACCTGTTACCTGTTCCCTTGGATTCACAGGGTCCCACAGTGTGACAATGGTGGTGTCACATTGGATCCTTGGTTCCACAGGGCCCAGCTGTGTTACACATGGCCCTAGTTTCCATGGAGCCTCATAGTGTAACAATGGTCCCTGGCTTCCATGAGGCCTTGCAGTGTCACAATGCTTTCCTTGGTTCCATGGAGCTGCACAATGACACAATGGTCCCCTTGGTTCCATGAGGCTGCACAGTGTCACAATGGTGTCCATGATTCCACACAGTCCTGCAGTGCCCTCTTGGTTCTCTTGAGCTCCTCAGGCTCACAGTGGCCCCTTGGGTGCATGAGGCCCAGCTGTGTCACAGTGGTCTCCTTGGTACCGCAGCATCACAATTGACCCTTGGTTCCATGGGGACTCACAATGTCAGAAAGGGTCTCCTTGGTTTCACAAGGTCCGGCAGAGCCCCTTGGTTCAATGAGACCTCAAAGTTTCATAAAGGTCTCCAGGATTCTACAATGCCATGCAATGTCCCAATGGACATTTGGTTCCATGGGGTCCTGCACTGTTCCATGAATCCTCAGTTCCATGGGGCCCTGTAGTGTCACAATGGTCTCCTTGGTTCAGTGGTTCCACACAGTGCCACGCTGGCCTCTTGGTTCTTCTGAGCCCCACAGTGTCACTATAAACCTCTTGGTTCCACAAGGCTCTAAAAAATCCATAATGGCCCTTTGGTTTTACAAGGCCTCCAAGGTTTCATGAGGCCCTGCTGTGTCACAATGGACCTTTGGTTCCATCATGCCCCATAGTGTCACACTGGTATCCTTGGATCCACGGTGTCAGAATGGACCCTGCTTCCCATGGAGACCCACAGTGTTCACTGTAGCCCCCTTGATTCCATGAGACCCTTCCATGCTATAATGGCCCCTTGGTACCAGTGGGTCCCAAAGTGTCAGAACAGTCTCCACTGTTCTATGAGGCCCTGCAAGGTCACTGTGATCCCCTTTGCTCCACAGGGCCCCAGAATGTTACAATGGACTCTTGGTTCTGCGAGGTTCCTCAGTCACAAAGGCCCCTTGGCTCCAAGTTGCAACGCTGTGTCACCATGTCTTGTGGTTCCACAAGGCCCAACAAAGTTGCAATAGACCCTTAATTCCATGAAGCCTTGCAGTGTCAAAATGATGTTTTGGTTCTATGAGCTTTCATACTGCCAACAACCATCTCCTTGGTTCTGCAGTGTCACCTTGGATTTTTTGTTCCATGAGGTCCCACAATATAACATGGTCACTTTGGTTCCGTGAGGTTCTACAGTGTCACAGTGGCACATGGTTCTACGAGGCCTTGCTGTGTCAGAATGGCCCCATGGATCCACGAAACCCAACAGTGTCACCATGGTCTCCTTGCATCCGTATTGTCACAATGGACCTTTCATGCCATGCAGCCCTTGTGTGTCACAATGGCCCCTTGGTTCCATGAGTTTCTGTACTATCAACAATGGTTCCTTGCTGAAACAAGACCTTGCTGTGTCTCAATGGACTCTTGATTCCATGAAGCCTTTCTCTGTCTCAATGTACTTTTGATTCCATGAGGTTCCACAGTGTCAGAATGGCCCCTGGGCTCCCTGAGGTTCCAGAGTGTCACAATGGCCTCTTTGGATCTGCAGTATCACAATGGACCATTGGTTCCATGTGGCCCTGCTGTGTCACAAAGGATTTTGTTTTCATGACGTTCCAAGGTGTCCTAGTAGGCTCCTTGGTTCTGTGACGCCCCGCTGTCAAAAATCTCCAAAATATCAGAATAAGACTCATTAACACAAACTTGAATTTAAGTGGGCATCATTTATTCAGCCTTGAATTCCAATGTGGGAGAACTCCTAAATTTACATGGGCATGTGATTCTAAAAGAGTGTTATTTTTATACTGTCACTACATGTGTATTGTAATTTAGCCATTACCATAAAACCCACCCCAAGTTCCCAGATTCACTCCTTGCTTTTTCTATCACTGCACTCCTGAGCCAGATGTCTTGTCTTCCAACCATCCTCGCTGGAAAAGCAGGCTTTGCATGCCTTGTTCCTGTGCTAAAAATTCACAGGCATGGTAAATGTAAATTAACCCTTTAGGTATCAATCCCGAAGCTTTGTTTGCCCAGGCAGAGACAGGCAGCACGCAGAGCTGTCAGCAAAGGAAGGGGCCAGACAGGTGGAGGAGCTGGGGGATGACGACAGCCTGCAGGGACAGAGGCACAGGGCATGGACACCGTAGGACAGCCTGGGCTGGACAGGGCACAGGCATGGGCAGCAGCTGAAAGGCCCTGACACAGCCAACTCCTGCAGCACTTTGGCCATGGCTGCTGGGCCTGGGCCTGAGGCCATGAGGGGACAAGTGACCCTTGCTGGCCTGGGGCCTCCTTGCCTCCTTGTCCCTGCTCAGCGGCCTGGCAGGGGCTGCCCCATGGTGCTGCCCTTGGTATTGCACATCCCCACATCCCAGTGCCCCAGGAAGAGCCCTGAGAAAGGAGAGAGGGACAGGATGTGCCTTGCCAGGGGCTGGGGCTCAGGCCTTAGTCTTTTGGACTCATGAAACACATCCAGTTGTGCTCAGCACAAGAGAAACCTTATCCTTGTTTGTCCACACCTGTCATCACTGCCTGCTCGCATTGGAACCTGGGGACACTTTTTCAGGCCTGTCCCTCAGTGGGACCCATTAAAACTTCAAGAAACTTCAGTGTTTCAATTTCACTTAGAGTTCTTGAGAAGTTTTTGAACTTCTGAAATCTGTCTAATTAACCACAGAAGAACTGAAAACTTAGTTTTTTCCCAGGGGCTTGTCTTCTTTGGGTGTTTTGAACAAATCTTTATGAGCTTTTCTCACTGAATTCCTAAACTGAAGAACTCAAGAAAAAAGAGGCCTCTGGAATAGTAAAATTCATCAGCAACCTCCAAGTGGCTGAAGATCCACCCTCATCAGAGCAGCAATGAACAGAAATGGGCACAGCTTTCTGCCTGCCCCAGCTTTGGCATGGGCCCTGGGCCTGCAGCAGGAGCAGCTCTGGAGGGCCCCAAGGCCGCGGCTGTTGTGCTGGCCTGGGCAGATGGGATGGCAGCAGGGGCTGCAGAGCTCTCAGCACCTCAGCCACAGGGGAGCAGGGCACACAGGGAGCCTCCTTTTCCCTTGGCCCAGCCCCTTCCCCATGGCTGGGGCTGAGTCCTGTGTGAGCTGCAGCTGCTGCTGTGCCCTTGCCAGGGGCTGAGGCCGTGGGGCCCCTGCCCAGAGCAGCCTGGCCTGAGAAGAGCTATGGGGCCAGAGGCGGCTGGGCTGTGCTGGGGAGAGTCTCTTGGTGCTGCCCAGAGCTCAGGGCAGCTGGCAGAGCTTGGAGGGAGCTGGTCTGGGCTGAGAGAGCCTGGCAGAGAAACCAGCAGTGTCTATCCCAGCTTGTGTGAGAGTGCAAAGGCCAAAAACGCCCCCCAGGATTCCCAAATTCTCTGTGTGTGAGCTGAGCTTGTACCCCTTGAGCCCTCTCTAGTTCTGGGGCTGCACCTCCAGCTCCAGAGGAGGTATAACAGATGGGAGCAGACACAATTCCTACTGGATTCTTTCTTGTGTTTCATTATGCAGGTGACTCACCTCCACATGTAGAGGAGGTGTTTTCTGTCAGATAACACTGGTAGAATAATAAGAATAATGCTTTTTAGCTGAAAATAATATTCCTTGCATAATACACAATGAGGAAAAAAAGACACGTGATCAGAGGAGCATCTGAGTATTTCGGAGGAAGAGAGACTCCTTGATGCTCCAGTAGTCAAACCTCTTCAAATCTTTTCCTCAGGGCTTCCTTGAGATGAGAGGTGATCACCAGAGGCCAAGGTAAGCCAGAGCTATTTGTCTTGGCAGCCTTTGTCTAGGAGAAACTCTTGCATGCAGGGAATTGTGGAGAAGCACCAATTTTGGCATTAAGTGCCTTGGCAGGAGGGATGGTTCTTTTCCAAAGAAAGGAATGCACTGAGTCAGGACGTTTTCTATGAGAAGAGACCCTCAATATGCCAAGGTCAATCAAGCCAGTCAGGCCAAGCCAACCAGACCTGTTACCTGTTCCCTGGGATTCATGGGCCCCCACAGTGTGACAATGGTGGTGTCACATTTGATCCTTGGTTCCACGAGGCCCAGCTGTGTTACACATGGCCCTAGTTTCCATGGAGCCTCATAGTGTAACAATGGTCCCTGGCTTCCATGAGGCCTTGCAGTGTCACAATGCTTTCCTTGGTTCCATGGAGCTGCACAATGACACAATGGTCCCCTTGGTTCCATGAGGCCGCAGAGTGTCACAATGGTGTCCATGATTCCACATAGTCTTGCAGTGCCCTCTTGGTTCTCTTGAGCTCCTCAGGCTCACAGTGGCCCCTTGGGTGCATGAGGCCCAGCTGTGTCACACTGGTCCCTTGCTTCCAATGGGCCCCAGAGTGTCACATTTGTCTCCCCTGCTTCCATGAGGCCTTGCCATGTCACAGTGGTCTCCTTGGTACCGCAGCATCACAATTGACCCTTGGTTCCAGGGGACTCACAATGTCAGAAGGGTCTCCTTGGTTTCACAAGGTCCGGCAGAGCTCCTTGATTCAACAAGGCCTCAAAGTTTCATTATGATCTCCAGGACCCCACGAGGGCCTGCAATGTCCCAATGGACATTTGGTTCAATGGGGTCCTGCACTGTTTCATGAATCCTCAGTTTCATGGGGCCCTGTAGGGGTCATAATGGACTCCTTGGTTCAATGGTGCCACACATTGTAACAACTACCCCACAGCCTGCCAAGAGCCCATAGTGTCACAATGGTTCCTTGCTTCCATGAGGCCTTGTAGTGTCACAATTGTCCTAATGATTCCATAAGGCCTTGCAGTGTCACAACAGATTGTTGGTTCCTTTGAACCCCACAGTGTCTCTGGGGTCCTCTTGGCTCCAGAAATGCTCTGAAGTGCCAGAAGGGCCCTTTGGTTTCACAAGGCCTCAAGGTGTACAAATGGCCTCCAGGGTTTCATGAGGCCCTGCTGTGTCACAATGGACCTTTGGTTCCAGGATGCCCCATAGGGTCACACTGGTATCCTTGGATCCACGGTGTCAGAATGGACCCTGCATCCCATGGAGACCCACAGTGTTCACTGCAGCCCCCTTGATTCCATGAGGCCCTGCCATGCTAGAATGGCCCCTTGGCACCAGTGGGTCCCAAAGTGTCAGAACAGTCTCCACTGTTCCATGAGGCCCCACAATGTCACTGTGGTCCCCTTGGTTCCACAGGCCCTACAGTGTAACAGTGGACTTTTGGTTCCATGGGGTTCCTCAGTCAAAATGGCCTCTTGTCTTCATGTGGCCAAGCTGTGTCACAATGGCTCATGGTTGCATGAGGCCACACAGTCTAACAAAAGCCCCTGCTTCCATGAAGCCATGCTGTGTGACAATGAGCTTCTGAGCTTTATGAGCTTCCATATTGCCAACAACAATCTACTTAGATCCACAGCATTACCATGGACCTGCACTTGAGAAGTTTTGTAATCACACTCTGAGGGACTAAGTCAGGTTTCCCAAGATCCTGTAGTAGAACACGGTCACCTTGGTTCCGTGAGATTCTGCAGTGTCACAATGGACCCATGGTTCCAAGAGGTTTTTCAGTGTCACAATGCTCTACTTGGAGCCACTGTAGCACAATGGACAATTGGTTCAATGTGGTCCCAATGTACCAAAATGGATTTTGGTTCCATGTGGTTCCACTGTGTCAAAATGGACCCTTTGTTCCATGAGTTTGCACAGTGCCACAGTAGACTCCTTGGTTCTGTGAGGCTCTGCCATCACCAAATCTCCAAAAATCATACTAGGGCTCCTAAAAACTAATTTTCTATTTAAGAAGGTATCATTTATTCAGGCCTGATTTCTAGAGAGGTATAACTCCTAACCTTACGTGGTCATGCAATTCTACAAGTTTGTTGCTGACATACAGTCACTAAGAGCATATTATACTCTACCCATTACCATAAAACCCACCCTAAGTTCCCAGATTCACTCCTTGCTTTTTCTATCACTGCATCCTTGAGTCAGATGTCTTCTTGTCTTCCAACTGTCCTCAATGGAAAAGCCGGCCCTGCATGCCTTGTTCCTGTGCTAAAAGTTAACAGGCACTGTAAAAATTGAACTAAACACTTTCATATCATGGCACAGTGTTACAATTGTTCCCAAGGCTTTGTGTGCCCAGCCAGAGGCAGGCAGGATGCAGAGCTGTCAGCAAAGGAAGGGACCAGCCAGGTGGGGCAGCCGGGGGATGACGACAGCCTGCAGGGACAGAGGCACAGGGCATGGACACCGTAGGACAGCCTGGGCTGCACAGGGCACAGGCATGGGCAGCAGCTGAAAGGCCCTGACACAGCCAACTCCTGCAGCACTTTGGCCATGGCTGCTAGGCCTGGGCCTGAGGCCATGAGGGGACAAGTGACCCTTGCAGGCCTGGGGCCTCATTGCCTCCTTGTCCCTGCTCAGCAGCCTGGCAGGGGCCGCCCCATGGTGCTGCCCTTGGCATTGCACATCCCCACATCCCAGTGGCCTGGGAAGAGCCCTGAGCAAGGAGGGAGAGACAGGATGTGCCTTGCCAGGGGCTGGGGCTCAGGCCTTGGCCCTTTGGATTCATGAAATATATCCAGGTTTTCTCAGCATCAGAGACATCTTTCCCCTGCTTGTCTCACCCTGTCATCACTTCCTACAGTGTTCTGCTCTAACTGGAATCTGGGGAAACTCTCAGTCATGTCCCTCAGTGGGACGTATTTAAAATAAAGAAACTTTGGACTTTGAATCTAAAATTGACTTCTTCAGAAGTTTTTTGATTACGCTCTGGGGGACTGAGTCTGATGTAAACAGCACCCAAGTCCCTGAGATGGTCATTAAAGTCCTTGTTCTGTGTCTGTGCTGCTGAGCTGGGCTGCGCTCCTCATCCAGAGGGTGATTCGAGCAAAGAACAGCTTAAAACCACATTTCTCTGGATGAGCAGCTTTTCTGCCAGCCCAGCAGGGCTGGGGCACTGCCTGCAGCCACCCCGGGCACAGCACACAGGCACAGAGAGCTTCATTCACTCAGGGCTGGGAAAGTGCTGAGAAGGGACTGGGGGAGAATCACTGCCAGCCCTTGGTACAGGAACCTCTGGCTGCAGGACAATGCAGCTGCAGCTCCTGCAGTGATCTCCTCAAGCTGCAACATCCCAATGCCTACAGACTGTGTGAGTACATTCTCTGATTATCTCTTGTGTAGAGCAGCCAGGGGTGCCCAGGGCTGTGGTGCAGAGCAGGGTCCTGAAGCCCAGGGCCCCGTGCTGGCCCAGGGACTCTGCTGCCTGCCAGGGAAAGCTCTCAGCCGGCCCGGGGAGCTACTGCCAGCACTGGGGGAAAAGATCTGGGTGGAAGGAGACAGCTGGTAAGGCTCGGAAGTGTTCTCCCTGTGTGCTGAGGATGCTGCATTGTTCAGGACTGCTCCCAGCATAACATTTAACTGCAGAACATTTCCAAGTAGATTACACAGGAGACACACAGCAAGACAATAGCTGCATAAAAGGGAATATCTCGCTTTTATAATCTACCACTCTGTGTTGCCTGGATGGGAAATTGCACATAGATATTCATCTCAGTTCAGGTTCAGAAAAAACCCCAGTTTCCTCTCAGATCCTAATAAACCAGGCAGTGACAGAAATCAGCACGGAGTCCCTTACAGGCAGCACCAGGGTTGCTTTTCCAGCCTCCCCAGGGTTGCTTTGAGGTTGCCATCAGAGGCTACAGAGCCAGAGCTGGCCCTGGGCAGTGCCTGAGCTGGGAGGGCTCTGCAGGGCAGAGCTGTGACCCCATGGCTGGGTTGGGCTCTGACAGCACTGGCAGGGCCCAGCCCTGGGCACAGGGAAGCAGCTGCAGGCAGGGACAGCTGCAGGCATCAGAGCCCTGGGCAGGCAGTGGGGGGGAAGTGCCACCAAGCTGTGCTGGGATATTGAAAGTCCTCTCCAAACTGAACTATTCCATGATTTAATTTTTTTTATAGATCCCCATGCCAAGACACCACAAATGGGATGTCTCAGCTCCCTCTGCCCCCAGCAGCTCTGGGTAGGGCAAGTTGGCAGGATGGGAAGGAGCTGATTCTACTCAAGCAGGGCCATAGACAGGACCCTTGGTTTGTCCTCGAGATGCCACCCAAGCTGTGAGCTGCCTCCCAGGGGACACTGGGGGACAGGAGTGTCCTGGGCCATGGATTGGACTGTGACTCTGAGAAAGGCTGAGCCAGTTTGCTCTGCTGTGGCTCCCTCTGCTCTCAGCTGTGTCAGGCTGATTTTCAGGGGAACACAGGGACTACCCTCGATGTCAGAAAGAGCAGCTGGGGACAGATGGAGGGACAGAGCAGCTCCCCTCACCCTTCATTGAGTTCCAGCCAAGGCTCTTGCCTTGCACAGTTCTCTCTGATCTCCCTGCAGGGCACAGCAGGAAACCCTCTCCAACTGCCTTTGGCCATCACCGTTCCTCAGCCCTGGCACAGGAGATGCTGCCAAGCTCCTCTGCCTCAGGAGCACTTTGGGCTGATGAAGTCCAAGCCCAGGACTGGCCCCTGTCCCCTTTCCCATGACCCCAGTGCTGCAGAGCAGAGCTGACCCCTGGGTGTCCATGGGCAGAGCCCCTGCTCGTCACAGCCATGGAGCCCGATCCCAGCAGAGCTCCAGGCCCTGAGGGGCTGAAGGAAGGGCTGTGAGAAAAGGAAAATTGGGTAGCACAGAGCAGCAGGGGCAGGGCTGGGAGAAAGGGCTTTGGCATTGCTCAGAAAAATGTGCCCTGACTTGTCACTGTCTCCTCCTTCAAAAGGACTCCATGGGCAGAGTGAAGAAATGTCCAACAACAGCTCCATCAGCCACTTCCTCCTGCTGGCATTGGCAGACACGCGGCAGCTGCAGCTCCTGCACTTCTGCCTCTTCCTGGGCATCTCCCTGGCTGCCCTCCTGGGCAACGGCCTCATCATCAGCGCCGTAGCCTGCGGCCACCTCCTGCACAGCCCCATGTTCTTCTTCCTGCTCAACCTGGCCCTCACCGACCTGGGCTGCATCTGCACCACTGTCCCCAAAGCCATGCACAATTCCCTCTGGGACACCAGGATCATCTCCTACTCAGGATGTGCTGTTCAGCTCTTTTTTGTTGCTTTCTTCGCTACAAAAGAGTTTTCCCTGCTGACCCTGATGTGCTACGACCGCTACGTGTCCATCTGCAAACCCCTGCATTATGAGACCCTCCTGGGCAGCAGAGCTTGTGCCCACATGGCAGCAGCTGCCTGGGCCAGTGGCTTTCTCAATGCTCTCATGCACACAGCCAATACATTTTCCCTGCCCCTGTGCCATGGAAATGCCCTGGGCCAGTTCTTCTGTGAAATCCCACACATTCTCAAACTCTCCTGCTCACACTCCTACCTCAGGGAACACGGATTCCTTGCAGTTAGTGGCTGTTTAGGCCTCGGATGTTTTGTGTTCATTGTTTTCTCCTATGTGCAGATCTTCAGGGCTGTGCTGAGGATCCCCTCTGAGCAGGGACGGCACAAAGCCTTTTCCACCTGCCTCCCTCACCTGGCTGTGGTCTCTCTGTTCCTCAGCACTATCATGTATGCTCATCTGAAGCCCCCCTCCATCTCCTCCCCATCCCTGGATCTGGCCCTGTCAGTTTTGTACTCGGTGGTGCCTCCAGCCCTGAACCCCCTCATCTACAGCCTGAGGAACCAGGAGCTCAAGGCTGCACTGTGGAGACTGATGACTCGATGGTTTCAGGAACACTAAACTGCTGCCCAGTTTCTGCAAATCATTTGTAATAAATATCATGTTTGATACTTCCTATTGGTTTGGTTATAGGTTTTTTTGTCCAAAAAATCAGGTCGTTGTTTGTGCCATTTCTCATTTTATTTCTCTCCACTTGCCCTCAGGTCACAAACTGTGTCAATGAGGGGTTGCACTTTAGGTGGCTTTAAATGTCATAAAGGGTCTCTCAGCCAAGTTTTCTGCAGAGATGCCCCTTTGGTTCCCTTCTCTGCAGCTGCAGCAGCAATGTCTGTGTGCAGAGCTTGGGGCAGATCAGCGCTGGCACAGCCGCTGTGCCCAGCAGCAGCAGCAGCAGCCCTTGGTGTTGCCAGTGCTGCTGCCGTGGCCCTGCCCCGCTGCCCTGCTGGCCCTGGTGTTGCTGTAGGGCCTGAGTGCTCTCGGGGCCGGGCACAGTGCTGGGGGTGGCAGTGCCGGGGCTGCAGCAGGGACAGGCCATGGGCACTGCTGGGGCAGCGCTGACGCCTCAGGCCAGGGCCTGGGGGCTGCAGGCTCCTTGCCCAGGCTCTCTCCAGAACACTTTGCCCAGGCCAATGCTGAGCACAGAAAAGCCCCGGGAGCAGCCCCAGGCTGGCCGTGGGCAGGCTGGGGGCAAACAGCATGGCTGGGGCTCTGCAAGGTGCCTGGGGGAGACAACGGGAAGGAGCAGCAGAGCAGGGGCTGATCCATCCCCACTGTGCTGGACACCCCAGGGCAGCGTCCCACAGCGTCCTCATGCACCTGCCAAGAACATCCCCCCTCTGCAGCCCTGGCCTCTCCCCCAGCTCACACAGGTGCCCCATCCTTGCAGGCACAGACACGGCAGCACTGCCTCAGGAGCCCCTGTTTGCACTGCCCAGAGCAGGCGTCAGCACCCCCATGGTGTTGGTGTGGGGAGATGAACCTGAGGGAGCACAAATGCCTTCAGCCCCTGGGGCCAGGAAGGGCTGGGGGACAGCAGGGAAACCCCTCAGGTTTGTGGTGGCCTCTGAAGTCACACAGAAAGTTTGTTCCCATCAGCTGTGAGTTTCCTGTGCCACTGCAGATGTTGGACGTTGTTGCTCAGAGCCAGGGCTGCCTGGCAGCCACCCCCAAACTGCCCGCAGCATTTCCTTTGCTTCTCCTTGGCCTCCTTTATTCTTCCCTCTAACAAATTTCTTCCTCTTGCCCACCCCTGTTCTCTGCCCTACAAACAGCCCATGCCTTGTTCCCCTTTCCTCTCTGGCCCCACTCCCCATTTCAGTTCCCAAATTGGCACCACAGGAACGTCCCTTGGGGAGCAGGATCATCCTCCAAGTGCTTCAGGAATTGTCTGCAGGCTCCTGCAGTGCCTCGTGCTGCTCCCTTGCCAGAGGCACCACAGGCCAGGGAGGCACATCTGGGCTGGTGTGTCTGGCTGTGGGGCTCCCTGTTGTGGGCCATGAGGAGGAGCTGCAGAGGCTCTGCAGGACTGACAGGATGGGCTTGGGGGCTGTGAGGAGAAGCTGAGGGACCTGGGCTGCTGCACTTTGTGAAGAGGAGGCCCAGTACTCATCCTGCAACTGCTGCAAGGGTAGTTTCAGAGAATCACAGAATCAGCAAGGTTGGAAAAGACCTTGGACGTCATCAAGTCCAACCTGTGCCCTGACTGTGCCTTTTCTCCCCTGAGCGTCCGCTTCTCCAGGACAAGAAACCCCAGCTCCCTCAGCCACTCCTCACAGGACTTGTGTTCCAGATCCATCACCAGCCTTGTTGCTCTTCTGAGGACATGCTCCAGCTCCTCCAAGTCCTTTCAAAAACTGGGGGGCCCAAAACTGGTCACAGCACTCGAGGTGCTGCCCAACCAGTGCTGAGCACAGGGGAAGAATCACTGCCCTGCTTTTGCTGGCCACAGTGTTCCTGATCCAGGCCAGGAGCCATTGGCCTTCTTGGCCACCTGGGCACACTGCTGCCTCATGTCAAGCCTGCTGTCCCTAAGTCCCTGCAGGTCCCTTTCTGTCTGGCTGCTGTCCAGCCACTCTGTCCCCAGCCTGGAGTGTTGCAGGGGCTGTTGTCTCCAAAGTGCAAGACCTGGCACTTGGACTTTTTAAGCCTCACTGTGTTGGATTTCGCCTCTGGATCCAGCCTGTCCAGGGCCCTATGCAGAGCCCTCCTTCCTTCCAGCAGATCAACACTCCCAACCAGCTTGGTGTCATCACAGTTTTAGGAGGCTCTAGAGTGTCACAATTTATCATCAGGGTATTTCCATGGGAGGCTGACAGAGCAACACAGGTCCAACCAATTTGGTTATATCATATGTTCTCCCTTTATTGCTTCAAAATGGTTGTTTATTTACAGTCTCAGATAGTTTATGTGAACAGGTGTTTTCTAATTGGTACTAGATTAAAAAGGAATGTAAGCAATCTTAACTTTAAGGTCACCACGGTAAAATTACTAAAACTATATTAATTAAATCCAAGCACACCTTAATATAATTTCTAACTGCGCCACAAGCTTGCTCACTACTAACAAGGCCTAAATCTGAGGCCCAATTTAGGCCCAAATCTGAGGCCTAGTTTAGGATAGCTCAGGCTACATCCCATAACAAATCATGCCCCTGCTCTCTAAGAAATTCCTCTACAACAATTGTCTCCATGATTCCATGAGGCCTCTCAGTGCCACAATTTCCCTTTGCTTCCATTGGATATATTGGTGTTACCAAGTCCCTTGGATCTTTGGGCCCCGCAGTGTCACAATGGTGCCTTGGTCCCCCAAGGCCCCACAGTTTCACAAAGGATCCTTGGTTCCATGAGGTCTGGCAGTGCAGCAATGGTCTCCTTGCTTCCACAGGGTCACAATGGCCTCTGGGTCCTAAGGGGCACCACAAAGGTGTCAAACATGTTTCCTTCATTCCAGGCATCCCTGAAGAGCAACCCTGGTTCTTGGTTCCATGGGGCCTTGCAGTTTCACAATGGCCCCATCGTGACACGAGGTCCTGCTCTGTCCCAAAGCTCTGCAGGGTTCCACAAGGCCCTGCAGTGTCACAGTGGCCTCGTGGTCCCATCAGGCCTCAGAGGGCCACCATGAATTCCTTGGTGCTGCAGTGTCACTATGGAGCCCTGGTCACACAAGATCCTGCAGTGTCACCAGGGACCCTTGGTTCCAAGGGGTATTCCAGTGTCAAAATTGTTCCCTCAGTTCCAAGAGTCCTTGCAATGGAACAATGGCCCCTGGATTCCATTGGGCCCCAGGCTCTCCCAAGGCTCTCCTTGGTTCTGCAGTGGCACAATGGCCCCTTGGTTCAACAAGGTCCCCCAGGATCACCGTGGCCTCTGTGGTTCCATCAGGACCCAGAGTGTCACCATGGACTCCTTGCTTCCTTTCAGCCCCACAGTGTCACAATGGTCCCTGGGCTCTATGGTGCCATGTCATACACAGTGTCACTCTGGTCCTCTCAGTGCCACCAGGCTCTGCAGTATCACAGTGGCCCCTTGCTTTCCCAGGGCCCTGCAGTGTCACCATCATCAGAGAATCCACCAGGCTGGAAAAGACCTTGGAAAGCATCAAGTCCAACCTGTGACCCAACACCACCTTGTCATCCAGACCATGGAACTGAGTGCCACATCCAGTCTTTCCTTAACACTTCCAGGGATGGTGACTCACCCATCTCCCTGGGCAGCCCATTCCAATGCCCAATCACCCTATCTGTGAAGAATATTTCCTAATGTCCAGCCTAAATGTCCCTTGGTGCAACTTAAGGCTGTGTCCTCTTGTCCTGTCACTGTTCCCTGGGAAAAGAGCTTGATCTCAACCTGGCTACACCCTCCTGTCAGGGAGTTGTAGAGAGTGATGACGTCTCCCCTGAGCCTCCCTTTCTCCAGGATAAACAACCCCAGCTCCCTCAGCCACTCCTCACAGGACTTGTGTTCCAGACCCCTCACCAGCCTTGTTGTCCTTCTCTGGACACGCTCCAGCCCTCCATGTCCTTCCTAAATTGGGAGGCCCAGATCTTGACACAGCACTCGAGGTGCTGCCCAACCAGTGCTGAGCACAGGGGAAGAATCACTGCCCTGCCCCTGCTGGCCACACCATTCCTGATCCATAGGAGTGCCAAGGGCTGGATGAGAGAAATGGTCAGGAGGGCATGCGGACAAAATCTGATTGATTGCCAGCCATTAAGGGTCTTGATTTTCATATCTGTTCAGACTGCTTTAGCAGGTGATAGGCATCAATATCAATTGGACATTGCTGATAGCAATTTATAAACAGGAAAAGAAAACTTTACAGGACAAAACAGTTCTCTCCACGTTGTTTTCATTTTAGTATATTCACATTGCCTACACTTGTGAAATCTATCTAATTAACAACAGAAGTATCAAACAATTAAATTATTCCCAGGGGCTTTTCTTCTTTGGGTGTTTTAAACAAATGTTATTAGCTTTTCTCACTGAATTCCTGAACTGATGAGCTCAAGAAAGAAAAGGACTCTGAGGGAGTAGTAAAATTCATCAGAAGCCTGGGGCTGAGGATCCATCCTCATCAGAGCAGGAATGAATAGAAATGGGCACAGCTTTCTGGCTGCCCCAGCTTTGGGATGGGTCCTGGGCCTGGAGCAGGAGCAGCTTTGGAGGCCCCCAAGGTCAGGGCTTTACCCTGTGCCTCTGTCCTTGCAGGCTGTCGTCATCCCCCGGCTGCCCCACCTGGCTGGCCCCTTCCTTTGCTGACAGCTCTGCGTCCTGCCTGCCTCTGCCTGGGCACACAAAGCCTTGGGCTGCCTCAGACTCCTTCTGGGGGATGTGTTGCAGCACAGCCCTACCCAGGGAGAGAAATTCCTTCCTCCTGGTGTCCAGTCTGGGCCTCCCCAGCTGCCCTTGGTGCCATTATTTCCTTCTCAGGCTGTTTTATACAATGAAGAAAATTCCACTCTCTGTGGAACCACTGCAATTCCTCCCAGGCTACTTCTGTTCTCTCCTCAGTCTCCACAGCCCTGAGCCCAGAGCCACAAACCCCTACATCCTGATTATGCGATGAGACCCCCAACCCCCACCTTGAGAGATTTTTGGGTTCTCTCCAAGGTCTGTGAAAATGGAAACAGTGGTCAAAGGTATTTGCTCCCAAATCTTTCAGTAACAGAACAAGGGCCAATATCTTTAAATTGAACGAGGATGGATTTGTATTTGTTAGAAGGAAGAAATATTTTACAATGAGAGTGGCAAAAACTACAACTGTTTTTCCAGAGAAATGGATGTCCCATTCCAGGAATGCTCCAAGAGCAGGAGCTTTGTGCAACCTGACACAGTGAAACCCCCTCTCTAAGGATGGAATCTCTGTTGTTTGGGTTCTCTGATTTTCTGGGTGAGCTCCCAACACTTCTGGCCAGAATGTTTGCTGAGGGCCAGCCAGGATGCTGCAGTGGCAGTGACCTCACAGCCATCACCATTGCAGCCCTGTCCCCTGGGCCTTGCTCTCCCTTTTCCTCTGCCCCTGCCTTGTCTCTGCTGGGATGAGCATTTTTGTGACTGTCTTGTCCTCGAGTTATGGAACTAATGGTTTTCCAATCAGGCTCCTGGAGCAGAAGTGGCTTCACAACCATGTGAAGACTGAAAGACAAAGAGCAAATGGGAAGTTAGAGTGGGATGTGGCTGGAAAGGGGCTGCATTGTGGCCTTGGGGCAGCATTTTCCTGGGGCCAATGTGGGGCACCATGCATTTTAGACACTAATTTTTACGAATTAAGGATTTTAGAAAAGTTAAGACTGTAGTTAAAGATAGGCTTTGATGGAATTATTTGCTTTGCTAAAAATAATTAAGAGTTAATGGTTAGTTAAAAAAACCGTATCTCAGATAAGCTATCCCAGATCTAAGTAACTAATTGCATGCCATTTTGTGTTTATTTAGCTGTGTTTATAATGAGAAACGGAGAAATTGATAAATAGATCTAAGAGAACACAGACAATTGTAAATCTTCTAACACCCAGAAACTCATTCAACAGTCATGGAGCCGGGAAGCTGGAGTCCTTTCGACCTTCATTTGTCTTGTTATCCATTGAAAAGGTTGAAAGTTTGGAATGAGGAAGACTCCTTTTCCTTCCTCCTTTTATGACCCTTGCCCATAAAAAGGACCACCGACTCAATTCAGAGAGCAAACTACACATGCTTAATGGCCTTTAAGCTAATTGCCATACAAAGCGGAGAATGGGAGGTGTCAGGGTTATGAATATGTATTTGTATTTTGGATATTCAATGCTTTCATAAATAAATAGACTCTGTATTTACTTGTAATTTTGCAGTGCGTGTTAGGGAGTGATCCCACAGAATTGCCTGGCTGTGTCGCATTAAACATACATTTCCTAACTCGAAACTGTTAGGGAGTCTTTTTGTCTGTTGGATATAGATATAGAATCAATATCTGTATTTTAATAGATCATTTCTGACAACCGTCAGGACCCATGTTTTGCAGCTTTGGGCTGTGTCTCAAAAGCCCCAAAAAGTTTTCAGTGTGTGTATTTCTTTTAACTGTGAAGGAATATACTTGGTTGTTTGTGAAGTTTGAGATTGCTAGCATGTAGGGGGGCATTTTAACAAAGTGCAGGTGGTTCCTAGCTGTGGAGGAGTGGAGAGGAGGCATGGGATGAGAGCTACCCGTCCCTCTCCAGTCTCACAGAGTGATTTGTGCTGTGTCTCGGCCACAATTTTTCAGATTTTAAGCCAGACTTTGTTGAAACTCCTAGCTGAGTGTATGTTAAGGGCCGTGAGGCACCCATGGCTAGTTTCTTGTGAGTCCAATATTGTTAGTGTTTGGAGTTGAGTTTTAACAGAAAAGGGAAACCCGGCAGCTTTGAGTGCGCAGAGGAAGCAGAGAGTTCGGAGCTTACGCCCAGCGCTGGCGGAGGCATCCAAGGGATCTGTAGCACTGAGGCGCGCAGCTGATACAGCCCACGCTGCGCTTTGTAATATTTTAAGTCAAGTGGCAGCAGAGGCTTGGTCAGAATTTCATAAAGCTTTAGAACTACATCTAAGATCCACAAAGCTCTTTGTGCAGTGTAGTGAAATTTCTGCCAAAGCTTGGCCTGTACTTTGTAGGGTTTCCATCTGTGCTTTGATTACACTGCGGCAAGAGATATGTTTGACTTTCAGCTACACACTTGCTACGGTATATGTAAGGCTGTTTGACATTTCTAAACACATTTTAACCGCAATATATCCAGCGCAAGCTCCAACAGAGGACTTGGTTTGCTAGCAATTTGTAACCAGCAATTTGAAGAGGGAGGAAACGAGCTTGTGTTTTGTTATTTTGTGTAAGTGCTTGTGGGGAGTGTTTGAGGTGTGTGATTGTGTTGTGTGATTGCCTTTCAATCAAATAAAAAGGAGCTTTTCCTCCCAGTGGTGTAGTGTGTGTGGTGAGCATTTTTAGGAGAGTATTGCCATCCCGTGGTGAAAGAATATAACTACTTGTTTTCTTGCCAGCAATTAGAACTCTGAGCCTCATTTCTGAGGTAACACTGCCGTCCTGTGTCAAAAGTTATAATTGTAGAGCCTAATGGACTTGGCTTATTGCTAACTTTTTTCCTTCAAAACTAACAAGCTGTTTTTCCTTTTATTGGTAAAGTTACATGCCCAGAAATAGGAGGCACAGGAAGTGAGAGCCCAGTCCAGAGGAATTTCCCTGTCCAAGGAAGGGTTGTAACTGCAACCCATGGATTCTGTTTTCTTGTGTAGCTTGTCAGGAGCTGTGGGTCTGATGAGTATTTCGGTGGAAGGCACCTAGAAGTGGAATTTGTGCTCTCTGTCATACAGAGGAGCAAAAGGCCATCCAGATAGCTCTACCAGATTTTGTTGGTTACTGGTCAGAAGGCACATGGCAGTAGTAAAATATTTGAGTTGTTAGAGAACAGGATTTCAGGAATCCTACAGAAACCAGCAGAGATCCTTAGGGTTGAGTTTGACTACTATATTTTTGTACCAGAGGAATACCAGGTGAAGCTTTGGAGCTGGGATAAGATTCAAAAGCTTTGAGAGTAGAAGAACTTTAAGCATGGGTGCAAGTGAGAGTAAAGACATTCCTAAAAGTAGTCCCTTGGGATATATTTTGACACATTGGAAAGAGCTGGCGGGCTATGGTGGTACAGAAACCAATAGGGAGCTTGTTAAGTTTTGCACACAATGGTGGCCACTTTACAGGCTTGAAGAGGGGATAAAATGGCCCTCAGCTGGTACACTGGATTATGAAACACTTTTACAGCTAATGCTTTCCCTTAGGCATGAACAGAACTTGCAGGAGGTTGCTCATGCTGACATGTTTTCACTCTTCAGAACCATCCCAAGTGACACAGGGATTGTGGGATTAGGCCACTCTCTGACCCCTTAGTATTAGCTCTTGGAAAGGATAATAAAGCTACCAGGGCAAAACCCAAACAATGTTGTAGTTCATGTTCAATAAAGCAAAGATGCACGCATCCTGACAAGGTACATCAAGCAGAGGCTCTGAAACAAGAAATGGTAGATTTGCTTAGACCGCTCCCTAGAAAACGGGAGAGGGGAGGGGTGGTAGGGGAGACAGATTCAGAATTACCATCAACCCCAGCCTCCCCCACTTCATCCTCTGCTTCATCTTCCTTTGGGAGAACAGCAATTGAGGTAGGGGTTTCCCCACCAACTCCTGAACCAGGAGACCCACCCAAACTGTGCCCATCACTACTCAGTAGGGGTAGCGAGTGGGATGAACCTGAACCCCTCCCACAGGGTCCTATAGCATCAAGGACCCAGAAACAAACTAGAGAGGTCATACAAACACCTCTAAGGGAAGCAATAACTTCTGAGCGGACAACAGGGCAAATTAAGGTTCCCTTTTCTACTATAGATTTGGAGGCTTGGGAAAAGATTGCTAAGTTATCAGAGTGACCCAGCAGGCATTGCCAGGAAAATGAGGTTCATGATTAAGCAGCATAGGCATGATTGGGCTGACCTCCAATTACTGCTTGATGCTTTAACAGAGACAGAGAAGCAATTGGTTTTGAAGGTAGCTGGGGATCTGGCCAAGGATGATTGTAGAACAACACAGGAGGATGTTAAGGATGTACTTCCTCTTCAAGATCCTGGTTGGAATCCCAATAACCCGGAGGGATCAGGATGGCTGAGGAGATACCAAGAACTGATAGCGAAAGGGCTGGAGAGAGCAAACCCTAAGACCATGAAGTGGTCAGCCCTATATGCTATTCATCATGGTCCCTCTAAAACACCTTCTGAATTTTTAGATCATTTGTGAGATGCAATGTGTCGACACACCACCCTGGACCCTGGATCTGATGAAGGAACACAACAATTGGTAAATTTGTTTTTAGGGCAATCTAGTTGAGATATCAGGTGGAAACTCCAGAAGACTCAGAGCCCAGCCAGCTGGAACTTGGAGACTTTGCTGGAGGAGACGTGGAGAGTTTTTAGAAATTGGGAAGAGGGATATAAACAGGGGATGAGGAAATTGGTAGCAGTAGGAAGAGAGGAAGAAAAAGGAAAACCAAGGTCCACTGAAACCAGGACCACTCCGACGGGGAAAAGACCAATGTGAATTTTGTAAGAAATTTGGACACTGGAAGAACCAGTGCCCAGAATGAAGAAGGGGTGAGGAACAGAGAAGAGATGATTGGAAAGGAGAAGGGGTGGTTGCTCATGTGAAGAAGGACTGAGGAGGACCGGAGGGCCCTACCCCAGGGGACCCTCTGGGTATAGTCAAACTGGGGAACAAAGAGAAAGAGGTGGAATTTTTAATAGACACAGGGGCAGCATATTCAGTGCTGAATAAGGCCCTGATACCTCTAACAAATGATTATGGTATGATAAGGGGGGCCACTGGCCAATCTGAAAAAGAGTATTTTTGCAAACCACTGAGGTATCAGTTGGGAAAAACAGTGGGGAACTCATCGATTTTTATACATGCCTAATGCTCCACCTGCACTTTTGGTCAGGGATCTGCTAGAGCAGTTGGAAGCAAAAATAATATTTAAAAATGGGGAAATCAGTTTGGAGGTAAAAGATCAACAATATGTGGAATTGTTAAGCTTAATGCTAATTACCAAAGAAACTGAAGCTTCAAATGAAGAAGAAAATTTCAAGGAAATAATGGACCAGGTATTTCCTGGGGTGTGGGCTTCCAATATACCAGGGAGAGCAAAGAATGCACTACCAATACAGATCAGGCTCAAAGAAGGGGAACAGCCAGCAAGGGTTAAGCAATATCCTTTGAAAAAGGAAGACAGGGAAGGGATCAGTCCAATCATTGAAAGCTTTTTGCAGATAGGACTATTAAAAGAATGTCAATCTGATTTTAATACTCCTATTCTGCCAATAAAGAAGCCCAAAGGATCAAATAGGTTAGTACAAGATTTAAGAGCTGTTAATAAGGTAACTGAAGGTTTGTACCCAGTGGTTGCCAAAACTTAGACCTTGTTAACTCGATTTAAACCTGAACTAACCTGGTTTGCTCTTCTAGATTTAAAGGATGCTTTCTTTTGCCTTCCTCTCCCTGAAGTCAGCCAGAAAATTTTTGCATATGAATGGGAAAGCCCCAAAACTGGACACAAAACTCAGCTCAAATGGTCAGTTCTACCCCAAGGATTTAAGAACTCTCCCACAATATTTGAAGAAAAACTTGCAAATGCTCTGGAATCCTGGGAAGCTCCATCAGGAGAAGGACAGCTGTTACAGTATGTGGACGACCTCCTGATAGCTACCAAAACTCAAGAGGTATGTGTGGAGTGGATGGTAAGCCTCCGAAAACTTTTGTGTCTACAGGGGTATCAAGTATCCCAGAAGAAAGTCCAGCTGGTGAGGCAAACAGTTCTTTATTTGGGTTACCAGGTCAGTGCTGGACAGAGAACCTTAGGACAGGATCACAAGGAGACCAGACCCCAAAACCCCAGACAGCAAAAGAACTGAAAACCTTTTTGGGCATGACGGGGTGGTGCAGACTGTGGATTTACAATTATGGGCTGCTAATCAAACCCCTGTATGCCTTGATTACAGAAGGAAACAGAGACCTCCAATGGATGAAAGAAGCAACATGAGCCTTGGACCAGCTAAAGGAGGCCCTCATGTCAGCTCCAGCCCTGGGAGTCCCAGACGTGAGTAAACCATTCCTTTTGTTTTCTCATGAAAAGCAGGGGATTGCTTTGGGAGTACCAGCACAAGACCTGGGCCCGTATGGCAGGGCAGTTGTCTGCCTCTCTAAGCAGCTGAATGCAGCAGCCAAGGGATGGCCAGGGTGTCTCAGAGCTGTTTCAGCAGTGGCAGTGAATATTCAAGAAGCACTCAAGTTCCCCCTAGGCCAGAAGATGACTGTGCTAGTGTCCCACACAGTGTCTGCAGTCCTGGAGGTAAAAGGTGGACACTGGCTTTCCCTGCAGAGATTCTTGAAACACCAAGCCAAAATGGTAGAACAAGATGATGTAGAAGTTGTGGTAACCAATCTTGTGAACCCAGCTTCCTTCCTCAGTGGGAGTGTGGGAGAACTGGTGATCCATGATTGCCTGGAGACCATCGAAGCCACCTACTCCAGTCACCCAGACGTGAAGGACATCCCTCTCGAGGACACTGAGACCTGGTTTAGTGATGGAAGCAGCAATGTGATCAGTGGAAAAGGACATGCTGGGTATGCGGTTACCATGAGCAGAGAGGTAACAGAGCCTGGGCCAAAACCAGCCAACACTTCGGCACAGAAGGCTGAAATAATTACCTTAACCTGGGCTTTAGAATTGGCAAAAGGAAAAAAAAAAATTAATATTTACACTGACTCAAGGTATGCATTTGAGGTAGTTCATGCACATGGAGCCATCTGGAAAGAAAGAGGGCTGTTGAATTTAAAAGGAAAAAGTGTTAAACATGCACAAGAGATAATAAAACTGTTGGAGGCAGTCCAGCTACCTGAAAAGGTAGCCATCATGCACATCAAGGTACACCAAAAAAAGTGAGCTCTGAATTGGAGGAAGGTAATTAGCTGGCAGACAGGCAAAAAAAGCAGCGAAAGGTGAGGTAATTATTAAAACAGTAGAAGCAGCCTTTATTTCAGATGGACAGATTTTTTTTGAAGGTAAGGAAAGGAACAAAAAAAGGAAAAAAGATTTATTGAAAAGAAAAATTGAAGTTCTAAACAAGAACTGTGGGCTACTACAGATGAAGTGAAAGGAAGGCTTGTGATCCCCTCTTATATGTTATGGTTATTAGTGAAAGAGGAACATGAAAAAATGCATTGGGGAACAGATGCTTTGTATAACTATTAGAAGGACAGAATTATAGCTAAAAATTTGCCAAGTACAGTAATTCAGATGACCCATCAACGTAGCCATTGCCTCCAAACTAACACCAAAAATATTCCTGAATCAAAGCTTGGACAAAGTGGAAAAGTTTATAGGCCTGGGGAGCAAGGGCAAATTGATTTTTCAGAACTACCCAGGAGAGGGGGGTATCGATACCTATTGGTGTTAACAGATACATTTTCAGGGTGGCCAGAAGCTTTCCCTACCAGAACTGCCAAAGCATGGGAGGTAACCAAAGCATTGTTACAGGAAATAATACCACAGAACAGACTTGGAGTCCCAGCCACAATGACCTCAAATAGGGGGCCACAATTCATTTCAAAAATTGTGCAGCAAATTAGCTGCCACCTAGGCACAGACTGGGAACTTCACACTCCACATCATCCTCAGTCAAGCGGCCAAGTGGAGAAAATGAATCATTTGATTAGGCAGCAAATTTTAAGACTGGGACAAGAGGCAAAGTTACTTTGGCCTCAGGCTCTTCCATTAGCATTGCTACAAATTTGGACCAAGCCAAGAATAAAAGAAGAACTAAGTCCCTTTGAAATATTGTATGGAAGGCCATATGGAACTCAAAAAGGGACAACACCCACTCAAGTAGGGGAAGAAACCCTACACAGATATAGGATGGCCCTAAACAAACAGCTTAGGGAAATTGAGGAACATGTGGCTGGGGCTCAAAGCAGAGAATTAGATGGAGCAGTACATGATGTACAGCCTGGGGATTATGTGTGTGTTAAGTCTTTTGCAGAAAAGACCATGGAACCACAGTGGGAGGGACCATTCCAAGTGCTCCTCACCACCTTTACTGCAATCAAAATCAAGGAACAAAGCACCTGGATCCATCACTCCTGAGTGAAGAAGGCTCCTGAGGGACTTTGGAAAGTTATACTGGGTGACAACGAGCTGAAATTAAAACTTTCTTGGGAAAATAAATAGAGTGTGGGTGAAATGATAAGTATAGTTTAACAGCTCTTCAAAGAATAGAAAGGCTTGTAGTTGTAATGGATAATCAGGTAGGTATAGCCTGGAGAGTTGTGGCATTTGTGACCATGGCTATAGCCACAGCTAAGGCAGCACCACTTGTACATAATGTGACTGGTATAGATGAGTGCAAAGAGAAAGTTTTTATGATTTTGACTCCCGTGGCTCTTTCAGTCAGATTCTAAAAGTTACAAATGCATCTGTGAGGGAAGGAAGAAACCACTGAGGGTGTGAATATGTGTTTGTCCAGGATGGATTCCGTGAATCTCATCAAGGACCCATGAAACCTATTCAAATTGGCCCTGAATGCTTTGACAAATGCTTAACCAATTGTTCTGAGTTTAGGCTCAAAATAGAAGGTTGTGCAATTAAGGATTTTAAGATTGACTATAATATAACTCAAATTTGTACTGACCTTGAAAAATATGAGGTTAAGATAACTTGATCAATGCCAACACTAAGACAAAACACAGCTACTCAAATCACTTTAGAGCCCATAGCTCCCATAATTACCAAAACTGGACCATATGCTGTTAAAAAGACAGGAATTCAAAAATTGCTAGTTAGTCCAAAGTGGTCATTAAAACGGGTAGAGATGGCAATGCAAGTGAATGCCTGTGCCATTCAACCTGAGTGTGCTCCATTTTTAAAGACTTCTCCTATGGATTGGACCACCTGGCTGCAGAAGCGTTTGCCTTACATGTCCAGACAGAAGAGAGACCTCACTGGGTTACTGGGGAAGGGATTGGGGTTTTAAACACAATGGATTCAGAAGTATTAATGAACAAATTGACAGTAATGGGCAGTGATATGGTTAAATTGCAACAACCTCTACAATCTTCCTAATTGGCATCAGGTACCAGCCAGTGGAAGTTATCAAAAATAACTTATTATTATTATTTTTTATTATATAACTTTATATTATATTTATTTATTTTAATTTTTATATCTATATGTTTTATATATTTATATACTTTAAATAATTTATATTTTATGTTTTTGTATTTATATATTTCTTTTATATATATTATATATAATACATATATTATATATGATATATTATATATATTTATTATATATTTATTGTATATTATATTAATATTACATATTGATATACAATATTTATTATATTATTTATCTATTATATTTATTATAACTTGTAATTTTTTTTTATATTACCAGAATGGGAAAACATAGAAGAGCAGGATCATTAATAAAAATAATGAATAAAAATAATAATACTGAATAAAGAATAATAATGAATAATAATAACTAATTATTATATATAATATAATAAAATAATGAATAATAATGAATAAATAGTAATAATAACATATAAATATTATAAAAAATATTTTGCTTTAGAGGTAAATCATGAGGGGACCGTACTCTATCCTTCTGAACACAGAACGTGGGCATGGAAAGTTGAAGGAAGGTGGTGAACTATTAGAACCCTGCTCAATGAGGGAACAATTGGAGTTTATATGCGAAGGCAATGTAGGGGATGATGAATTTTTAATTATTTATTTTATATAATTTTTAATTTTTTTTTATCCAATTTCCAATCAGGTACCTGTCGTATCACACAAACATAAAAAGGCAAACTTGACTACTGTTCAAGAAATATCTCCTGTGACCATAGGGATGAACTTAACTTTGGTTGCACAATTATTGAAACAAAATGAATTAAAGAAAATTCTTAAAGAAATTAAAGATGATGGAAACAGAACCCTGATTACAATGCACCACGATACAGAGACTATACAGATAGTATTGAAAAGGTCAGAAGGCGGCCCACCCCACTATTGCTGGGATGTGCTTTTTGGGTGGTCACCAACAGCAACCTTGGTTCATCCAATTATTGTTTTGCTTATCTTAGTTGATATAAGTTTGATCTTGTCTGTTATAGGACATGTTTGGAATTGGGGAATGCTGCAGTGAGCAGCAGCTTTAACTTCAATAACAAGAGCATATGGTATGGTTTTAAGGGACACCTACTGCACAGGTTGGCAAGGTGAAGAAAAATCTATATATTGGTAAATGAATTTACAAACCTTGAAGAAGCAGTGGGGAAATGAATCATGATTTTAAAGAGTTAAAGTTTTAGCTAAGGGTTAGAAGCAATTCCTATTGATCAGGATGTAAGTCAGATAAGCAAACGATAAGTTATGGATTATCAGATGCTTTAACTAGGGCTAAAAGATGTATTGTTTGCCATGACGAGCTTATTCTAGTATTGTTTATAGAAGGATATGGGGTAAGTGAACTGTTACAAGAACAGATTGAAACCAGTAAGAACAATGACCAGCACCTGGACTTTATATCAATCAATCATGAAGCAGAGGACCTTGGATTCTGCCAGAGGGTCACAGAGACCTGAGGAAGACTCTCCTGACTTCATCCTTTGAGAACACTGACCCAATTCTAGAGAAGAACTGCGCACACATGAAGGACTGATACCCTCATTTAAATAGAGAACGGGGATGGGAGGTGCTAAAGTTATTCATATGCATTGTATGAAAGATCTTGGGATGAGACAACTCCCAGGACACCCTCTGGTGTTAATAAGCAATCAACTTTCTAACTTTAGTTAGAGGGTCTTTGTCCATAATCATGTTGGTTTTTAACGATTAGCGCTTGAGGAGAATGTCTGAAACTTAGGAGTTCTAGATTGATAAAAAAGGACAAAAACCCCTCTTTGGCTGAGTGCAGTCAGTTCTCTGAGCAAAGCCAGTCCCAGCTGAGTGAGGAGAGATAGGATGGGGTTGGGGAATGTGGAGCAAGGTTGTGCACACTTGGTCAGACCTTAAGGCACAGCTTCTCTGAGCAGGCCAGACCTCCAAAGGAGAGTCCCTGGGTCAGTATTAGTCACTAAATGCTGAAATCACCTCATGAGTAATAAGAAAAATAATAAAATACAACCTTTAAAATAGGAATATATATTTCCAAATGTCTTTGATATATTTCTCCATAACTGCAGCAGGAAAACTTCACAATCAATTGCACCAGACCAGAGGGAAATCAAGGCACAGCCATGGTTTGTCAGGACTTGCTTGATCCCAATGAGCCCCGTGGTGCATTTGGTGCTGAGCCTTGGAACCACATGGCCTGAGAGGAGATTGCACAAACCTTTCCAGGTGTCAAAGTCAGAGCAGACACCTAAAGTGTCTTGAATCATTAGTGTGTCCACATGAGGTCCATCCCACACTCAGGCTCCACATGGACTCCTTGGAGGGGAGAATTGGAGGCCAGGATTGCACAAAAAACCTCTCAGAGACTCAGTGTGGGAAGGAAAATCTAAAGTACCTTAAAAATCTTGAGTATCTCAAAGTATTAATGAGGCCCACTGAGTTTTGTTACTGGCTAAGAATCTCAAGGGACTCATTAAAGCAGAGAATTGCAGGCCAGGATTGCACAAACCTCTCAGAGACTCCAAGGCAAAAGCCAAACCCAAAGGCCTTGGAAAAACCTGCAGTCCCTGGCAGCATGAAGGAGCCCCCCAGGGCCATTGCTGACCAAGGCTCCTTCCCCAGGGACTCCTTCCAGCACATCCCGGAGGCCACTGGCATGGGAGGGGGATGCTGAGGGCAGGACAAGGGGCTGACAGTGCCCAGCCTTGCTGGGGCTGTGCCAGGAGGCCCCAGGGCCTCAGGACAAGGTGTCTCCTCAGTGTCCTTGGTGGCACAGAGGCTGCTGTGGCCCAGGGAACCAAGACTTGTCTTCTCTTTGTCCCCACCTGTCATCACTCTGATGACAGTTCTCTGCTCTGCCTGGGGCCTGGGGACATTTTCTGTGTCGTGTTCCTCAGTGGGACCCATTAAAACTTCCAGAAACTTTGGAGTTGGCTTCTGTCTTGGAGTTCTGGAGAGGTTTCTTCATCTCCCTCTCAGGGACTGATGTTCAGGGCCTCAGCACAAAGCCCTGAGAGGGTCATTAAAGTCCTTGTGCTGTGTCTGTGCTGATGAGCCAGGCTGGGCTGCTGGCACAGAGGATGATCCTGGCAAGCAAGAAGAGCTTAAAAACACATTTCTCTGGATGAGCAGCTTTTCTGCCAGCCCAGCGGGGCTGGGGCACTGCCTGCAGCCACCCCGGGCACAGCACACAGGCACAGAGAGCTTCAATCACTCAGGGCTGGGAAGGGGCTGAGAAGGGACTGGGGGAGAATCACTGCCAGCCCTTGGCACAGGAACCTCTGGCTGCAGGACAATGCAGCTGCAGCTCCTGCAGTGATCTCCTCAAGCTGCAACATCCCAATGCCTACAGACTGTGTGAGTACATTCTCTGATGATCTCTTGTGTAGAGCAGCCAGGGGTGCCCAGGGCTGTGGTGCAGAGCACGGTCCTGCAGCCCAGGGCCCCGTGCTGGCCCAGGGACTCTGCTGCCTGCCAGGGACAGCTCTCAGCCAGCCCTGGGAGCTGCTGCCAGCGCTGGGGGACAAGAAATGGGTGGAAAGAAACAGCTGCTAAGGTGTGGAAGTTTTCTCCTTTTGTGCTGAGGATGCTGCATTATTCAGGACTGATCCTTGCATGAGATTTAACTGCAGAACATTTCCAAGCAGATTATACAGAGAGCACAGCAAGGCAGAGTTTGCATAAAAGGAAAAATCCTGGGTTTTTACGGACTGCTCTGTGTTGTCTGGATGGGCAATTGCACATAGATATTCACCTCTCAGCTAAAGTTGAGAAAAAGAAAATAATTTTCTCTCAGATTGTAATAAACCAGGATGTGTCAGAAATCAGCACAGGGTCCCTTGCAGGCAGCACCAGTGTCGCTTTTCCAGCCTCCTCAGGGTTGCTCTGACATTGCCATCAGAGCCTGCAGAGCCAGAGCTGGCCCTGGGCAGTGCCTGAGCTGGGAGGGCTCTGCAGGGCAGAGCTGAGCCCCCAGGGCTGGGCTGGGCTCTGGCAGCACTGTCAGGGCCCAGCCCTGGGCACAGGGAAGCAGCTGCAGGCAGGGGCAGCTGCAGGCAGCAGAGCCCTGGGCAGGCAGTGGGGGGAAAGTGCCACCAAGCTGTGCTGGAATATTGAAAGTCCTCTCCAAACTGAACTATTCCATGATTACATTTTTACAGATCCCCACACAAAGACACAGCAAATGTCCAACAGCAGCTCCATCAGCCACTTCCTCCTGCTGCCATTGGCAGATACGCGGCAGCTGCAGCTCCTGCACTTCTGCCTCTTCCTGGGCATCTCCCTGGCTGCCCTCCTGGGCAACGGCCTCATCATCAGCGCCGTAGCCTGCGGCCACCTCCTGCACAGCCCCATGTTCTTCTTCCTGCTCAACCTGGCCCTCACCGACCTGGGCTCCATCTGCACCACTGTCCCCAAAGCCATGCACAATTCCCTCTGGGACACCAGAAACATCTCCTATGCAGGATGTGCTGCTCAGCTCTTTTTCTTTATATTCTTCATGTCCGCAGAGGTTTTCCTGCTGACCATCATGTGCTACGACCGCTACGTGTCCATCTGCAAACCCCTGCACTACGGGACCCTCCTGGGCAGCAGAGCTTGTGCCCACATGGCAGCAGCTGCCTGGGCCAGTGGCTTTCTCTATTCATTGATGCACACCACCTTAACATTTTCCTTGCCCCTGCGCCATGGCAATGCCCTGAGCCAGTTCTTCTGTGAAATCCCACACATCCTCAAGCTCTCCTGCTCACAGAGAAAGCTCAGGGAACTGGAACTTCTTGCTGTTAGTTCTTGTTTGGTATTAGGTTGTTTTGTCTTCATTGTTTTCTCCTATGTGCAGATCTTCAGGGCTGTGCTGAGGATCCCCTCTGAGCAGGGACGGCACAAAGCCTTTTCCACCTGCCTCCCTCACCTGGCTGTGGTCTCTCTGTTCCTCAGCACAAGTATATTTGCCCACATTAAACCCTCCTCCATCTCCTCTCCATCCTTGGATGTGGCTCTGTTAGTTCTGTACTCAGTGGTGCCTCCATCCCTGAACCCCCTCATCTACAGCCTGAGGAACCAGGAGCTCAAGGCTGCAGTGTGGAGACTGATGACTGTTTGTTTTCAGGAACATTAAACTGCTGGCCAATTTCTGCAAATCACTTGTAATAAAAGTCATCTTTGATACTTCATGTGTTTTTTGTTATGTGGTTTTCTCGTGTGTTTTATATTTTTAATCTTTTCCACAAATAAATGTCATTGTTTGTTTGATTTCTCATTTTGTTTCTCTTCACCTTCCCTGTGCCCACAGACTGTGTCAATGAGGAGCTGCGCACTTGATGGCTTTAATAGAACTCATGGATCTTCTAGCCAAGTTTTCTGCAGAGATGCCCCTTTGGTTCCCTTCTCTGCAGCTGCAGCAGCAATGTCTGTGTGCAGAGCTGGGGGCAGATCAGTGCTGGCACAGCAGCTGTGCCCAGCAGCAGCAGCAGCAGCCCTTGGTGTTGCCAGTGCTGCTGCCGTGGCCCTGCCCCGCTGCCCTGCTGGCCCTGGTGTTGCTGTAGGGCCTGAGTGCTCTCGGGGCCGGGCACAGTGCTGGGGGTGGCAGTGCCGGGGCTGCAGCAGACACAGGCCATGGGCACTGCTGGGGCAGCGCTGACGCCTCAGGCCACGGCCTGGGGGCTGCAGGCTCCTTGCCCAGGCTCTCTCCAGAACACTTTGCCCAGGCCAATGCTGAGCACAGAAAAGCCCCGGGAGCAGCCCCAGGCTGGCCGTGGGCAGGCTGGGGGCAAACAGCATGGCTGGGGCTCTGCAAGGTGCCTGGGGAAGACAAGGGGAAGGAGCAGCAGTGCAGGGGCTGATCCATCCCCACTGCGCTGGACACCCCAGGTCAGCGTCCTGGGAGCAACTGGGACCATGCTAGGGGCAAATTGCATCATAATGGGGAATGACTGGCAGTGACTGGGCTCATACTGGGAGTGCCAAGGAAACTGGAACCACATGGGAGGGACAACTGGGCTCACACTGGGAGCAGCCATGCCCAGCACCAGGACCCCCGAACCCCTGTCTCGGCCATCCCATCCGTCCAGCCCCAGCACCCCCCACCGGGGTTCCAGCCATCCCAGGGGTACTCCCAGGTGATTTTGGGGGAGATCAAGGAAACTTTGGGGGGCTCCCATGTGATTTTGGGGACTACTCAGATGCATCCAGATTTTGAGGGTACTCAGGTGATTTTTCGGTGCATCCAGGTGACTTTTGGGGGTACTCAGGTGATCTGGGGGGGGTATCAAGGTGATTTTGTGAGTACTCAGGTGATTTGGGGGCTTCCCAAATGTCCCCACTCACCCTGACAGGCCAGGAGAAGATGACGGCCACGATCACGTCCTCCTGGTCGACAAGGATGCGGATGACCCTCGGTGGCAGGGGGGCTGTGGGGGGACACACCAACATTCAAGATTCTTTCCCCTCCATTTATTTCCCGAGATCTTACATACAATACATGTGCATAACCCCAGCATCTCCCATCCCCGCTCTGTATTAAAATGAGGCTGTTAGTCCTTCATGTGTGCACAGTTCTTCTCTTGAAGTGGGTTGGTTGTCTCAAAGGATGAAGTCAGGAGAGTCTTCATCAGGTCTCTGTGACCCTCTGGCACAATCCAAGGTCCCCTGCTCTGTGACTGATTGATATAAAGTCCAGGTGCTGGTCATTGTTCCTAATGGTTTCAGTCTGTTCTTCTAATGTTTCACTTACTCCCCTTCCTTCTATAAACAAGCTCATAATGACAAACAATAGAACAATCAGCTCTAGCTTAAGCATCGGACAATCATTAACCTCTTTTTTTTTATCTAATTTACACCCTGATCCATATAAATTACTTCTAAAATATTAATTCTTTAAAATCATGATTCAGTGCCCCCCAAATGTTGGGGTGCCATCTGAATGTTGGGGTGTCCCCGCGCAGCCCTCCAGCCAGTGAGGGTCATCTGCATCCACATCAACCGGGAGGACGCGACCGTGGCCGTCATCTTCTTCCGGCCTGTCAGGGTGAGTGGGGACACCTGGGAAACCCCAAAATTTTCTGGGTACCCCCAAAATCACCTGGGTACCCACAGAAAGTCACCTGGATACTCTTCAAAATCTCCTGGATCCCCCTCAAAATCACCTGGGAACCCCCCAAAAAAGTCACCTGGATACACCCAAAAATCACCTGAGTACCCTCAAAATCACCTGAATGCGTCTGGGTACACCCCCAAATCACATGAGAACCCCCCCAAATCTTCTAGATCCTCCCAAAATCACCTGGGAATCCCAAAATCACTGGGCTACCCCCAAAAAGTCACCTGGATACACCTGGATATCTCCCCAGATCACCTTGGTATCCCAAAAAAACCACCTGGTTCCCTTCAAGATCGCCTGGATACACCTGGGTACCCACCACAATCAAATGGATCCTCCCAAAAATCACCTGGATACCCCCAAAAATTCCCTGAGTACTCCAAAAATCAACTGGGTACCCCCCAAAAGAACCTGGATAGTCCTGAGTACACCTCAAGTTCACCTAGGTCCCCCCCTAAATTACCTGGATACACCTGGGTACTCCCACAAATCACCTGGGTCCCCCCAAAAAATCACCTGGATACCCCACAAAAGTCACCCGGTTATATTTGGGAATCCCAAAAATCACCTGGATACCCCACAAAAGTCACCCGGTTATATTTGGGAATCCCAAAAATCACCTGGGTACCCCAAAAATCGCCTGGGTACCCTCAAAATTCTCCTGGGAACCCCAAAAATCACCTGGGTACCTCCCCAAAATCCCGTGGATTCCCTCCCAAAATTACCTGGGTACCCCCAAAACCACCTGGGCCCTCCCAAAAAATCACATGGGTACACCTAGGTACCCCCAGAAATCACATGGATCTCCCCCAAAATTACCTAGGTACACCTGGGTACTCCCAAAAATTCTTGGCCCTCTGCCCAAACTGGTGCTCGTGAATCCCCACTGCTTTGACTGGGTAGACGCAATGTCCCATTTATGCCATTGACTTGAATGGGTTGACCTGGTGTCCTGTTTACCCCCATTTACCCCCAGTAACCCTTCCCAGTGCTCCCAGTAATTCCCTGGAGCTCCCAGTAACGACAGTGCCCCCCTTTATTCACTCCCAGTGTTCCCACTAACCCCACCTCTCAGTGCTCCCAGTTTGCTCCGTTTCCCCCATTCCTCCCTCCCAGTGCTTCCAACTCGCCCCAGTGCTTCCGGTTCCTCTCCCAGAGCTTCCCCTTCGCCCTTCCCAGTACTGCCAGTCTAACCAGTGTAAGTAATAAAGAGCTTGACTCGGCCAATATATCAAGCAGCAATTTATTAATTCTTTAATACAAAATGGTAAAGTGTGAGCAAAACAGTGAGGGTCTCCCCTCCAACTGCACACAGACTGCTGATTCCTGCTGGTATTTATTGAGAATCTTCATAAGCATTTCTCAACAGTTTTTTTTTTTTTTTTTCTAGTTTCCTCCTAGTTTCTATTTGTGAAATCCAATTTCTATACCCCATTGTGACCAAGTGAAGTGATGTCCAGCTTCCCTTCTTCAGAAACAAACACGAATGATGATGAGGTTCAGCTTTCCTTCTTCAGGACCATAAATCAGTGGTGGTGATGTCCATCTTCCAGATGGTGGTCTGTCTCCTTTTCCAGGATTGTCCAGCCTTCCTTCTCATGATCATCAATTTTTAGCCTGTGATAAGCTCACTTCCTTCTTCTATTCAGGTGATTACAATTCCTTCTATATACATGTATATATTCTAAAGCTGTAGTTCAAACCCTTTTATTACAAAGCAGCTTAAAGCTTATAATAATTTTATTTTCAAAGCTAATAATAATAATAATAATACTTCTGCATTCTTCTATCCTACACGTTAAAAGCCTATAAAGCTCATACTAACTGAAAAAGCTTAAAACTTTTATTGTGAAAATTTTTAGGCTCACATTGTTCACTTAAAAGCAAGCAAAATATTAGCCCAAAAGCCTCTTTCCATGCTTTTTCCATTTGTTAGTTAAAACTGGTTATTTATAATTGTCCTATGGCCTTTTTGCACACATTTCACAACCTCAGCTACAAAGGCCATCTTTTTTTACCTGACATGAAACACAACCCCACATTTCACACCAGTAACCCTTACCAATCCAGCCCTGTTAATGGCTAGACCTGGTGTCCGTACATCCCCATTGACTTTAATTGGGTAGACCTGATGTCCTTTCTCTTCCATTCATTTAAGTGTGTAGCTCTGATATCAAAAAAAAGCCCATTCATTTCAGTGGCTACACCTGATGTCCCAAACATTTTGGGCTTAAAACCACCAATTTCAGAGTTGGAAATTCCCAATTTTTGGTGGGAAAATGCCCCACATTTTGTTATTTTCCCCCACAGATGAACCCAGATGCTTGGAGCTGAGGGCAACACTGGACAGCCCCGCCATCGCCAGACCCTGGCAATCGGGGGAGGCGTGGCCGTGCCCCAGCCACACTTGGGTATCCTCAGCTCTGAAGGCAAGAGGGCAGGGCCAGGGTGGGCATGGCTTGAGGAGAGTGGGCATGGCCACCACATACCTGGCACACCTTGATGGGTGACATCAGCTCTGCCACCTCCCTGCCCCACCCAGCAAACTGCCCTGCCAACCTGGAGGTCACCTGGGAGCCTGACTCCATCCCTCGCCAGGTGACCCTGCAAGCAGGTGAGGCCACAGTAATTCTGACCCTGCCCACTTCTAACCACGCCGTTTCCTCACCTGGCAATGCCCTTTCCTCACCTGACCACGCTCTTTTCTCTTCCAGGTGAGGCTGAGGCTTGGTGGCAGGAGCCAACTGTGGAGCGGCAGCTTTTCTGCTGGGCCATGCCCCTTTTCATAAGCCTTTTGCTTAAGCCATGCTGACATTGAGCTGCCCATCATCCCTATGTGGGCTAAGCCTTGCCCCCTTTTAGCAAGCCATGCTCCAGTGGGTTAAGCCACACCCACTCAAACATTCCCTTTATCCCTATGGGATCAAGCCCCGCCCCATTGGGTTAGGCCATGCCCCTTGTGCAAAGCCACACCCCTTTCATAAGGCCACGCCTACCTATAGCTGCCATTTAACCTATGTATTTAGCCACGCCCACCAATGCCATATGTTGTGAAGCCCCGCCCCTCTGTGCCCAAGCCACGCCCCTATCTCAGCAGTTGGCCCTGCCCCCAGGCCGGTGCTGGCCGTGGCTGAGGCTCAGGTGTCTTAAAATTGGGGTTTGGAATGCAGATATGGTGTGGAGTATTCTTGTTGGTTGTAGTTCTTAGTCCTGCTTTATTTACATTAAAACCCTACAGACTGGCTGGCTTAGCTTGAACACCTGCACAGATGGAGAGATGGCCTCCCATGCTCCCCTCTGTGTAGCTGAGATGGGCAGAAGGAGAGAACAATTTCTCTTTCTGCTCTCAAATCCAGCAGGAAGCTGACAGGGTTACCCCAGAGCTGCAGAGAAGGCTCTGTGGGATGAGCACATGACGTTCTTGAAGCTGTGTGCTCACCCCGAGGCCTGCACAGAGGGGGTTGCTCTGGATGCCTCAGCCTGTTTGGCGCTGCCTCTTGCACCATTCTGGCCGTGCTGGCACAGCACTCACTGCTTGCCCAGCGTCCCTGTCACCTGCATTGTCCCTGTTCCTGACCTCTACATGCTGGCAGGAGCAGTGCCTGTGCAATGGGACAGAGTGAGACTTGGAAAGAATCCTCTGCAGTTGCCATGAGTTTGAACAGATGTACAACCTCTGCCGTGCCTGGCAAGTGTTTCCTGGCAGCCCGCAGTGCAGCCTGCAATCCCTGGGAGTTCACAGGGTGCACTCTGCACTTCAGCACCCATTAATGCATGCAGGGAGTGAAGTGCTTTTCCTGGCATTCCTGCCTAAAATCCAATGGGTTTGAGATTGAATGTTCAGCTTAGGCAAGTTTTGTCCTCATCATGGAAGTGCAGTTATGTGCACTAAGGGAATCTTCTTAGTGCTTCACTCTCCATTCCCTGCTTTCCAGCCACAATGTCCACGGCCTCTTTCTGCAACATCCTCCCCTAAATTTCCTTCTGCTGCCCTGACTGCAGGAAGGGCTTCAAGCACAGCTCCACCCTCGTCAGGCACCTGTGCATCCACACTGGGGAGAGGCCCACGAGTGTCCCCAGTGTGGGAAGAGCTTTTCCAGGAGCTCTCACTTGACCAGACACCAACAGAGGCACCAGTAAGGGAAGCCCTGCGAGTTTCCTGACTGCAGGAAGAGCTTCGTGCTCTGCTCCAACTCCATCCCCCATCGGAGGACCCACATTGGGCAGAGCCCTGGTGACCAACATTCCCAGTGATTCAGGTTGGGAAGACACCTGCCTGGTGATCTCCATGTCCTCCTGGCTCCCCATAGACACCTGGAAGAATTCTGGGACAGGAACATCCATCAAGACTCTGATTAACACTGGAAATTCATTGGGAAGAGCTGATTTGTTGATGTTACAGCCCAAAAAATCTCATCTTCTCTTTCCAGTTTTTTCTTCATGTGGCATCAAGCAATGCTGGGTGATCTTGAAGATCTTTTCCCACCTGGAAATTTACCATGTTTATCCCTTCAAAACACCCACAACTGGGGTAAAAACAAAGAAATGAAGCAAAGAGATCTAAAGCTGAATCATTTTACTGGGATTTGAGTGTCAATGTGGGGTTCAGGGGAATACTCAGGGGGGGTTAGGTGTTCTGGGACCACCCAAGCCAAGGGACATGGCCATGATCTCGTAGTTGTTGCAGCAGAATGTATCCACCTGAGCCCCTCTGTTCTCCAGGAATTCTAGTTGTCTGTCCCAGTCTTTGGCCTGGGTCTCCCTATCCGGGGTGTCCCCCCCAAAGTGCCCAAACCACTGCTGAAGTGCCTGAGCTGCTCCTGGCTGTGGATATTCCTGTCCACCAAACTCTCCTGGTCAGTGCTCTGGGGGGCTGGGAAAGGTTTTAGGGACTCCTGGAGGGACTGAGCAAGGCTTTTGTGGCTCCTGGGGGCATTTGTGGGGCTGGGAAGGGATTTGTGGCCTTATTGGGGGGGGGGGGTTGTGAGGGAGGTTTGGGGTCGTGGCAGGACTTTGGGGCTTGGAGGGAATTTGAGTGAGGCTTGTGGGAAATGGGAAGGGGGTTTTGTGGTTTTTGGAGCCATTTCTGTTGCAGGGAGTGGTTGGAAGTGTCCTGGGCAGGAGCTTTGGGTTTCGCTTGGAGGTCTGGGAGTGGTTTTGGGGCTGGGAGGAGGTTTTGGGGCAGTTGTGACTCCCCCAGACTCCCAAAGCTGCCACCAGACCCGGCCCCAAAGATGCTGCCGGTGTTTGGGGGTTCCATGTTTTGGTTCATCCTCTGGCGCTGCAGAAGAATTTGAGAGGGGGTCCCCAGGGGCCATGTGTGTCCCCTCCCCGGAGCTTGGGGGAGGACAGTGTCACCGTCCCAGTGTCACCTCCTTTTTCCCTCCCCACAGGGCTCCTGCCCCAGCTCCTGCTGCCCCCCAGGAGGGAATTTGGGGAGGGGGCAGAGGGGGTGCGCAGCCCCCGCCGGGAGATGACCCCGCCCCAGCCCCTTTGTTCAGCACCAAGCTGGGCTTGGGGCCACAGCAGGAAGAGCCCCAGGGGAAGCAGATCCTGCAGGTGGGACAGGGCTTGGGCTCAGGGCAAGGTCCTGCCCTGCACACCTGGCTCAGGTGTGACCCTGCCCCGGGAAGGGAGCGGGACATTCCCATCCCCATGGATCAGGTCTGGCAGCAGCACTTGGAGCATGGACATGGAAATACTGGGAGCAACTGGGACCACACTGAGGGCTACTAGGAGTGACTGGGAGCAACTGGGAATGACTGGTGTGTGGTGGAGGTAACTGGGATATACTGGGAATGAGTAAGATCATGCTGGGGGCAACTGTAACAATACTGAGGACTCTGGGGTGACTGGGATTGAGCATGCTGGGGGAAACTGGGATATACTGGCGGTGTCTGGAATGATATTGCAGGGGACAACATTGGGAATACTGGGACCATGTTGGGGGAAACTGGCAGCAACTGGGTGTGAATTTGAAACAGGACAGCCAATTTGATAGCATTTGGGTAGAGCAATGGATGATGTCAGTTTTACCAAAGCCTTGGAGACTGTCTCCTACAACATCCTTAAATACAAACTGTCCATATGCCCTGGGAAGAAGACTGAAAAATGGATGGGTGGTTGGGCCCAGAAGATTGTCATCAGTGGCACAAAGCAGAGCTGGAGGTAAGTCCTTGTGCTCTGACTCCCAGGAACTGATAGCGGGGCAGATACTCTTTAAAGTCTTCATGAATGGCTGGGCTGGAGGAGCAGTTTACCCTCAGCAAGTTTGCAGACGACACAAAAGTGGCAGGAGCAGCTGATACATGAACTGATTGTGCCATTCAGAGGGACCTTGGCAGGCTAAAGAATTGGCCTGAGGAAAATCGGGCGAAGTTCAACAAAGGGAAGTGACAAGTCTTGTGCCTGGGGAGGAATAAGCCCATGCACCAACAGCTGCTGGAGGCCGACTGCCTGGGAAGCAGCTTTTCTGTTACCTTGCCTTGGTGCTTTGGGGCTGTGCTGCCAAGCAAAGGCAGGATGCGTGCAGGCAGAGCAAGCAAGGGTTTGCCCCTGGCCCTGCCCTGCCGTGCCCGGCCAGCCCCGGGAGCCGCCGCGCCCGCGCTGTGCCCGCGGCCCCGGCTCTGGGCGCTCGTCCCCGCCGAGTCCGGCCCACGCCGGGGCCGCGCCGGGCGCGCGCTGGGCCGAGTGCAGCGCCCCCCTCAGGCCGCGCGCCGCCGGCGCAGCCGCGGCCGTTGCGCTCTGGGCGTTGTGGCACAGGCGGCGATCGACGCCATGGCGGAGGTGCCGCTGACTGATGGGCTCAGCGCCCGCACCTTCCCCGCCCAGCTGTGGCACCTGGTGAACAGCCCCCGCGTCCGCTCTGTGCGCTGGGACAGCCAGGCCCGGGGGCTGCTCATAGACCGCTCCCTCTTTGAGCAGGAACTGCTCAGCCCGGGCGGCGCTCGGGGCCCGGCCCCGCACACCTTCAGGGCCACGCAGTTCAGCAGCTTTGTGCGCCAGGTGAACTGCTACGGCTTCCGCAAGGTGCCGGGCCGGGCTGGCGCTGCTGCGCCGGGCGATGCGGGGGCCTGGCTCCATTATAGCAGCCCCTGGTTTTGCCGTGACCGCCCCGAGCTCCTGCTCCTCATCCGGCGCCAGAGCGCGGCCAGCAGGCAGCGGCTGGCGGCGGAGCGGGAGGGGCGCAGGGGGGGCGGGAGTGGCTCCCAGCAGCTCCCCGGGGCGCGGCCGCTGCCGGACGGGCGGCGCAGGCGTGGTCGCTTCAAGGCGCTGCCCAGGGAGCGGCCGCCGCTGCCGCCCGGGTGCCCGCCCAGCGGCTTCCTCCTGCTGCACAGGGAGCGGGCGCTGACGGATGGGCGGGAGCTGCGCCGGCCCCGGCCCCGGCCCGGCCGTTTCCAGCAGCCGCCCAGGGAGCGGCCGCCGCTGGCCCGGCGCCCGCCCTGCAGCTTCCACCTGCTGCACAGGGACCGGCCAGGGCCGGCCCGGCGGGAGGGGCCGAGCCGCTTCCAGGAGCTCTACGCGGAGCAGCCGCTGCCCGCCGAGCGGGAGGTGCCCCGGATCCCGCCCTCCCAATTCCTCGGGTTCCAAGGCGAGCGACTGGGGCTGCTCGGACGGGAGGGGCCACCCAGCCGCTTCCAGGAGCTGTACGGGGAGCAGCTGCCTCCGCTCGACCGGGAGGTGCTCAGGTTCCAGCCTTGCAGCTTCCAGCAGCTCCACGGGGAGCAGCATCCCCCAGCCTCCAACCCACCAGGTAGGAAAAGAGTTCTAGTCTTGCTTTTCCAAAAGGTCATGAAAAGTGATTCTTTAAAGTATTTAGTTTAGGTTCTAACAGGCTTTGTTGGGTGGGAAAGAAGAGAAGAGTGTTTGGAGAATTGCCACTGAAGGCCAAGTGTCCCGTGCAGGGAGGGGGCACGCGAGAGGTGTCTCTGTTGCAGCAGCAGATGTGGGCTCTGCCTCTTTTGGGTTGGAAGGCCAAGGCAAAGCCAGGGCTGGGCTGCAGCTGCTGCTGCTGCTGGTCTGTGAGGCCTGCCGTGCGTGTGGGCGCTGCCAGAGCCGTGTGTGGGGATGGGCTGGAGCTGCAGCTTCCTTGTCCTTTTGTTTGACAGATTCAGTCTTTGGATTAGGAATCTCATTTCTCTTAACTCTTGCCTCTTCCCAGACTTGTCTGGAGAGTGAGTGCTGGCACAGCCTTTTTGCAGATTATTAGACGTGTTGGCCAAAGAATGTCTCTCTTTCTCTTGCTGTGCAGACCCATTGCCTACAGTACATTTGTGGTTGAGGAAGGGCAGAGTCAGGGTGGGGAGTGGGATTTTCTGGATTTAGCAATCTCTTATTCTCAAGTGGAATGTCTTTTGTCTTTTGTAAACTCACACATAGCAGTGTTCCTTTTGTGTTACACGGCCTTTGGGGTGAAGAACAGTTAGTGTATCCCTGATGTGATTCCAAGAAACTGCTGAGTGATCTTTGGGTTCCTTTCTCTCTGTTTTTCTTTCAAGGGGAATATTAATGTTGCCCCTGAGTCTTCAGGAGAGGACACCATGAACAGGGCTGCAGCAGAGGAAGCTCCATCTGGCACCGAGAGCTGCAGGAACAGTTCCCCAGAGCCCGAGGAGCCTGGTAAGGAGAGAGCCCCCATTGGTTTAGAGAGGTGTGAGACAGCTGCTCTGAGCCTGCCTGTGACAGGAGGGGAGATCAGAAGAGTTGAGTTCTTGTCTGCAGGGCTGGTGCTTCCTGCTGCCTTCATTTCCAATCCTGCACTGGCACAGGCTCCCCGAGCCCTGCCCTCCACGCTTCTGCAGAGGCTCTGACACTGAGTCCTCTGCTGTGGCAAGAGAGCAGGGACTAAATCTGACCTTGTGGGAGTTGTGTCACCAACCTGCGTGTCCCAATTTGGTTTGTAACTCAGCTCACAGCACCCTTCAGCTTCAGCCATTTCAGCGAGGGCTGAGGTCTCTCTGTCAGCACAGAGAAAGAACAAGGCTGGGCTTCTTTGGGGGAGCTGGGGCTGTCTGTGTTTCAAGCTCTCGTGGGTGCCATTTGCACTGCGAGTGCTGAGACTTTATTGAGGTACTTGAATGCTTTGCACAGTTTTGGGAACTTGGCAGGATCCCTGTTCTCTAAAGAGTCGGCTTCAAATTCTCAAGTGAGAGTCTGCCTTTCAGGCCATCTCTTACAGTCCGTGACAGAAGGACAATTGCTGCCCAAGGGAAACGTGCACAGGGGCCAATATTGACTCAGTGTTCTCTTTTCGTCCTAGATCCCACATGATCGATGTCTCCTGGAGGGGTGCCCTGCGTGGCGGAAGAGACAGAAGGAGAGCCTGTGACTACCAGGCAGGTAGAATCCCTCTGTCTATAGTGATATGTTTAGACTGATATATTTTTCTATCTATAAATCTGTTATTTTTAGAAATACAGTATATTTATAAATGTATAGTTGTATTTATATGCCTAAATAGGTATTGACCTAAAGAGGTAAAATATTATATATATATATATATATATATATATATATATATATATATATAGTATAGTTATAATCATGTATGCATAGGTATATTAGTAGATATACATTTTTAGTTTTATCTATGTAGATTGTTACAGTTATTTACATGTATATATGTTTTTTTAAATATGTGCATAGTTATATACTCATAGCTACATGGGTGTTTAGGTACATAGGTTAGTATCTATATAAGTACAGACTAGTTTTTAACTTTTTTCCCTCTCTCCGTTTGTCCTTTTCCCCCTGTGCCCCCTCTGTCCCTGTTCCTGTGCTGGGTCCGAGCTGGCGGCCGGGCCGGGTGGGGCAGCAGTTCCAGCCCCGGGGGTCCCTGGAGCGGTGGCAGCTGCCGGTGGCCCCAGGCAGTGTCCCCTGAGGAGCTGCTGAAGGACGGTGAGACAGAGGGGCCTGAGGGGGCTGAGGAGGCGGTGACACTGCAGGGACAGTGACCTTGAGGGGCTGGGGGGACTGAGGAGTGTGGGGCAGCAGAGGGCAATGGTGGCACTGAGGTGACAGGGAAGTGGCACAGGCTGAGGGGGGTGGCGGGTCTAAGGGGACAGGATGGGTCAGAAGGGATTGAGTGGGGTGACAGGACTGTGAGGGGCTGAAGGAACTGAAGGGGGCCGGGGCTTTGCCCAGGGACGGTGGGGCTGAGGGGATGGAGGGGGCCAGCAGGGAGCACAGAGGGCTCAGGGACTGCAGCTCTGCCAGGCCTGGGAACCAATTCCAGAGCGTCCACTTTTGTCACAGCTGCCCTGGAGACCTTGAGGACAGGCGGAGACTGGCAGGAGGCAGCAGGGAGAAGCTGAAGGCCACCAGCAAGAGCAGTGGACAGGGAGCTGCTGCTGCCAGCCGAGAGCCCGGTGAGGCCACAGGGCCAGTGAGGCAGGGTGGGGCTGAGGGTGGTGTGGGCTTTGGCCGTGGGCTTTGGCCAAACTTTTTCTTTCTAACCCTCCTGGGGAGGCGCTGAGATTTTCCCTTCCCTGACTGAAGGGCAGGTGCTACCAAGGGAAACGTCCTGATCCTGACTCAGTGTTCCCTTTGCTTCCCAGATGTCCCATCTGCTGTCCCTGTCCAGGAGAGCTGCTCTGCACGGGAAGAAATCAAGGATGGTCCTCCCTTGATTTTTCAGCCTTCTGATGTTTTTATAGCTTTTGAATTCTTTCTCACATAAGTGTTATAAATAGATATAATCTTTGTGTAAATACTAGTTATGTTTTCATTCCTCTTTTGAGGAGGGAACAATTGATGGACTTTTGGTTTGACCAAGGGGATTTGAAAGGTGGCAACCTTAACTTGCAATCCATGGTCTGGGTGGAAAGTTGGATATTTAGATTGGTAGTTACCCATTCACAGATAGTGTGTATTACGTATCAATTTTTATATAATTTGTATGTAATATGTAGTATTTAATCTATATTTACTTCTATATATGGAAGTGGTTATATATGTTTCTCTTTCTATTTAAACATTGATGGAGATGTATAGTTGTGTAATTGTATCGATTGAGTTCTTGGTAGAGAGCTATTTAGATAGAAATACTGGTATTTTTGTATTCCTAGAAGGGTTTTTAATCTTGCAGTAATATGTAATAATTTAGGTTGTTAAACACCTAATTGTTCTTTGTGTATAGTGAGTTGTTGTAGAGGTTGACAATAAATGAAGTTTCTGTTAACTGAAGTTGGTATTTGTATATTTTTACACAGCAGTGTTGTGAAAATCTAATAAATTCGTTTTTTTAACCTAAATTGAGATCTGCATAGTTATGTATTGTCAGTGTGGGTGTAGCAATTTCTAATAAATGACATTTTTCATGTGAAATCAATTCTTGTGTATTTGTCAATCAGCAGTGCAGCTGCAGCAATCTGCAAGAAATTACAATTGTCACCAGTGCTGGGTGTTTTGTGATTGGTGCTGTCCAGAGCAATGAGCAGATGGAAATGCTGGAGGATTTGGGCCATGAAAATCTCCAGCCATGCCCAGCACATGCCTCACTTGCACTCAGGCTGGCCCAGGAAAGCGCAGATTTGGGATGGCAGCAGAGCCACACGTTGGCTCAGAACTCGCTGCAAAGGCCTGCTGAGAAAAGTGTGGGACTGCACGGAGCGTCCAACTCCAACCAGAGCCACCCAGGGAGGACAAATCCACCCCCATGGCACGGGCAGCTCTTTAGCAAGCGCTCCAAGTGTCCCTCTGAAGGTCATCCTGGAGCCCAAAAGCCAACAGGGATCTCTTGGAATCCTGGGCACTGAGAATTTCAGACTTGCTGTGCTGACAGGCACTGACCCCCAAGGAAACACTGCATTTGATCTGAGGCCTTGGAAAAGGCTTCCAAAATTGAATGACAGCACTGGGATTATGGGTGTGTAGTTTGAATAGAAGTGTGTAATATCACATAGTGGAACCCTTAGAGTTTAAAGTTTTAGTATATAGTAATATGTATAAAGGAGGAATTAGGGCGCAGGCTAAGTCCTTTTCCACTTTCTTCTTCATGGGTCTGGGTAGTATTTTGTAATTGGTTATGAAAATCCACATTGTGGACCATGGGTGGTTGGTTATTGGGTTAAAAGGAAAGTAATTTAGGTGTCATTTCATAATTGGACAGTTTGTTCTTAAAAGACCTTGGAAAGAGATAGAGACAGAGCCATTTTCTACTTTGTTAGCTAGAACTCACAGCTTGTGAGACTGTAACATAGATGAGAATTAATAAACATTGGAGTCCGAACATGAAATCTGTCTCTCGAGCATTTAATCCCAGCTCTAAGAGAAAAAGAAGACAAAACACCACAGGGACCCTGAGCCAGCTCTGCTGCCTTTGCAGCACTTTGGCAAATGAGCTGCAGTAAGGGGGAGGCAACAGTGACTGTGACTGCTGCAGGCTGGGGATGCAGGAAGGGCCATGGACACTTGTGCTGAGATGCTCCAGAATCCAGAAGGATGCTGGAGAACTGGGAAGCACCAAGTTCTCACAGCCACTCCAAGGATGGAAGCCCTTGGTGTGAAGTTCCCTGGAGGAACTGGCAGGGAGTTGCTGCAGGGATCAGCAGGAGCAGAATGCAGCAGGATCTGCTCCTTGTCCTGGCTCTGTGTGCAGGTCACAGGCTGTGATGGCCCCTGCTCCCACAGAGCCCGTGCCCATGGAGGCTGCAGGGGAAAAGCAATGCCATGGCAAAGAGAGGCTTTGCACTTGAAGTCCAGTGCTCTTGTGTTTTGGGCTTGAATGGCTCTCATGCCAAAGCACAGCAGGTAAGAAGGGCTTGGGGAGGCAGAGCCTTTAGAGGAAAAGAGAGATCAGGCACTCACATGCCTGAAACTCCTTCAGCTACAATAAACATTTTCTAGTATTTATATATAATTATATATATAATATAATATAATAAAATATAATATAATATAATATAATATAATATAATATAATATAATATAATGTAATAAACCTGTGATAACCCAATCTGCTTGCTGTGTACTGATACACTTTGTACCAGTGAAATTATAGGCAATGCCAGATTCTTATTTAGCATCATGGCACGCTGCTGCTTCATTGCAGAACTGCCTCAGTGTGGAGAAAATCAGCCTAATTTATTGTCAGTTTAAGTAGATGCAGTGAGAAACAGTGATACGGATTCAAAGAGATTTTCTAACCTCGTCATCCACAGGGAATTTTGTGCTGCCTTTTCTTCATTGTATGCACAACATTTTTGAGTCGTTCTGTATCCTTCAGGGAGGTATCCACTAGTGACCGAAAAAGAAAAGGGGCATTATGGCACTCATTCTCTTTTAACACATATTTGCACTAAGCTGTAGCTTAAACTAAGAAACTTAGTAACTTAGTACATTTAGATTTTCTTTAGTCATGTACTGTGGAATAAATGGCAGAGGAGCAGGCACTATCCAAGCTGTAAGAACAGCATGTTCTTGGTCTTAACATTGTGTACAAGAAAGCACCACAATCTGAATGATTCACCTCTCAGGTAAAACCAGAATGGTTCATGGTGTAAAACTAGCAGGTGATGGAAATAACCAATGTCCCTGGGCTGGGGCAGAAGCCTGGGAGTCCAACGCTTGGAAAAAGAGAGCTGGCAAAGGCAGCCCAAGCTGTAGGCAGGCATTGGCTCAAGGCAAGAGGGAGCTTGTGTTGTGTTTTATCTCCTTTTTGCCAGTCAGGATTAAATGCTCGAGACAATGTTTTGTGTTCGGACTCAGATGTTTATTAATTCTTATCTATATTACACTCCCACAAATAGTGAGTTCTACAACACTTCCAGCTAACAAATCAAAAATGGACCCCTATCTCTTTCTCTACAAGGTATTTTAAGGATGAATTGTCCAATTAAGAAAGGACACCTAAATTATTTTTACTTTTAACCAATAACCAATCACCTTTGGCCCACCATGAGGATTTTTCTACCCAAGTACAAAATACCACCCAAACCCATGAAGAAGGTGAAAAAGAAGGACCAAGCCTATGCCCTAAAACCTCCATCTTTCTATATATATGTTACTATATTCTAAACCCTTAAACTCTAAGTTTTCCTCTATGTGACATTGTACACTTCTATTCAAACTACACATCCATAATCCCAGTTTTGGAAGCCTTCTCCATGGCCTCAGATCAAATGCAGTGTTTTCTTGGATGCCAGTGCCTGTCAGCAGAGCAAGTCTGAAATTCTCAGTGCCCAGGGTTCCAACAACAACTGTCAAGTTTGAGCAGGCCAGCTGAGGAACAAGAGAGGCTGCTGCTTGCTGTAAAAGTCGTTTATGAAGTGGCTGGATCAGTCTCACAAAGCTCCGAGTGTTACAGGCCGTGCCATCGTGCAAAATGCCTTCCTGCATAGAGTCCCCATGTGCCAAGCAGAAGCAGCAGCAGCAGCCCTGATACAATGCACTCTATCCATAAATCATCCAGGCAGCCACAAACACGATGCTATTACTGTCTTTTTGACCTATCCTGGTCTAACACAGTTGGGTGACAATGGTCATCATTTCTTACACAAGGCCTACACCCTGTCTATTCTGTCTAGCACTGTTAGCAATGCTCTGTTATATTTATGTTATGTCTAGGACTTAGTTAACTTTGTACAAGGTAATGCTGCTGAAATTTAAACTGGATTTTAGAGCTTTTCTATCAACCAATGCAGTCTCTTATTTGCTTAAGGCACTTAAGGCGTATTTTTACTCACCTAAAACTAAAACTTCATTCCCACTTCATGTCTGTGTGACTTGATGTATCACAGTTTCTCTGAGAGTTTCAAACCAAGCCCTGCATTCTTTTCTGCCTCTAAGCCTGTGTGCACGGGGTCCTGGGAGATTTCTGTCTGGTTTCCATCAGGGCTGGGAAACGACTCCATGGGTCTGTTCTCTCCTTGTTCCCAGGTCTCCACAGGGTGCAGGTGGTTTCCAGCTGTGACCTCCTGTCCAACAGAGAATCCATGGATCCCACCAGTACAGCTGTGACAGGTGGGATTTCATCTCCTTCCAGCTGGGATCTGGGAGCTTTGCAGTGTCCGACGGTGCCACCTGGATCACCCAGAGGTGCTGGGAATCCAAAGGGATCATGGTGGAGCAGATGAAGCTTTACCTGGGACACACCTGTGTGGAAGGGCCCCCAAAATACATCAGATATGGCTGGGAGGCTCTGGAGCACAAAGGTGGGTGTGGGAGGGGAATGAGAATTCCTATGGGAATATGGGATTCAGAAATGGGGGGACTTGGGAATGCAGGAATTCCCATGGCAATTCTGTGGCTGGATCTCACTCTCATCTCAGACAGGTGAAAATTCCATGGATGGATCTCCCCCCCATTCCCCTTCCATGGGAATTCCATGGGGAAATTATTTGAATTCATGACCAATCCAATGACAGCAGTGAGAAGGAATCCCTGCTGGGATTCCTTGAGACATAAATCCCATTCCTGTCCCCAGGCCGGCTCTGTTGTGCCCGTGGCAGCTCCAGGGGAGTGCCCTGTCCCTGCCCTGAGCCCAGCACGAGCCTTTCCTTGGGTGTTCTCTGCCCTGCCCGGGGCAGGAGGGCACTGCTGGAGTGGCTTTGGTGGCCCTGGGGGCTGGGCCACTTCCATCCACGAGGCCCAGATCACTCCCAGTATGGGCCCTGTGGCTTCCATTCACCCCCAGTATGGTCTACAACACTTCTAGCTAACAAATCAAAAATGGATCCCTATCTCTTTCTTTACAAGGTCTTTAAGAAAAAACTGTCCAATTAATTAATGACACCTTAATTTTTTTTACTTTTAACCCAGTAGCAAACCACCCATTGCCTACAATGCTGATTTTTCTACTGACTTGCAAAATACCACCCAAACCCATGATGAAGAAGGTGAAAAAGAAGGACTTAACCTATGCCCTAAATCCTCCTTTATATATATTAGTATGTACTAAAACTTTAAACTCCAAGTTTTCCACCATGTGATATCATACAATTCTATTCAAACTACACACCCATAATCCCAGAGCTTTCATTCAATTTTGGAAGCCTTCTCCAAGGCCTCAGATCAAATGCAGTGTTTCCTTGGGGGTCAGTGCCTGTCAGCACAGCAAGTCTGAAATTCTCAGGGCCCAGGGTTCCAAGAGATCCCTGTTGGCTTCTGGGCTCCAGGATGACCTTCAGAGGGACACCTGGAGCGCTTGCTAAAGAGCTGCCCGTGCCATGGGGGTGGATTTGTCCTCCCTGGGTGGCTCTGGTTGGAGTTGGACGCTCCGTGCAGTCCCGCACTTTTCTCAGCAGGCCTTTGCAGCGAGTTCTGAGCCAACGTGTGGCTCTGCTGCCATCCCAAACCTGCACTTTCCTGGGCCAGCCTGAGTGCAAGTGGGGCATGTGCTGGGCATGGCTGGAGATTTTCATGGCCCAAATCCTCCAGCATTTCCATCTGCTCATTGCTCTGGGCAGCACCAATCACAAAACACCCAGTGCAGCTGACAATTGTAATTTCTTGCAGATTATGACAGCTGCACTGCTGATTGACAAATACACAAGAATTGATTTCACATGAAAAATGTCATTTATTACAAATTGCTACACCAACAATGACAATATAGAGCTATGCAGATGTCAATTTCAGTTAAAAAAAGGAAATTATTATATTTTTACAACAATGCTGTGTAAAAATATACAAATACTAACTTCAGTTAAAAAAACCTGAATTTATTGCCAACCTCTGCAACAACTCACTATACACCAAGATCAGTTAGGTGTTTAACAACTTAATTTATTACGTATTACTAAAAACTTAAAAGCCATTTAGGAATACAAAAATATCAGTATCTCTATCTAAAAAGATTTCTACCAAGAACTCAATCGATACAATTATACAACTATACATCTCCATAAATGTTTAAATAGAAAGATACACGTATATAACCACTTTCATATATAGAAGTACATATAGATTAAATACTATGTATTACGTACTATATATATATAAATTGATACATAATACAAACTAGCTGTGAATGGGTAAATACCAATCTAAATATCCAACTTTCCACCCAGACCTTGGATTGGAACTTAAGGTTGCTACCTTTCAAATCCCCTTGGTGAAACCAAAAGTCCATCAATAATTCCCTCCCTCAAAAGAGGAATGAAAACATAACTAGTATTTTCACAAACATGATTTCTATTTATAAAACTTGTGTGAGAAAGAATTCAAAAGCTATAAAAATATCAGAAGGCTAAAAAATCAAGGGAGGACCATCCTTGCTTGCTCCTGTGCAGAGCAGCTCTCCTGGACAGGGGGAGCAGATGGGACATCTGGGAAGCAAAGGGAACACTGAGTCAGGATCAGGACGTTTCCCTTGGCAGCACCTGCCCTTCAGTCAGGGAAGGGAAAATCTCAGCGCCTCCCCAGAGGGTTAGAAAGAAAAAGTTTGGGCAAAGCCCATGCCCAAAGCCCACGCCACCCTCAGCCCACCCTGCCTCAGCGGCCCTGTGGCCTCACCGGGCTCTGGGCTGGCAGCAGCAGCTCCCTGTCCACTGCTCTTGCTGGTGGCCTTCAGCTTCTCCCTGAAAGCTCCTGTCAGTCTCCGCCTGTCCTCAAGGTCTTCAGGGCAGCTGTGACAAAAGTGGAGGCTCTGGAATTGGTTCCCAGGCCTGGCAGAGCTGCAGTCCCTGAGCCCTCTGTGCTCCCTGCTAGCCCCCTCCATCCCCTCAGCCCCACCGTACCCTGGGCAAAGCCCCGGCCCCCTTCAGTTTCTTCAGCCCCTCACAGTCCTGTCACCCCACTCAATCCCTTCTGACCCATCCTGTCCCCTTAGACCCGCCACCCCCCTCAGCCTGTGCCACTTCCCTGTCACCTCAGTGCCACCATTGCCCTCTGCTGCCCCACACCCCTCAGTCCCCCCAGCACCTCAAGGTCACTGTCCCTGCAGTGTCACCGCCTCCTCAGCCCCCTCAGGCCCCTCTGTCTCACCGTCCTTCAGCAGCTCCTCAGGGGACACTGCCTGGGGCCACCGGCAGCTGCCACCGCTCCAGGGACCCCCGGGGCTGGAACTGCTGCCCCACCCGGCCCGGCCGCCAGCTCGGACCCAGCACAGGAACAGGGACAGAGGGGGCACAGGGGGAAAAGGACAAACGGAGAGAGGGAAAAAAGTTAAAAACTAGTCTGTACTTATATAGATACTAACCTATGTACCTAAACACCCATGTAGCTATGAGTATATAACTATGCACATATTTAAAAAAACATATATACATGTAAATAACTGTAACAATCTACATAGATAAAACTAAAAATGTATATCTACTAATATACCTATGCATACATGATTATAACAATACTATATAAATAAATATATATATATATAATATTTAACCTCTTTAGGTCTATACCTATTTAGGCATATAAATACAACTATACATCTATAAATATACTGTATTTCTAAAAATAACAGATTTATAGATACAAAAATATAACTACATCATTCTAAACATATCACTATAGACAGAGGGATTCTACCTGCCTGGTAGTCACAGGCTCTCCCTCTGTCTCTTCCTGCCATGCAGGGCACCCCACCAGGAGACATCGATCATGTGGGATCTGGGAAGAAAAGAGAACACTGAGTCAATATTGGCCCTTGTGCACATTTCCCTTGGGCAGCAATTGTCCTTCTATCACAGACTGTAAGAGATGGCCTGAAAAGCAGACTCTCACTTGGGAATTTGAAGCCGACTCTTTAGAGAACAGAGATCCTGCCAAGTTCCCAAAACTGTGCAAAGCATTCAAGTACCTCAATAAAGTCTCAGCACTCGCAGTGCCAATGGCACCCACGAGAGCTTGAAACACAGACAGCCCCAGCTCCCCCAAAGAAGCCCAGCCTTGTTCTTTCTCTGTGCTGACAGAGAGACCTCAGCCCTCGCTGAAATGGCTGAAGCTGAAGGGTGCTGTGAGCTGAGTTATGAACCAAATTGGGACATGCAGGTTGGTGACACAACTCCCACCAGGTCAGGTTTAGTCCCTGCTCTCTTGCCACAGCAGAGGACTCAGTGTCAGAGCCTCTGCAGAAGCGTGGAGGGCAGGGCTCGGGGAGCCTGTGCCAGTGCAGGATTGGAACTAAAGGCACCAGGAAGCACCAGCCCTGCAGACAAGAACTCAACTCTTCTGATCTCCCTTCCTGTCACAGGCAGGCTCAGAGCAGCTGTCTCACACCTCTCTAAACCAATGGGGGCTCTCTCCTTACCAGGCTCCTCGGGCTCTGGGGAACTGTTCCTGCAGCTCTCGGTGCCAGATGGAGCTTCCTCTGCTGCAGCCCTGTTCATGGTGTCCTCTCCTGAAGACTCAGGGGCAACATTAATATTCTCCTTGAAAGAAAAACAGAGAGAAAGGAACCCAAAGATCACTCAGCATTTTCTTAGAATCACATTAGGGATACACTAACTGTTCTTCACCCCAAAGGCCGTGTAACACAAAGAGAACACTGCCCACATGGTTCACATGGCAAGCATTTTAAACTCAGGATTTGGGTGATCAAGGTGAAACTGAAGCTCTTACAAAATGACCTTTTAGAAAAAACAGGAATGCAGAAAAGCAGAAGACCCCAAGTGAGGGGACGTGCCCTCACGCTCTGACCCTGGCTTATGCCACAAGCTGTAAGAAATCAGCCAGCAGAAAGCCAGGGGCTCTCCTTGTTGCCAACGTGGCTGTCAGCAAGGGCAGAGCTCGCTCCCAGCACTGCCCAGGGCTGTGTGCTGCAAACCCACACGCAAAGCTCACATTTCTTCCTGGGAGTCTCACCAGCCCCACCCAACAGCTCAGACAGTCCATCACAAGGTGGTGCTTTCTGGAGCCCTCTGCTGCTGCCCCATATGTAGGACCCAGGAAAAAATTGATGGACCCGGGACATTTCCAGCATCAAATTTCCCAGTGCCAAAAATCTGTGAATTTGGAGGGTAGAAAAGAAAACCAACCCAAAAGACATGAAAAGTCAGACAACCAAGTAGTGTTTCTATTCCACTGAGGAAGGAAATTCCCAAGATTAAGCACCTGCAAATTACCTTTGGACAGAAAGATATTCCCACCATGACCAGCTGCAGAATATTCATCTCTTCTGCAACAGCTCATCCATCAGAATCCTAAAGATTCTAAAGATGGTTCAGAGCTTGCAAGGTTTTCTTTTTTTATGGAATAAAATGCTTTTTAAAGCTGTTACGTGTGAGTTTACAAAAGACAAAAGACATCCCACTTGAGAATAAGAGATTGCTAAATCCAGAAAATCCCACTCCCCACCCTGACTCTGCCCTTCCTCAATCACAAATGTACTGTAGGCAATGGGTCTGCACAGCAAAAGAGAGAGAGACATTCTTTGGCCAACACGTCTAATATTCTGCAAAAAGGGCTGTGCCAGCACTCACTCTCCACGCAAGTCTGGAAAGAGGTAAGAGTTAAGAGAAATGAGATTTCTAATCCAAAGACTGAATTTGTCAAACAAAAGGACAAGGAAGCTGCAGCTCCAGCCCATCCCCACACACGGCTCTGGCAGCGCCCACACGCACGGCAGGGCTCACACAGCAGCAGCAGCAGCAGCTGCAGCCCAGCCCTGGCTTTGCCTTGGCCTTCCAACCCAAAAGAGGCAGAGCCCACATCTGCTGCTGCAACAGAGACACCTCTGGCGTGCCCCTCCCTGCACGGGACACTTTGCCTTCAGTGGCAATTCTCCAAACACTCTTCTCTTCTTTCCCACCCAACAAAGCCTGTTAGAACCTACACAGCATCACCACAAATGCCCCTGCACGAGGCATTCTTCCCAAGGAAAAGGAACAACCAAAGGTGGCCAACACAGGCTCACACCTCTCATCCTCACTGTGGGGGAAGACTTTTTCATTCCCTCTTCTTTTGAAAATCTTGCTTGATCAAGAATAAATAGATAACTAAATAAGAATGGGAATAATTAAACTCAAGGATCCTTTGCTTCTCAGCCATGTTACAATGTCCAATTAGATAATTAAAAAGGAATGAAAAGAATTACATTCAAGAAACCTTTGCTTCTCAGCCATGTAACAACATTCAAAACTCTCAGTACAGCCTCTTTCATACCCATCCAATGGGGTTACCTGAGCACAGGGAGACCTTTCAGGCAGGGAGCTCCTGATCTCCTGGATCATCTTCTCAACAGCCAGGCCAAGATCCAGCCGTGGTGATTCCTCTCCTGCAGGTGCATTCTGCGCTGAGCTGGAGGCCGTTGATGCTGCACAGCCAGCACTGCCAGCTGGAGCATGAGGGGCTGAAGTGCCCGGGGCAGCTACAAGAATCCAAACCCGTGAGTCAGGCTCCAGAGTGTGGCTTTGGGACACAGAGCTCTATTGCTGCCTTGGATCAAATATCAGAGAAAGCACACAGGAAAACCAGGCAGAGAATCTTTTGACTTTCTAGTGTCCCTTTCTAGTTGGCTTGACAATTTCTGTCTTAGAACGACAGAGCACTGGGAAAAAATACTTTAAAGAATCACTTTTCATGACCTTTTGGAAAAGCAAGGCTAGGATTCTTTTCCTACCTGGTGGGTTGGAGGCTGGGGGATGCTGCTCCCCGTGGAGCTGCTGGAAGCTGCAAGGCTGGAACCTGAGCACCTCCCGGTCGAGCGGAGGCAGCTGCTCCCCGTACAGCTCCTGGAAGCGGCTGGGTGGCCCCTCCCGTCCGAGCAGCCCCAGTCGCTCGCCTTGGAACCCGAGGAATTGGGAGGGCGGGATCCGGGGCACCTCCCGCTCGGCGGGCAGCGGCCGCTCCGCGTAGAGCTCCTGGAAGCGGCTCGGCCCCTCCCGCCGGGCCGGCCCCGGCCGGTCCCTGTGCAGCAGGTGGAAGCTGCAGGGCGGGCGCCGGGCCAGCGGCGGCCGCTCCCTGGGCGGCTGCTGGAAACGGCCGGGCCGGGGCCGGGGCCGGCGCAGCTCCTGCCCGCCTGGCAGCGCCCGCTCCCTGTGCAGCAGGAGGAAGCCGCTGGGCGGGCACCCGGGCGGCAGCGGCAGCCGCTCCCTGGGCAGCGCCTTGAAGCGACCACGCCTGCGCCGCCCGTCCGGCAGCGGCCGCGCCCCGGGGAGCTGCTGGGAGCCGTTCCCGCCCCCCCTGCGCCCCTCCCGTCCCGCCGCCAGCCGCTGCCTGCTGGCCGCGCTCCGGCACCGGATGCGGAGCAGGAGCTCGGGGCGGTCACGGCGAAACCAGGGGCTGCTATAATGGAGCCAGGCCCCCGCATCGCCCGGCGCAGCAGCGCCAGCCCGGCCCGGCACCTTGCGGAAGCCGTAGCGGTTCAGCTGGCGCACGAAGCTGCTGAACTGCGTGGCCCTGAAGGTGTGCGGGGCCGGGCCCCGAGCGTCGCCCGGGCTGAGCAGCTCCCGCTCGAAGAGGGAGCAGTCTATGAGCAGCCCCCGGGCCTGGCTGTCCCAGCGCACGGAGCGGACACGGGGGCTGTTCACCAGGCTCCACAGCTTTGCGGGGAAGGTGCGGGCGCTGAGCCCATCAGTCAGCGGCACCTCCGCCATGGCGTCGATCCCCGCCTGTGCCACAACGCCCAGAGCGCAACGGCCGCGGCTGCGCCGGCGGCGCGCGGCCTGAGGGGGGCGCTGCACTCGGCCCAGCGCGCGCCCGGCGCGGCCCCGGCGTGGGCCGGACTCGGCGGGGACGAGCGCCCAGAGCCGGGGCCGCGGGCACAGCGCGGGCGCGGCGGCTCCCGGGGCTGGCCGGGCACGGCAGGGCAGGGCCAGGGGCAAACCCTTGCTTGCTCTGCCTGCACGCATCCTGCCTTTGCTTGGCAGCACAGCCCCAAAGCACCAAGGCAAGGTAACAGAAAAGCTGCTTCCCAGGCAGTTGGCCTCCAGCAGCTGTTGATGCATGGGCTTATTCCTCCCCACGCACAAGACTTGTCATTTTCATTTGTTGAACTTCATCCGATTTCCCTCAGGCCAATTCTTTAGGCTGCCAGGGTCCCTCTGAATGGCACAAGCAGTTGGTGTAACAGCTGCTCCTGCCACTTTTGTGTTGTCTGCAAACTTGCTGAGGGTAAACTGCACCTCCAGCCCAGCCATTCATGAAGACTTTAAAGAGTATCTGCCCTGCTATCAGCCCCTGGGGGTCAGAGCACAAGGACTTACCTCCAGCTCTGCTTTCTGCCACTGATGACAATCTTCTGGGCCCAACCACCCATCCCTTTTTCAATCTTCCTCCCTGGGCACTTTGACAATTTGTATTTAAGGATGTTGTAGGAGACAGTCTCCAAGGCTTTGGTAAAGCTGGGGTAGACATCATCCATTGCTCTACCCATATGCTATCAAGTTGGCTGTTTAGTCACGGGCATCAGGTAGATTAACCATTACTCCCAATCAACTTCTTCTCCATTTGTTTGGAATAGTTTCTAGGATTAGTTACTCTATCACCTTTCCAGGGATGGAGGCAAGGGTGACTGACTGCCTTGTATTTTCCTGCATTGTCCTTCTTACTCTCCTTGAAGACATGACTCTATTATAGTAATTCTGGCTGTTTATAGCTTGTCAATGCCAGCAAAAATGACCAGTAAGAAGAATGAAGGACTAAATACAGTTTATTAAACTCTTCTTTCTGCGACCATCCTGTGCCACAAGAAAGATCTTGCTTTCTTTCCAGTATTAGGCAGCTGATTTAAAACAAAACAAAACAAAACCAACAACAAAAAAAAAAAAAAAAAAAAAAAAAAAAAAAACCCACAAAAAACCAAAGTCTCTTTCAATAGAATATAATTATGCCTATTTATCAGAAGACTAAAAACTTGGATTTTCTTTCAGGATTAGATGGAGATGAAAAGACTTGAGAGCTTCCAGAATTTTGATATTTTTGTTGTCTCCAACTTTTTGGAAAAAGTGTTAGAACATGGTGAAGGCATAGTGCTTTTGAAAAATCCCATTCTGAATTTTTGTAGGCTTATATTACATATAAAAGTGCCCACAAGAAATTTAGCAAAGATTCATTCCTTGCAGCAGAGATTCATCACTTTCAAAATGGGGAAATGCCAGATCTTGTATTTTTTTTTTTTTTTTTTTTTATGTTGTGCTTCTGATTCCCACATTTTTAGATGCATACGTATCTTTTAGTACCATGATCACATGCTCCATTTTCCTTCAGGTCCCAAAATCATAAGTGCTCAGAACAGCCACTGAACTCCTAATCAATGTCCTTTCTCATCTCTTTTATTTAATAATAAACTCAGACACCATTGATCTTTTGGAATCAGCCGGGCAGGGCTGGCTGGGGCTGTGGCTGCCAGGGCCGGCCAGGACAGCACCTGCCCCACTGCGTCCTCGTCCCCGCCAGGGCCCCTGGGCCAGGCCGCAATGGCTCCCACTGCTGCTGCTGGAGCTGTGGGGCTGTGGGGCCATGCCAGCCTGTCCCTGTCCCCATGGAGGGACCAGGCCCGGCCCTGGCTGCCCTGAGGCTGACACTGCTCCAGCTGCGGGCACAGGAGGAGCAGCAGGAGGAGCAGGAGGCAGTGTGGGATGGAGGCGCTGCCTTGGCACAGTGCTGGGGAGCCCTGGCACTGTCCCAGCAGCGGCCTCTCCCTCCTGCCCCGTCCCTCAGCTGGTGCCGCCCTTGGGGCGCTGGGCTTTGGGCTTCCTCTTCTCCCTGGCCATCCCCTGCCACCCACCTCCCCAGGCTGTCCCGGGGAGCTGCTGCCTCCTGAGCCAGGGGCTCTGCTCTGCTGCCCTGGGCACCCCGGGGCTCCTGGAACACCCCATGGGCAGGGCGGGCCCAGAGTGTCACAATGTCCCCTTGGTTCCAGCAGGCCCCACAGTGTCACAGAGCTCCCTGTCCACCCTGAGGCTCCACATCACCCAGCCCAGGCCATTGCCATGGTTCCAGTCACTCCCAGTATGATCCCAGTCTCCCTCAGTGTTGTCCCAGTTCCACCCAGTGTGATCCCAGTTGCCCCTTGTATAGTCCCAGTAACTCGATAGATTATCCCAGTCCCTCCCAGCATGATCCCAGTCATGCCCAGTTGCCCTCAGTGTAGACTCAGTCATTCCCACTCACTCCCAGTGCTCCCCAGCACAGTCCCCATTGTCCCCTGTGTGTTCCCAGTCATCCCCAGTATGGTTACAGAAACTCCCAGTATACCCCAGTATATATATACCCTCAGGATGTCCATAGTGATTCCCAGACATTCCCAGTGATCCCAGTAAAGTGCTTATTATCCCACTACGATCTCAGTCACGTCCAGTATATCCCAGTTGCCTCCAGCATGCATCCAGTCATTCCCAGTTCCTCCAGTTGGCTTGCAGCACGATCCCAGTTTCTCTCTGTTGCTCCCAGCAGCCCATAGTGTCATCCCAGTTGCTCCCTTTCAACGCAAATATGAGCCCAGTAAGCTCCAGTATGAGCCTAGTCACATGCCAGCACTCCCAGTGTAGTCTAAGTATAATCCCATTTCCTTCAAATTACTCCCAGTATGGTCCCAGTTGCCTCCAGCTAGATCAACCCCCTCAGTCCCAGTATGATGCCATTTGCTCCCAGCGTGCTCCCAGTTGCTCTCAGTCACCCCCAGTATGGGGGATGATGTGCAGGGTATGTTCCCAGTCACTCTCAGGAACTCCCAGTATTAGTCCAGTCACTCCCAGCATGATCCAGAGATGAGCCCAGTGTGGTCTCAGTCACTGCCAGTATGAACCAGTTGCACCCCACATGGTTCCAGTTGCTCCCTTTCACCCTCACTTTTGTTCCAGTCATTCCCAGTCTGTCCCAGTGTACCCCAGTTCCCTCCAGCATGATCCCATTTGCTCACAACCACTCCCAGTCAGCCTCAGTGTAGTCACACTCACTGCCAGTATGATCCCAGTCACCTTCAGCATGACTCCAGTTCATCCCAGTATAAGCCCAGTTGCTTCCAATCAGCCCCAGTATGCACCCAGTCACTCCTAGTTCCTCCCAGTTGCTCCTAACATGATCCCAGTTGCTCCCAGCTGCTCCTGGTCAGCCTCAGCATGGTCCCAGTCACTCCCAGTGTATCCCAATTTCCTCCAACATGGCCCCAGTTTCCCCTGCAGGCTCCTGACTCCCAGTATGAATCCAGTATGATCCCAGTCTCCCTCAGTGTGATCGCAGTATCCCCTGGAGTGATCCCAGTTACTCCCAGTATGATCCCAATGTGATGTCAGTGCAAACCCAGTGCAATCCCAGTCACTGTATGATCCCAGTACAAACTAGTCACTCCCAGTGATGCCATTTCTAGGGCACACACACCCCCCCATTCTGACCTGTCCCAGTTCCATCCCTGCTTCACCCACGAGCTGTGAGATGTTTGAAGAATGGGAAGAGGAGGAGGAGGGAGGGAGGAAAAGGCAGAGCAGCAGAAGGAAGCAGGAGGAGAAGAGGAGAGGAAGAACCGGGCGGCTACAGCACTCACTGAACTCACAGCAGCCCGAGACCATGGCCTCCCATCCTGCCGGTGCCCGGGGAGGGGGAGCTCACCCCAAATATCCAAGGGGTGCCTGGGTTTAGGGATTTTTGAGGGGAATGTTTGGAGTGTGAAAAAAAAAGGTTCATGTTTCTGGTAAAATTTAAAATGTTTAATAAAAAGACAAAAATAGACACAAAAATAAAGAGTTAAATAAAAATTGTGGCTGGTTGATTGGCATTTGTGGGATTGCCAATCTCTCTGGGATTGCTGGGAGACTGGGGGGGCTGCTGGTGCTGAAAGGGCAGGATGGCCAGGAAAAGGGTTTGGGGGTCCCAGTTCCAGAAGTGGCTGCTCCCAGTATGAGCCCAGTTGCCCACCCCGTGTGGTTCCAGTTTCCTCAGCACTCCCAGTATGAGCTCAGTCACTCCCAGTCATTCCCCGTTATGATGCCATTTGCCCTCAGCTCAGTCCCAGTTGCTCCAAGTTGCTCCCACTTCCATACAGTTCTTCCAGTTGCCCTTATTATAGTCCCAGTCACTTCCAGTATGATGCCAGTCTCACCTAGTAGGGCCTCAGGTACTCACATTTGTCTCCAGTTGTCCCCAGAAGGGTCCCAGTTCTCCCCAGCATATTCCCAATTGCTCCCAGCATGGTCCCAGTCACCACCTGCATGGTCTCAGACACTCCCAGTATATTCCAGTTTCCCTGAACATTCTCGTAGTCATTGCCAGGCACTCCCAGTTACCTCACCATGGTTCAGTTGCCCCCAATTTTATCTCAGTCACTGCCAGTACATCCCAGTTGTCACCAGCATGCACCCTGTCGTTCTTTTTTGTTCCCAGTTCCTCCCAGTGTGAGCACATTTGGCTCCCAGCATGGGCCTGGTCGCTCCCAGTAACCCCCAGTCAAGGTTCAATCACACCCACTATAGTCCCAGTATCATTGTAGCCACTGCCAGTATGATCCCAGTCATGCTAGTGTAATCACAGTCAGCACCAATCACTCCCAGTATGATGCCAGTGGCACCCAGTATGATCCCAGTTTCTCCCTGTGAGTATCAGCATGACCCCAGTAGCCTCCAGTATGATCCTCATGGCTCCCAGTCTCCCCCAGTATAGCCGAGTCATTCCCAGCATGCTCCCAGTCATTCTCAGTTCCTCCCAGTTGCTTTCAGTGTGATTCCAGTTGCTCACAGCCACTCCCAGTCAATCCCAGTAGGAGTCCAGTCACCCTCAGTGTTATCCCAGCTGCTGCCAGAATAGTTCCAGCTGTTCCCAGTTCCTCCCAGTGTGGTTCCATTGTCCCCAGGATAGTTACAGGCATTTCCAGTGTATCCCAGTATATCCCAGTAAGGTTCTGGTTATCTCAGAATGATGCCAGTCTTTCCCAGTTACTCCCAGTTCCCTCCAGTTACTGGAGGGATTTCAGTTACTCGCAGTTGCCCAAAGTGTGGTCCCAATATAATTCCAGTATGATCTTAGTTTCCCCACATGTGGTCTCAGTCCCCTCAGAATGGTTCCATCCCCTTCCACTTGATCCCAGCTGCTCTCAATGTCTCCACATTTTCCTCCCAACAGTAGCTTTCAGTAACCCCCAGTCAGGATCTGTTCACACACATTGTAATCCCAGTGGCTCCCAGGATGAACCCAGTAGGACCCAGTCACCCCAGTTTGGTTCCAGTCACCCCCAGTATGACCCAGTCACTCCCAGATACTCCCAGTATTATTCCAGTCATGCCCTGAGTGACTGCCTGTCACTCCCAGTTTGATCCCAGCTGCTCCCAGTCACCTCCAGCCTGGTTCCAGTCACAGCCAGCACCTTTCCAGTCATTCCCAGTGTGGTTCCAGTAGGATCCCAGTATGACCCCAGCATGGGAACAGCTGCTCCCATTTACCCCCACTGTGGTTTCAGTCTCTCCCAGTGTATCCCAGTTGCTCCCAGCATGTTCCCAGTCACTCCCAGTTGTCCTCAGTTTCTTCCAGCCTGATTCCAGTTGCTCCCAGTTACTCCCAGTCACCCTCAGTGCAGTCCCTCAGTTGCTGTCAGTATGATCCAGTATGATCCCAGTCTCCCACAGCATGGGCCCAGCCTCTCCCACTGTGATCCCAGTAGGATCTCAGTTTCTCCCAGGCACCTTGCAGAGCCCCAGCCATGCTGTTTGCCCCCACCCTGCCCACAGCCAGTCTGGGGCTGCTCCCGGGGCTTTTCTGGGCTCAGCATTGGCCTGGGCAAAGTGTTCTGGAGAGAGCCTGGGCAAGGAGCCTGCAGCCCCCAGGCCCTGGCCTGAGGCGTCAGCGCTGCCCCAGCAGTGCCCATGGCCTGTCCCTGCTGCAGCCCTGGCACTGCCACCCCCAGCACTGTGCCCGGCCCCAAGAGCACTCAGGCCCTACAGCAACACCAGGGCCAGCAGGGCAGCGGGGCAGGGCCACGGCAGCAGCACTGGCAACACCAAGGGCTGCTGCTGCTGCTGCTGGGCACAGCTGCTGTGCCAGCACTGATGTGCCCCCAGCTCTGCACACAGACATTGCTGCTGCAGCTGCAGAGAAGGGAACCAAAGGGGAATCTCTGCAGAAAACTTGGCTGGGAGATTGTTTAGTTGTTTTAATACTTCCAAGAGTGCAGACCCTCACTGACACAGTCTGTGGCCACAGTGAAGGTGGAGAAACAAAATGAGCAATAGCACAAAAAACAAAATTTCTTTGTGGACAAAACTAGAAATATAAAACACTGGAAAATACCCAAATCAATAAGTATCAAAGATGACTTTTATTACAAGTGATTTGCAGAAATTCGTCAGTACTCTAATTTTCCTGAAACCATCCAGTCATCAGTCTCCACACTGTAGCCTTGAGCTCCTGGTTCCTCAGGCTGTAGATGAGGGGGTTCAGGGTTGGAGTCACCACTGAGTACAGAACTGACACCAGCAGAACCAGGGATGGGGAGGAATTTGAAGGGGGCTTCAGGTAGGCAACCATGACACTGCTGACGAACAGGGAGACCACGGCCAGGTGAGGGAGGCAGGTGGAAAAGGCTTTGTGCCGTCTCTGCTCAGAGGGGATCCTCAGCACAGCCCTGAAGATCTGCACATAGGAGAAAACAATGAACACAAAACAACCAAATGCTAATGAGATGGAAAACACAATGAGTCCAACTTTCCTGAGGTAGGAGTGTGAGCAGGAGAGCTTGAGGATCTGGGGTACCTCACAGAAGAACTGTCCCAGGGCATTGCCATGGCACAGAGGCAGGGAAAATGTATTGGCTGTGTGCATGAGAGCAATGAGAAAGGCAGTGGCCCAGGCAGCTGTAGCCATGTGGGCACAAGCTCTGCTGCCCAGGAGGGTCCCGTAGTGCAGGGGTTTGCAGATGGAAATGTAGCGGTCGTAGCACATGATGGTCAGGAGGAAATACTCGGCTGAAATGAAGACCAGAAAGAAAAAGAGCTGAACAGCACATCCTGCATAGGAGATGGTTCTCATGTCCCAGAGTGAATTGTGCATGGCTTTGGGACAGTGGTGCAGATGGAGCCCAGGTCGGTGAGGGCCAGGTTGAGCAGGAAGAAGAACATGGGGCTGTGCAGGAGGTGGCCGCAGGCTACGGCGCTGATGATGAGGCCGTTGCCCAGGAGGGCAGCCAGGGAGATGCCCAGGAAGAGGCAGAAGTGCAGGAGCTGCAGCTGCCGCGTGTCTGCCAATGGCAGCAGGAGGAAGTGGCTGATGGAGCTGCAGTTGGACATTTGAAGTCTCCTGGCATGGCAATCTGTAAAAAACTAATCATGGAATAGTTCAGTTTGGAGAGGACTTTCAATATCCCAGCACAGCTTGGTGGCACTTTCCCCCCACTGCCTGCCCAGGGCTCTGCTGCCTGCAGCTGTCCCTGCCTGCAGCTGCTTCCCTGTGCCCAGGGCTGGGCCCTGCCAGTGCTGCCAGAGCCCAGCCCAGCCCTGGGGGCTCAGCTCTGCCCTACAGACCCCCCTCAGCTCAGGCACTGCCCAGGGCCAGCTCTGGCTCTGCAGGCTCTGATGGCAACGTCAGAGCAACCCTGAGGAATATGGAAAAGCCACACTGGTGCTGCCTGCAAGAGACCCTGTGCTGATTTCTGTAACATAATAGTTTATTAAGATCTGAGAGAAAGTTGTAAATTTTTTTCAACCTGAAATGAGAGCTGAATATCTATGTGCAATTTCTCATCAAGTCAACACAGAGCAGTAGATTATAAAAGAAGGATTCTACCTTTTATGCAGCTGCTGCCTTGCTGTCTTCCCTGTATAATCTTCTTGGAAATATTCTGCAGTTAAATCTCATGCTGGGAGCAGTCCTGAACAATGCAGCATCCTCAGCACACAAGGAGAACACTTCCACGCCTTACCAGCTGTCTCCTTCCACCCAGATCTTGTCCCCCAGCGCTGGCAGCAGCTCCCCGGGCCGGCTGAGAGCTGTCCCTGGCAGGCAGCAGAGTCCCTGGGCCAGCACAGCGCCCTGGGCTGCAGGACCCTGCTCTGCACCACAGCCCTGGGCACCCCTGGCTGCTCTACACAAGAGATCATCAGAGAATGTACTCACACAGTCTGTAGGCATTGGGATGTTGCAGCTTGAGGAGATCACTGCAGGAGCTGCAGCTGCATTGTCCTGCAGCCAGAGGTTCCTGTGCCAAGGGCTGGCAGTGATTCTCCCCCAGTCCCTTCTCAGCCCCTTCCCAGCCCTGGGTGATTGAAGCTCTCTGTGCCTGTGTGCTGTGCCCGGGGTGGCTGCAGGCAGTGCCCCAGCCCTGCTGGGCTGGCAGAAAAGCTGCTCATCCAGAGAAATGTGTTTTTAAGCTCTTTCTGGTTGCCAGGATCTCCCTCTGGATGATGAGCTCAGCCCAGCTCATCAGAACAGACACAGCACAAGGACTTTAATGACCCTCTCAGGGCTTTGTGCTGAGGCCCTGAACATCAGTCCCTGAGAGGGAGCTGAAGAAACCTCTCCAGAACTCCAAGTCAGAAGCCAACTCCAAAGTTTCTGGAAGTTTTAATGGGTCCCACTGAGGGACACGACACAGAAAGTGTCCCCAGGCCCCAGGCAGAGCAGAGAACTGCAGACAGTGATGACAGGTGGGGACAAAGAGAAGCCAAGTCTTGGTGCCCTGGGCCACAGCAGCCTCTGTGCCACCAAGGGCACTGAGGAGACACCTTGTCCTGAGGCCCTGGGGCCTCCTGGCACAGCCCCAGCAAGGCTGGGAACTGTCAGCCCCTTGTGCTGCCCTCAGCATCCCCCTCCCATGCCAGTGGCCTCCAGGATGTGCTGGAAGGAGTCCCTGGGGAAGGAGCCTTGGTCAGCAATGGCCCTGGGGGGCTCCTTCATGCTGCCAGGGACTGCAGGTTTTTCCAAGGACTTTGGGTTTGGCTTTTGCCTTGGAGTCTCTGAGAGGTTTGTGCAATCCTGGCCTCCAATTCTCTGCTTCAATGAGTCCCTTGAGAGGCTTTGTCAGTAACAACACTCAGTGGGGCTCATTAATACTTCATGGTACTCAAAGATTTTAAAAGAAGGGGGTTTTGACACTGACTGAAAGGTTTGTGCAGTCATGGCCTCCAATATCTTTTTTCATGAGTCCCTTGGGATTTTTAGCCAGAAACATTGCTCAGTAGCGTTTATTCATGCTTCAAGGTACTCAGGGCTAATTTAAGTACCTTTTTTTTCAACTGAGTCTCTGAGAGGGATTTTCTGTAATCCTGGCCTCCAATTCTCTCCTCCAAGGACTCCATGAAGAGCCTGTGTTGGGCATGGATATCAGTTAGACCCATGAATGCTGAGGAACACTTTGGATATTTCCTCTGACTTTGACTCCCGCAAAGGTTTGTGCAATCTCCTCTCAGGCCCTGAGCTTCCAGGGCTCAGCACCAAATGCACCACGGGGCTCATTAGGATCAAGCATGTCCTGACAAACCATGGCTGTGCCTTGATTTTCCTCTGGTCTGGTGCAGTTCATTAGGAAAATTTCCTTCTGCATTTATGGACAAATATTTCAAAGACTATTTGGAAGTATGCATTCCTTTTTTAAAGGGCAAAATTTTTCACTTTTCTAATTACACAAGAGGTGATTGCAGCGTTTAGTGATTGATATTGACCAAGGATCTCTCTTCAGGAGGTCTGGCCTCCTCAGAGAAGTTGTGCCTCCAGGTCAGACCCAGTTTGGACAACCTTGCTCCACATCCCCCAACCCCATCCTTTCTCTCCTCACTCACCTGGGACCTGCTTTGCTCAGAGAACTGGCTGCACTCTGCAAAAGAGGGGTTTTCTTCCTGTTTTAACAACCTAAAACTCCTAAGTTTCAGACACCTTCGTCAAGTGTGTGCCAAGCCCAAGGTGACAAAAAGGAGGTTCCCCTTCCCCAAGGCAGAACCATGCAAGGAATGTTTGAGACACACAGGAAGTTCTACCATAAACACAAATCCAGAGTTGGCTGAAGGCAGAATTAGACCAACTGCTGAAGGACAGACAAGCTTTGAACTCCTTGCAGCTCAAAGCTCCAGCTGGGTTGTTGGGAGGTGTGTGAGTGAGGCAAGAGTGAGGGCAAGGGCAATGCAGAGAGCCCTGGAAGTGCTTCTGTGCAGCCAGGCTGTGGGGAAGGGCACTGCAGGCCTGGCCTGGGCCAGGAGTGAGGCTGGATCATCATCCCAAGCTGCCCTGGGCCATTGCAAGGGGCTGTGGCCATGGACACTGCACTGACCCCACTGCTGGCTTTGGGTGCCACAGCAACCCTGATCAGTTCAAGTTTCCTTGGAAAGCAGCCCCAGGAGCCATTTCTGCAGCCAGGTTCCATGGCCACTTGCAGGCAGCTGTTGCTGTCCTGGGCTGGTGCCATGGCAGCGGCCAAAGGAACCCGTTCCTTGGTTTGGGGACATGGCAACCAAGGCCTGGATCCACTGTGATGGTTGTTTGCCATGGAAACCTGGCCTGGGCCCCTAGTTCAGGGCTGGTGTCAGAGCCCAGAGCTAGGATTGGACCCAGCCGCTCCCAGTCACCTCTCTTAGATGGAATTTTAAAAGTCTGGGCATCCGGGAGGGGTCTGAGGATCCATGGTGGCTGTTGGGTGTAATTTCTCCACCTCATGACTCAGCATGAGTTTCTTCAATAAAGAAATGAAGTTTTTGCATGAAGCTCCCACTCTGCCCATGACAGGAACCCCTGGGAGTGTCTGGGACATCCCGGCTCTTTGGCAGCCTCGGAACTGCTGGGATGTCACCATGGAGCCCCCGTGAGTGCCTGTGACAGATGGGTGCCTTTGCAGCCCAAGGTGCCTGGGATGTCCCCATGGAATGGCTGTGACTGCCTCTGAGCACAGGGCTCTTTAGCATGCCCAGAAAGCCCTGGGAGGTCTCCAGGATCCTCGAGTCCAACTCCTGGCCCTGCACAGGACACCCCAACAATGCCAGCCTGGGCCTGGCAGCGCTGTCCAAACGCTGCTGGAGCTCCCAGAGCCCTGGAGCTGGGACCCTTCCCTGGGAGCCTGGTCAGTGCCCCAGCAGCCTCTGGGGGAAAAACCTTTTCCTCACATCCAACCCAAACGAGCCCCGACTAAGCTCCAGCCCTTCCCTCCAGTCCTGTCCCTGGGCACCAGAGGGAAGAGGTTCCCACAGCCCCAGCCAGGGACGCGCTCCCAACGCTGTTCCAGGGCAGCCAGGGCTGGCACCAGCTGGGATGCTCGGTTTCCATGGGCCGGGGTTTGGGAATGGGATTCCCGAATTTTGTGCTCCCACTAAAACTGTGCCACTGCTCGCTGCCCTCCAGCCTCCCATTGAAAGTACAAAAGGCAAAGATCCCAGGCTGCGATAAGAACAATTTATTTGGAACAGAAACAAGATAAGGAACAAAAAGGAACAGAAACAATATTCATAACTAACAAGATAAAACTAACAATATAAAGGGAAAACTACAAAAACATCAACTGGCTCGTCCCATCCTGCCTGGAAAGGACACCCTTCACCTTGAAGGAGAGATAGAGTCCCTTTCCTGGCCCTGGTAATGACCTGAGATGGGATCAAATACAATGATGGGGCCATGGCCAGACCATCACGTCCTTAAATCCCACCTCACATCACTGTCAGGGGCAGGAAAAGGGACAGGTGTCCTCCCAGAATGAATCACAGGGTACTGTGGGTCAGTAGGGCTGTTCTCAGTGTGCATCTTCTGATGGGGGATGAGGTTGGAGATGCACATGAAGCCCTTCCCAGACTCAGGGAACTCGCAGGGCTTCCCTTACTGGTGACTCCGTTGGTGTCGGGTCAAGGCAGAGCTCTGGGTGAAGCTCTTCCCACACTGGGGACACTCATAGGGCCTCTCCCCAGTGTGGATGCACCGGTGGGTGATGAGGGTGGAGTTGTGCTTGAAGCCCTTCCTGCAGTCAGGGCAGCGGAAGGGCCTCTCCTCAGTGTGAATGTGTTGGTGCTTGAGGAGATCTGAGCTGGTCTTAAACCTCTTCCCACACTGGGGACATCCATAGGGCCTCTCTCCAGTGTGGATCATTTGGTGGATAATCATTTTGGACCTCCTGTTGAAGCCGTTCCCACATTCCCCACATTTGTACGGCCTTTCCCCAGCGTGGATATTCTGGTGGCGGATCAAGTGGGAGCACTGGCTGAAGCTCTTCCCACATTCCCCACACTCATACGGCCTCTCCCCTGTGTGGGTCCTGAGGTGGACAGTAAGGCTGGAGCTTTGGCTGAAGCTCATCCCACATTCCCCACACTCATAGGGTCTCTCCCCAGTGTGGGTCCTGAGGTGGCTGATCAGGTTGGAGCTGTCTCTGCAGCCCTGCCCACATTCCCCACACATGTAGGGCCGTTCCCCAGTGTGGATCCTCTGGTGGCGGATCAGATTGGAGTTGTTGCTAAAGCTCTTCCCACACTCCAAGCACTCATAGGACTGCTCCCTGTCATGAAGCTGCTTATGGGCCACCAGGTCTGAGCTCTGGCTTGAACTCCGGCCACGTTCCTGGCACAGGGTGGGTCCTACCTCCTCAGAGAAGCCTGGGATGGGTTTGGAGCCCCTCCTCCTGTGAGATCTCTGGAGCTTTTCCTCCCTGTTGGATTCCTGTGCCAGGGAGCCACTCAAAACGGCCTCTTCCATGAGGTTCTGCTCTGGGGATTTTTCCTCCCTGGTCTCCATCCTCATTTCCTTGTCTGGGGGAGAAAGAACAAGGAGAGAATGGAATTTCCTCTGTGCAAGAGGGAAGGGGAAAGAGATCCCCCCAGGGAATCCCTGGCAGGACGGCGTCAGCAGCAGGGTTTTCCTGCAGCTGAGGGCCATGCTGGGCTGGGAGATGGGGCAGGAGAGATGTGGAAATAGGGCAGTGACTTCCTCCTCACCTGCCTGGCTGTCCCTGGGCATCTTCGTCTTCCTCAGAGCTTCTACCTCCATCTGGCCAAGGTTTGGGAATGGGAAATCCTGGTTTGGGGAAAAACAACAGATGAGCACATTGAGTTTGAAGGTTTGCCTGACCAAGTCCATCTCTAAAAGTCACCTGGAACCTGGGGTCCATATAAACCTCCCAAACACCAATATTCTGCCCTGAAAATGCCACCAAGGAATTCCCCATCCCTGGTCTCTTCCCTTTGGTTTTCAGGGGTTCCCCCTTTTCCCAGCTGCTGGGGGTCACGCTTGTATACTCAGTCCCTGCCCTCCCCAGGCTGCTGGGAGTCCCAGGAATACAAAAATACAAAAAATACAAAAAATTCCCCCCTTTTCCTTCTCCCCACTTAGGGATGCTGGGGGATTTTGGTGTCCCTGAGGTCCCTTCTCCCCTTGTTCTCTGCTTTGTGGTGCAGGGGGTCCAAGGATTCCCCCCTGTCCATCTCCAGGACTTGGAGGCTCCCACAAATCACGGTGCTCCCCCCTCTCTAGGCTCCCCACTTTGGGGTCCTGGGACACACAGGGCTCTGCTCCTCCAGGCTGCCTCTGCTGGCAGCTGCCACTGGGACCCCCAATGTCCCCCAAAGGGGCATTTACCACGCAACTTTGAAGTTCTTCATTCTCCAAAAATCCCCCCCCAAAGAAAACCCCAACTCAGGGACCTCCCAGAGTATCTGGGTCAAGCTGCCTGTCTTGGTTTGGAAAGACAGGTGTCTGCTGAGGAAGGAAGGAGCCTCCCTTGAAATGGAAAACATAAACCCCTTCCTATAATTTTGAAACGAGCGGGCTGTCAGGCAAAGATATGGGAATAACAGTTCTTTAGTAAGAAAATTAAACTAAAAATGCAGTAGTAAAAAACAGAAACACTGACAGAGTCAGAATACAACCTGACACCCGGTTAGGCAGGGTGTTGGTAGCAGTGCAATCAAATCGTGGCTGCAGTCCTCCTGGAGTCACAGATGTGGTTTTGATGAAGCAATGATCCTGTAGAAGGGTGTAGTTTTCCTCTGAAGGTCCAGGGGTGGTGTAGATGGGTCTGGTGTTCCTCTGGGAATCCAGTGGAAACAGGCTGCTTCTGGTGTGTGAAATCTCAGGTTATATCCAGGTAGGAATGCTTGGCTACTCCGTCTGGGTGGAGCATCTCACAATGGGATGATGGAATTTGATCAGTGATGCAGTGAGACTCAATGGCCCATTAACAGAAGATATCTCCCTGAAGGGAGTGTGGGTGGTGGAAGAGATAAAGAACACTGCCCCACCTGGTTTGAACAGCTGGCCCATTAACAGAAGATATCCCCCCAGAGTTATGAGAAATGGGTCATGGAACAGTTCTTACTTGGGATCTGCTGTTGGTTTTGTTTTCAAACTGGCACACTGGGGAGAAGTGGGACCATGCTGGGAACTGCTGTGAGCAGGTTGGAGTGACTGGTCTACACTGTGAGCAACTGGGCATGACTGGGACCGTGCTGGGAGAGACTGGCATCATACTGGGAGTGACTGGGACTAGACATGGGGAAACTGGGAGCAAGTGGATGAAAGTGGGAGCAACCTCGACCATGCTGGGGGCAAACTGCATCATAATGAGGAAGCACTGGCAGTGACTGGGCTCATACTGGGAGTACTGAGGAAACTGGAACCACACTGGGGAGCAACTGGGCTGATACTGGGAGCAGCCACTTCTGTCACTGGGACCCCCAAACCCTTTTCCTGGCCACCCCACCTCTCCCAGGCCCACCATTTTCTTTGGCCCTGGGAGCCCTGGAATCCTATTCCTGCCTTTCCCAGCACCCAGCCCCTCCTTCCCATATCACTGAGGACACTTGGGACCCCTATTCCCAGCCATCCTGGGTTTTTCCACCTTTTGATGGGAACGGGGACACTGGGGAATCTTGGAGCTCCCTTTCCTGACTAAATGGAGCCTTTTAACCCCACCTATCCCACATCTACCCACCCCTACCATCCCGTTTTCTTAATCCTGGAACCCCCAAACCCCTTCCCTGCTCTCCCAGCTCTCCCTGTTCCCCCTTTCCTTCACCCGTGACCCTCCAGACCCCAAATCTCCGTGTCCCCCCAGTTCTCCTCTCCCTGCGGTCCCTGCCCGTGGCGCTGTCGGAGCCCGGCCCGGGGTTCCCCCAGTTCCTGCCAATGGGGTCCCTGGATGGGATCCCCTTCCAGCACTGCCACAGCCAGCGGGGCCGGGCGGAGCCGCAGCCGCCGGGGATGGCGGCCGGAGCCGAGCCGGGATATTGGGATGGCCGGAGCCGGCACAAGGAGCGGCACCGGCACGGGGCCAGCAGGGAGCTGCAGATGCTGCAGGAGCGGCACAGCCAGAGCGGGGCTCAGGGCGGGGAGCCGGGGCTGGGGGATCTGTGGGGCTGCCATGGCACCTGTGGGACTGCAGTGGGGATCCATGGGGCTGGGCCGGGATCTGGGGCGCTGGGATGTGCATCCATGCGGATCCAAGGGGCTGGGATGAGGCTCTGATGGCGTCCATCAGACTCTGGGGCTCTGTGGGGCTGGAATGGGGTTCTGTGGGGCTGGGACACAATTCCATGGGTCTCGGTGGGTCCAATCCCTCCCCAGGTCTCCACACGCTGTAGGAGGTTTCTGGCTGTGACCTCCTGTCTTACAAGAGCATCCATGGATCGGATCAGATCAGCTCAGCTCAAATAGGCGGGAATTCCTCTCCTTCCAGCTGAGATCTGGGGCATTCCTGGTGGCCGATGGTGCTGCCCAGGTCACCAAGAGGCGCTGGGAACAGGATGAGATGGAGGCTGAGGAATGAACAAATCCCTGGGGCACACCTGCCTGGAATGTCTCTGGAAGTATGTCAGATATGGGTGGGAAGTGCTGGAGAGTAAAGGTGGGGAGGGTAAAATTTCCATGGGAATGTGGGATTTGGAAATGTTGCATTTGGGAGGGCAAAATTTGGGAATGTGGGAATTCCCTTGGGACCTCCATAGGAGGATCCCACTGCTGTCCCATTCCCATGGGAATTTTGTAGGTGGGTCTCTCTGCCACCCCAATCCCATGGAATTCAATGGGCAGATCTCATCCCCATCCCACTGCCATGGAAACTCAAATCCGGTTTCCCCCAAACCCATCCGCATGGTCACCCTTTTCTTTGCCCTCCCACCCCCCACAAGACACCTGGGGGGTTTCCCATGACACACCCAACCACCCCAAATTCCTTCTGGGTCCCCCCTCACCCCCCATGGGGATTCCTGGGAGTCCCTCTTTGTTCCCTCCCCCAGGACTTTGGGGGACCCCCTGACCTGTCTGTGCCCCTCCCCCAGTTGTGCCCCCCTGTGATGGTGGGGGTGGGGCCGAGTGCTGGTGCCCCCTGCCTGCAGCAGATCCAGCAGTGAGGGGAGTTCAGGGGGTCCCTGAGCATTTGTGGTCCCCTGGGATTTTGGGTGACCCCTCAGGCCCCCAGGATCTCCCCTGAACACACTGACACTGCCCATGCACAGTGAGAAGGGTCAGACGAAGTCTCCTGGCATGGCAATCTGTAAAAAACTAATCATGGAATAGTTTCAGTTTGGAGAGGACTTTCAATATCCCAGCACAGCTTGGTGGCACTTTCCCCCCACTGCCTGCCCAGGGCTCTGCTGCCTGCAGCTTGTCCCTGCCTGCAGCTGCTTCCCTGTGCCCAGGGCTGGGCCCTGCCAGTGCTGCCAGAGCCCAGCCCAGCCCTGGGGGCTCAGCTCTGCCCTACAGACCCCCCTCAGCTCAGGCACTGCCCAGGGCCAGCTCTGGCTCTGCAGGCTCTGATGGCAACGTCAGGCAACCCTGAGGAATTGGAAAAGCCACACTGGTGCTGCCTGCAAGAGACCCTGTGCTGATTTCTGTAACATAATAGTTTATTAAGATCTGAGAGAAATTGTAAATTTTTTTCAACCTGAAATGAGAGCTGAATATCTATGTGCAATTTCTCATCAAGTCAACACAGAGCAGTAGATTATAAAAGAAGGATTCTACCTTTTATGCAGCGCTGCCTTGCTGTCTTCCCTGTATAATCTTCTTGGAAATATTCTGCAGTTAAATCTCATGCTGGAGCAGTCCTGACAATGCAGCATCCTCAGCACACAAGAGAACACTTCCACGCCTTACCAGCTGTCTCCTTCCACCCAGATCTGTCCCCCAGCGCTGGCAGCAGCTCCCCGGCCGGCTGAGAGCTGTCCCTGGCAGGCAGCAGAGTCCCTGGGCCAGCACAGCGCCCTGGGCTGCAGGACCCTGCTCTGCACCACAGCCCTGGGCACCCCTGGCTGCTCTACACAAGAGATCATCAGAAGAATGTACTCACACAGTCTGTAGGCATTGGGATGTTGCAGCTTGAGGAGATCACTGCAGGAGCTGCAGCTGCATTGTCCTGCAGCCAGAGGTTCCTGTGCCAAGGGCTGGCAGTGATTCTCCCCCAGTCCCTTCTCAGCCCTTCCCAGCCCTGGGTGATTGAAGCTCTCTGTGCCTGTGTGCTGTGCCCGGGGTGGCTGCAGGCAGTGCCCCAGCCCTGCTGGGCTGGCAGAAAAGCTGCTCATCCAGAGAAATGTGTTTTTAAGCTCTTTCTGGTTGCCAGGATCTCCCTCTGGATGATGAGCTCAGCCCAGCTCATCAGAACAGACACAGCACAAGGACTTTAATGACCCTCTCAGGGCTTTGTGCTGAGGCCCTGAACATCAGTCCCTGAGAGGGAGCTGAAGAAACCTCTCCAGAACTCCAAGTCAGAAGCCAACTCAAAGTTTCTGGAAGTTTTAATGGTCCCACTGAGGGCACGACACAGAAAGTGTCCCCAGGCCCCAGGCAGAGCAGAGAACTGCAGACAGTGATGACAGGTGGGGACAAAGAGAAGCCAAGTCTTGGTGCCCTGGCCACAGCAGCCTCTGTGCCACCAAGGGCACTGAGGAGACACCTTGTCCTGAGGCCCTGGGGCCTCCTGGCACAGCCCCAGCAGGCTGGGACTGTCAGCCTTGTGCTGCCCTCAGCATCCCCCTCCCATGCCAGTGGCCTCCAGGATGTGCTGGAAGGAGTCCCTGGGGAAGGAGCCTTGGTCAGCAATGGCCCTGGGGGCTCCTTCATGCTGCCAGGGACTGCAGGTTTTTCCAAGGACTTTGGGTTTGGCTTTTGCCTTGGAGTCTCTGAGAGGTTTGTGCAATCCTGCCTCCAATTCTCTGCTTCAATGAGTCCCTTGAGAGGCTTTGTCAGTAAACAACACTCAGTGGGCTCATTAATACTTCATGGTACTCAAAGTTTTAAAAAAAGGGGGTTTTGACACTGACTGAAAGTTTGTCAGTCATGGCCTCCAATATCTTTTTCATGAGTCCCTTGGGATTTTAGCCAGAAACATGCTCAGTAGCGTTTATATTCATGCTTCAAGGTACTCAGGGCTAATTTAAGTACCTTTTTTTCACTGAGTCTTCTGAGAGGGTTTTTGTAATCCTGGCCTCCAATTCTCTCCTCCAAGGACTCCATGAAGAGCCTGTGTTGGGCATGGATATCAGTTGACCCATGAATGCTGAGGAACACTTTGGAATTTCCTCTGACTTGACTCCCGCAAAGGTTTTGTGCAATCTCTCTCAGGCCCTGAGCTTCCAGGGCTCAGCACCAAATGCACCACGGGGCTCATTAGGATCAAGCAATGTCCTGACAAACCATGGCTGTGCCTTGATTTTCCTCTGGTCTGGTGCAGTTCATTAGAAAATTTCCTTCTGCATTTATGGACAAATATTTCAAAGACTATTGGAAGTATGCATTCCTTTTTAAAGGGCAAAATTTTTCACTTTTTCTAATTACACAAGAGGTGATTGCAGCGTTAGTGATTGATATTGACCAAAGGATCTCTCTTCAGGAGGTCTGGCCTCCTCAGAGAAGTTGTGCTCCAGGTCCAGACCCAGTTTGGACAACCTTGCTCCACATCCCCAACCCCATCCTTCTCTCCTCACTCACCTGGGACCTGCTTTGCTCAGAGAACTGGTGCACTCTGCAAAAGAGGGGTTTTCTTCCTGTTTTAACAACCTAAAACTCCTAAGTTTCAGACACCTTCGTCAAGTGTGTGCCAAGCCCAAGGTGACAAAAAAGAGGTTCCCCCTTCCCCAAGGCAGAACCATGCAAGGAATGTTTGAGACACACAGGAAGTTCTACCATAAACACAAATCCAGAGTTGGCTGAAGGCAGAATTAGACCAACTGCTGAAGGACAGACAAGCTTTGAACTCCTTGCAGCTCAAAGCTCCAGCTGGGTTGTTGGGAGGTGTGTGAGTGAGGCAAGAGTGAGGGCAAGGGCAATGCAGAGAGCCCTGGAAGTGCTTCTGTGCAGCCAGGCTGTGGGGAAGGGCCCTGCAGGCCTGGCCTGGGCCAGGAGTGAGGCTGGATCATCATCCCAAGCTGCCCTGGGCCATTGCAAGGGCTGTGGCCATGGACACTGCACTGACCCCACTGCTGGCTTTGGGTGCCACAGCAACCCTGATCAGTTCAAGTTTCCTTGGAAAGCAGCCCCAGGAGCCATTTCTGCAGCCAGGTTCCATGGCCACTTGCAGGCAGCTGTTGCTGTCCTGGGCTGTCCATGGCAGCGGCCAAAGGAACCCGTTCCTTGGTTTGGGACATGGCAACCAAGGCCTGGATCCACTGTGATGGTTGTTTGCCATGGAAACCTGGCCTGGGCCCCTAGTTCAGGGCTGGTGTCAGAGCCCAGAGCTAGGATTGGACCCAGCCCGCTCCCAGTCACCTCTCTTAGATGGAATTTTAAAAGTCTGGGCATCCGGGAGGGGTCTGAGGATCCATGGTGGCTGTTGGGTGTAATTTTTCCACCTCATGACTCAGCATGAGTTTCTTCAATAAAGAAATGAAGTTTTTTGCATGAAGCTCCCACTCTGCCCATGACAGGAACCCCTGGGAGTGTCTGGGACATCCCGGCTCTTTGGCAGCCTCGGAACTGCTGGGATGTCACCATGGAGCCCCCGTGAGTGCCTGTGACAGATGGGTGCCTTTGCAGCCCAAGGTGCCTGGGATGTCCCCATGGGATGCTGTGACTGCCTTCTGAGCACAGGGCTCTTTAGCATGCCCAGAAAGCCCTGGGAGGTCTCCAGGATCCTCGAGTCCAACTCCTGGCCCTGCACAGGACACCCAACAATGCCAGCCTGGCCTGGCAGCGCTGTCCAAACGCTGCTTGGAGCTCCCAGAGCCCTGGAGCTGGACCCTTCCCTGGGAGCCTGGTCAGTGCCCCAGCAGCCTCTGGGGGAAAACCACCTTTCCTCACATCCAACCCAAACGGAAGCCCGACTAGCTCAGCCCTTCCTCCAGTCCTGTCCCTGGGCACCAGAGGGAAGAGGTTCCCACAGCCCCAGCCAGGGAACGCGCTCCCAACGCTGTTCCAGGCAGCCAGGGCTGGCACCAGCTGGGATGCTCGGTTTCCATGGGCCGGGGTTTGGGAATGGGATTCCCGAATTTTGTGCTCCCACTAAAACTGTGCCACTGCTCGCTGCCCTCCAGCCTCCATTGAAAGTACAAAGGCAAAGATCCCAGGCTGCGATAAGAACAATTTATTTGGAACAGAAACAAGATAAGGAACAAAAAGGAACAGAAACAATATTTCATAACTAACAAGATAAAACTAACAATATAAAGGGAAAACTACAAAAACATCAACTGGCTCGTCCCATCCTGCCTGGAAAGGACACCCTTCACCTTGAAGGAGAGATAGAGTCCCTTTCCTGCCCTGGTAATGACCTGAGATGGGATCAAATACAATGATGGGGCATGGCCAGACCATCACGTCCTTAAATCCCACCTCACATCACTGTCAGGGCAAGGAAAAGGGACAGGTGTCCTCCCAGAATGATCACAGGGTACTGTGGGTCAGTTAGGGCTGTTCTCAGTGTGCATCTTCTGATGGGGGATATAGGTTGGAGATGCACATGAAGCCCTTCCCAGACTCAGGGAACTCGCAGGGCTTCCCTTACTGGTGACTCCGTTGGTGTCGGGTCAAGGCAGAGCTCTGGGTGAAGCTCTTCCACACTGGGGACACTCATAGGGCCTCTCCCAGTGTGGATGCACCGGTGGGTGATGAGGGTGGAGTTGTGCTTGAAGCCCTTCCTGCAGTCAGGGCAGCGGAAGGGCCTCTCCTCAGTGTGAATGTGTTGGTGCTTGAGGAGATCTGAGCTGGTCTTAAACCTCTTCCCACACTGGGGACATCCATAGGGCCTCTCTCCAGTGTGGATCATTTGGTGGATAATCATTTTGGACCTCCTGTTGAAGCCGTTCCCACATTCCCCACATTTGTACGGCCTTTCCCCGCGTGGATATTCTGGTGGCGGATCAAGTGGGAGCACTGGCTGAAGCTCTTCCACATTCCCCACACTCATACGGCCTCTCCCCTGTGTGGGTCCTGAGGTGGACAGTAAGGCTGGAGCTTTTGGCTGAAGCTCATCCCACATTCCCCACACTCATAGGGTCTCTCCCCAGTGTGGGTTCCTGAGGTGGCTGATCAGGTTGGAGCTGTCTCTGCAGCCCTGCCCACATTCCCCACACATGTAGGGCCGTTCCCCAGTGTGGATCCTCTTGGTGGCGGATCAGATTGGAGTTGTTGCTAAAGCTCTTCCCACACTCCAAGCACTCAAGGACTGCTCCCTGTCATGAAGCTGCTTATGGCCACCAAGGTCGAGCTCTGGCTGAACTCCGGCCACGTTCCTGGCACAGGGTGGGTCCTACCTCCTCAGAGAAGCCTGGGATGGGTTTGGAGCCCCTCCTCCTGTGAGATCTCTGGAGCTTTTCCTCCCTGTTGGATTCCTGTGCCAGGGAGCCACTCAAAACGGCCTCTTCCATGAGGTTCTGCTCTGGGGATTTTTCCTCCCTGGTCTCCATCCTCATTTCCTTGTCTGGGGGAGAAAGAACAAGGAGAGAATGGAATTTTCCTCGTGCAAGAGGGAAGGGGAAAGAGATCCCCCCAGGGAATCCCTGGCAGGACGGCGTCAGCAGCAGGGTTTTTCCTGCAGCTGAGGGCCATGCTGGGCTGGGAGATGGGGCAGGAGAGATGTTGGAAATAGGGCAGTACTTTCCTCCTCACCTGCCTGGCTGTCCCTGGGATCTTCGTCTTCCTCAGAGCTTCTACCTCCATCTGGCCAAGGTTTGGGAATGGGAAATCCTGGTTTGGGGAAAAACAACAGATGAGCACATTGAGTTTGAAGGTTTGCCTGACCAAGTCCATCTCTAAAAGTCACCTGGAACCTGGGGTCCATATAAACCTCCCAAACACCAATATTCTGCCCTGAAAATGCCACCAAGGAATTCCCCATCCCTGGTCTCTTCCCTTTGGTTTTCAGGGGTTCCCCCTTTTCCCAGCTGCTGGGGGTCACGCTTGTATGACTCTAGTCCCTGCCCTCCCAGGCTGCTGGGAGTCCCAGGAATACAAAATACAAAAACAAAAAATTCCCCCTTTTCCTTCTCCCCACTTAGGGATGCTGGGGATTTTGGTGTCCCTGAGGTCCCTTCTCCCCTTGTTCTCTGCTTTGTGGTGCAGGGGGTCCAAGGATTCCCCCCTGTCCATCTCCAGGACTTGGAGGCTCCACAAATCACGGTGCTCCCCCCTCTCTAGGCTCCCCACTTTGGGGTCCTGGACACACAGGGCTCTGCTCTCCAGGCTGCCTCTGCTGGCAGCTGCCACTGGGACCCCCAATGTCCCCCAAAGGGGCATTTACACGCAACTTTGAAGTTCTTCATTTCTCCAAAAATCCCCCCCCAAAGAAAACCCCAATCAGGACCTCCAGAGTATCTGGGTCAAGCTGCCTGTCTTGGTTTGGAAAGACAGGTGTCTGCTGAGGAAGGAAGGAGCCTCCCTTGAAATGGAAAACATAAACCCTTCCTATAATTTTGAAACGAGCGGGCTGTCAGGCAAAGATATTGGAATAACAGTTCTTTAGTAAGAAATTAAACTAAAAATGCAGTAGTAAAAAACAGAAACACTGACAGAGTCAGAATACAACCTGACACCCGGTTAGGCAGGGTGTTGGTAGCAGTGCAATCAAATCGTGGCTGCAGTCCTCCTGGAGTCACAGATGTGGTTTTGATGAAGCAATGATCCTGTAGAAGGCAAAATAAACAAAAACCCAAAGAAATAGAACCTCCAAATAAAAAACATGAAGTATCAAACATGGCTTTTACTACAAGTCAATGCAAAAATTGGCCAGCAGTTTAATATTTTTGAAAGCATCCAGTCATCAGTCTCCACACTTCAGCCTTGAGTTCCTGGTTCCTCAGGCTGTAGATGAGGGGGTTCAGGGCTGGAGGCACCACCGAGTACAAAACTGACAGGGCCAGATCCAGGGATGGGGAGGAGATGGAGGGGGGCTTCAGGTAGGAAAATGTACCAGTGCTTATGAACAGGGAGACCACGGCCAGGTGAGGGAGGCAGGTGGAAAAGGCTTTGTGCCGTCCCTGCTCAGAGGGGATCCTCAGCACAGCCCTGAAGATCTGCACATAGGAGAAAACAATGAACACAAAACAACCAAATGATAACGAGGCACTCAACATGATAAGTCCATTTTCCCTGAAGTAGGAGTTTGAGCAGGAGAGCTTGAGGATCGGAGGGATTTCACAGAAGAACTGGCCCAGGGCATTGCCATGGCACAGAGGCAGGGAAAATGTATTGGCTGTGTGCATGAGAGCAGTGAGAAAGCCACTGGCCCAGGCAGCTGCTGCCATGTGGGCACAAGCTCTGCTGCCCAGGAGGGTCCCGTAGTGCAGGGGTTTGCAGATGGACACGTAGCGGTCGTAGCCCATCACGGTCAGCAGGGAAACCTCTGCTGCAAGGAAGAAGAAAATTAGAAAGACCTGTGCAGCACATCCAGTGTAGGAGATTTTCCTGGTGTCCCAGAGGGAATTGTGCATGGCTTTGGGGACAGTGGTGCAGATGCAGCCCAGGTCGGTGAGGGCCAGGTTGAGCAGGAAGAAGAACATGGGGCTGTGCAGGACGTGGCCGCAGGCTACGGCGCTGATGATGAGGCCGTTGCCCAGGAGGGCAGCCAGGGAGATGCCCAGGAAGAGGCAGAAGTGCAGGAGCTGCAGCTGCCGCGTGTCTGCCAATGGCAGCAGGAGGAAGTGGCTGATGGAGCTGCTGTTGGACATTTTTTCACTCTGCTCATGGAGTCCTGCTAAGGAGGACACAGTTGACAAGTCAGGCGAGACTTTGCTGAGCAATTTCCAAGTCCTTTCTCCCAGCCCTACCCCTGCTGCTCTGTGCCACCCATTTCTCCTTTTCTCAGCCCCTCAGTTCATGGAGCTCTGCTTGGATCTGGCCCTGTGGCTGTGATGAGCAGGGGCTCTGCCCATGGACACCCACGGCTCAGCTCTGCTCTGCAGCACTGGGGTCATGGGAATGGGGACAGGGGCTTGGACTTCATCAGCCCAAAGTGATCCTGAGGCAGAGGAGCTTGGCAGCATCTCCTGTGCCAGGGCTAAGGAACAGTGGCAAAGGCAGTTGGAGAGGGTTTCCTGCTGTGCCCTGCAGGGAGATCAGAGAGAACTGTGCAAGGCAAGAGCCTTGGCTGGAACTCAGTGAAGGGTGAGGGCAGCTGCTCTGTCGCTCCATCTGTCCCCAGCTGCCCTTTCTGACATCGAGGGGAGTCCCGGTTTTCCTTTGAAAATCAGCCAGACACAGCTGAGATCAGAGGGAGCCACAGCAGAGCAAACTGGCTCAGCCTTTCTCAGAGCCTCACCCCATCCCTTGCTCAGGACACTCCCACCCCCCAGTGTCCCCTGGAGGCAGCTCACAGCATGAATGGAATGCCACGGACTCACCAAGGGTCCTGTCCATGGCACTGCTTGAGGAGAGTTGGCTCCTTCCCAGCCTTTCAGCCTGCCCTGCCCAGAGCTCCTGGTGGCAGAGGGAGCCGGGACATCCCATTTTTAGTGTCTTGGCAAGGGGATCTGTAAAAAAAGGAATCATGGAATATTTCAGTTTGGAGAGGACTTTCAATATCCCAGCACAGCTTGGTGGCACTTTCCCCCCACTGCCTGCCCAGGGCTCTGATGCCTGCAGTTGTCCCTGCCTGCAGCTGCTTCCCTGTGCCCAGGGCTGGGCCCTGCCAGTGCTGCCAGAGCCCAGCCCAGCCCTGGGGGCTCAGCTCTGCCCTGCAGAGCCCTCCCAGCTCAGGCACTGCCCAGGGCCAGCTCTGGCTCTGCGGGCTCTGATGGCAACGTCAGAGCAACCCTGAGGAGTCTGGAAAAGTGACACTGGTGCTGCCTGCAAGGGACCCTGTGCTGATTTCTGTCACTGCCTGGTTTACTAGAATCTGAGAGAAAATTGTTTTATTTTCTCTAATCCTGAACTGAGAGATGAATATCTATGTGCAATTTCCCGTCCAGGCAACACAGAGCAGTAGATTATAAAGAGCAGGATTTTCCCTTTTACGCAGCCCCTGCTGCTCTATGCTCCCTGTATAATCTATTTGGAAATGTTCTGGAGTTAAATCTCATGCTGGCAGCAGTCCTGATCAGTGCAGCATCCTTACCACACATGCCTTACCAGCTGTCTCCTTCCACCCAGATCTCGTCCCCCAGTGCTGGGAGCAGCTCCCAGGGCCGGCTGAGAGCTGTCCCTGGCAGGCAGCAGAGTCCCTGGGCCAGCACAGCGCCCTGGGCTGCAGGACCCTGCTCTGCACCACAGCCCTGGGCACCCCTGGCTGCTCTACACAAGAGATCATCAGAGAATGTACTCACACAGTCTGTAGGCATTGGGATGTTGCAGCTTGAGGAGATCCCTGCAGGAGCTGCAGCTGCATTGTCCTGCAGCCAGAGGTTCCTGTGCCAAGGGCTGGCAGTGATTCTCCCCCCGTCCCTTCTCAGCACCTTCCCAGCCCTGAGTGATTGAAGCTCTCTGTGCCTGTGTGCTGTGCCCAGGGTGGCTGCAGGCAGTGCCCCAGCCCTGCTGGGCTGGCAGAAAAGCCGCTCATCCAGAGAAATGTGTTTTTAAGCTCTTTCTGGTTGCCAGGATCTCCCTCTGGATGATGAGCTCAGCCCAGCTCATCAGCACAGACACAGCACAAGGACTTTAATGACCCTCTCAGGGCTTTGTGCTGAGGCCCTGAACATCAGTCCCTGAGAGGGAGCTGAAGAAACCTCTCCAGAACTCCAAGTCAGAAGCCAACTCCAAAGTTTCTGGAAGTTTTAATGGGTCCCACTGAGGGACACGACACAGAAAGTGTCCCCAGGCCCCAGGCAGAGCAGAGAACTGCAGGCAGTGATGACAGGAGGGGACAAAGAGAAGCCAAGGCTTGGTGCCCTGGGCCACAGCAGCCTCTGTGCCACCAAGGGCACTGAGGAGACACCTTGTCCTGAGGCCCTGGGGCCTCCTGGCACAGCCCCAGCAAGGCTGGGCACTGTCAGCCCCTTGTGCTGCCCTCAGCATCCCCCTCCCATGCCAGTGGCCTCCAGGATGTGCTGGAAGGAGTCCCTGGGGAAGGAGCCTTGGTCAGCAATGGCCCTGGGGGGCTCCTTCATGCTGCCATGGACTGCAGGTTTTTCCAAGGACTTTGGGTTTGGCTTTTGCCTTGGAGTCTCTGAGAGATTTTTGCAATCATGTCCTCCAATTCTCTGCTTTAATTAGTCCCATGAGAGGCTTTATAAGTAAAAACACTCAGTGGGTCTCATTATTGCTGCAGGGTACTCAAAGTTTGTAAAAAAAGGGGTTTTTGACACTGACTGACAGAATTCTTCAATCATGGCCTCCAATTATCAGCATTAATGAGTCCCTTGAGATTTTTAGCTCGTAACAACACTCAGTAGGGATCATTCATACTTCAAGGTACTCAGGGGTAATTTAAGTTTGTTTTGTGCCACTGAGTGTCTGAGAGGGTTTTTTTGTAATCCTGGCCTCTACCTCTCTCCTCCAAGAAGTCCATGAGGGGCCTGTGTTGGGCATGGACATCAGTGGGACCCATGAGTACCGAGAGACACTTTGGGTGTTTCCTCTGACTTGGACTTCTGGAAAGGTGTTTGCAATCTTCTCTTAGGCCCAGAGGCTCCAGTGCTCAGCAGCAAATGCACCACAGGACTCATTGGGATTAAGCAAGTCCTGACAAACCATGGCTGTGCCTTGATTTCTCTCTGGTCTGGTGCTGTTCATTAGTAAGTTTTTTTTCCTAGAGTTACGGAGAAATATTTGAAAGATCTCGGAAATATGTATTCCTATTTTAAAGGGTGTATTTTATTACTGTTTTCTTTTGAGCAGAGGTGATTGATGCATTCAGGGATTGATATTGACCCAAAGTCTCTCCTAAGGAGGTCTGGCCTGCTCAGAGAAGCTGTTCCTTGAGGTCTCACCCAGTGTGGACATCTTGCTGCACTTTCCCCAACCCCATCCTGTGTCTCCTCACTCACCTGGGACCTGCTTTGCTCAGAGAACTGGCTGCACTCATGCAAAGAGGGGTTTTCTTCCTTTTTTATCAATCTAAAACTCCAGAGTTTCAGACAGTCTCCTCAAGTGGGAATCGTTAAAAACAGATATGATCATGGACAATGACCCTCCAACTAGTTAAAGTCAGAAAGTGGAATTTTTATTACCCCAGCAGATGGCACGGGAGTCGTCTCTGAAAGGTGTGACCGCCCCGTACAAGGTTCTTTGCCCTCCATTTATTTCCCAAGATCTTACATACAGTACATGTGCATAACCCCAGCACCTCCCATCCCCACTCTGTATTAAATGAGGCTATCAGTCCTTCACGTGTGCACAATTCTTCTCTTGAATTGGGTCAGTGGTCTCAAAGGATGAAGTCAGGAGAATCTTCATCAGGTCTCTGTGATCCTCTGGCACAATCCAAGGTCCCCTGCTTTGTGATTGATTGATATAAAGTCCAGGTGCTGGTCATTGTTCTACTGGTTTCAATCTATTCTTCTAACACTTCACTTACTGCATTTCCTTCTATAAATAAGCTCATGATGGCAAACAAAACAACAATCAGCTCTAGCCTAAGCATCTAACAATCTTTAACCTATTGTTTCCTTATCTAATGCCCTGGTCCATATAAATTACTTCTACTCCTTAGCTAAAATCCTTACTCTTTACAATCATGATTCAGTGACCCTGAATGTTGAGGTGCCCCCTGAATGTTGGGGTGTCCCTGCACAGCCCCCCCACCACCGAGGGTCATCTGTGTCCACATTGACTGGGAGGACGCGGTGGTGGCCATCATCTTCCCCTGGCTTGTCAGGGTGAGTGGAGACACCTGGAAACCCCCAAATCACCTGGATACATTTTGGTACCCCCCAAAATCACCTGGCTACCCCCAAAAATCACTTGAGTACCCCCAAAAAATCACTTGGATGCACCTGGGTACTTCTCCAGATCACCTGTGTCCCCTCCAAAAAACCTGGATACCTCCCAAAAGCCATCTGGGTACACCTGAGAATCCCAAGAATTGCCTGGATACCCTCAAAAATCTCCCCGGAATGCCAAAAATCACCTAGGTGCCCCCCAAAATCTCATGCAGCCCCCCAAAATCGCCTGTGAATGCCAAAAATCATCTGGATACACATGGGTACCCCCCACAAATCACATTAATACCTCCAAAATCATTTGGGTGCACGTGGGTACCCCAAAAATCTCCTGAATTCTCCCCAAAATCACCGGGTACCGTCAAAAAATCACCTTTATACCCCCAGAAATCACCTGGGTACCCCCAGAAATCACCTGAATCCCCTCAAAAATTACCTGGATACACCTTGGTACCCCAAAAAATTCTTGGAACCCTGCCCAAACTGGTGGTCGTGAATCCCCACTGCTTTGACTGGGCAGACACGGTGTCCCATTTATCCCATTGACTTTAACGGGTAGCCCTGGTGTCCCTAAACTCCCAGTGCTCCCAGAAACCCCTCTCAGTGCTCCCAGTTTGCTCAGTTTCTCCTGTTCCTCCCTCCCAGTGCTTCCAACTCCCTCCCAGTGTTTCCAGTTCCTCCCCCAGAGCTTCCCCTTAGTCCTTCCCAGTGCGCCCAGTTTAACCAGTAACACTTCCCAATCAAGCCCTATTAATGGATAGACTTGGTGGCCATAAAATCCCCTTTGAAGTCATAGGGATAGACCTGGTGGCTTTAAATCCCCATTGACTTTAATAGGATAGACCTGGTGTCCCTAAATTTCTATTAAGGGTAGACCTGGTGTCTTTTTCCATCCATTGCTTTCAATAGGTAGACCTGATATCCTTTCTCCTCCATTCAGTTCAATGGCTAGACCTGATGTCCTTTCCCTGTCATTAATTTCAGTGGGTAGACTTGATGTCAGAGAAAAAACTCCATTCATGTCAATGGAAAGACCTGATATCCCAAACATTTTGGGATTAAACCCACCAATTTCAGGGTTGGAATTACCCAATTTTTGGTGGGAAAATGCCCCAAATTTTGTTCTTTTTCCCCCACAGGTGAACCTGGAGTGCCTGGAGCTGAGGGCAGCACTGGACCCATCCACCCTGGCTGTTACTGTTAGGTCAGATGTGACATAAACACACACATGATCACGATCCAAAATGGAAGAAGTTTTTATTCTGCATGTTCTCTAGTTTTTATACTCTTAACAAAATGTAATCTTAAGTCATTGACTACATCACAATAACTCATTGTATTCATTGGTGCAAAGCAGTTAACGTCAATATAATTGGCAAAAGTTTTACAGAAAGTTAATAAGGCACATATACACATTTACTTATGCACGTAGTCTAACTTACAAAAATTTTCATGCATCTTTTTTAATCAGTTCCTATGCTGTGGTGGTTTTGACCAGCAAGTGAGTTTTCAGGAAGTTCAGGAAAGAACCAATTGAAAGTAGTTATGTCTCCATGGTCGTAAAAGCTTAAATATCAAGGAGATCAGGAGAAACTCCCTTTTTCCTTCTGGTCAGGAACACAGGTAACACTCCCCAGGCAGCAGGGGACCCTGGGCCAGGCCCCGCTGCCCTCTGGGTGGCCGGGGCTGTGCCCAGCCGGGTCCGCCGGGTTGTGCCGGGGGCTCCTTCCCCTGCCAGCCTCTGCAGGGATGGAAAGAGAGAGAAAGCTGCAGCCCGGGGCTGCTGTGGTGGGCCCTGGCCGGGCCGTGGCCTGGGCCCCTGGTTTGCTGGTGCTGCTGGCCCAGGGGAGGAGAAGATCTCTCCCCCACCACCACCCCTGGGCCTCAAGAACTGAGTCTGATGCTGCATCCGCTTTGGATCAGAGCAGGGGTGGGGGAAGTGATCCATCAGCCCTTCCTGAGCCTGTTCCGCCCCACACCCCCCATCACCAGAGTGGGCCTTGCATTCTGACATCTGTGAGCTGCAGAGAGAGAGAGAAAGACTTTGGGCAGATTTAACCCTTTCCTGGCAACATGAAGCTTTCAGAACTCCAACCCTTTCCCAGAGGGAGAGAAGAAGATCAGAGTGATTTAAAATGTAAAGAGACAGTATGATCCAGTCAGCAAAAGAACTGATCAACGTTATCTGAAAGAAAGGATTGAGGAGGTGGACATTTTTGACTGAACTCCTCTAGATGTAAACCGTGGAGAAATGGACTATTTCTTGTAATCTATTGATGCTGTTTTGGGGGAATGCTGTTCTAGCTGAAGGTAATAGGCTGATGGAATTGAGATTTCATGGACAATGTTGTAGAGTAAGTTCCCCAGCTCCTGAGATAAAAAGATGTCTCAGCTGTCTGAGACACCGATTTGGCCCTTTAGCTCTAGTAAAAGAAGGTCTCTTGAGAGAGAAACGATTTTAAAGATAGAATAAGAGGATCTTTGTGAAATACTAAAAAAAGCATTCCTTAACAAATACCCCAAACATGCTGAGAGGCCCATGAGTAGCCAAGAGAAAGGCTGCTCATGGGTGAGATGGCACAACCTGCAAAATTCCAGATGGTTGCAGGTTTGTGACATTGGGAGCCACCAGACTGGTTTTTTCTTGTGGCAAATGTCTCCAAGGGGACATGTAATGAGACTCCTCTCCCAAGGTGATGAAAGATAATGTTTAAATGGTTGAAAGTGACTGGAAATCACAGTTTTGTCTCTCTATGTTAGTTGTGGGAAAGTGAACAGTTTGTGGGGGAAAGAGAAGTGTTTTGAAATTTCAATTTTTTTCTTTTTATTTTTCCTTTATTCTTTAGAGTGTGTAAATAAACTATCTTTGTAACATTTAAAGTTCAGGCCTGTTTTACATTTTCTCCTAGTCCAACTATCACAGGAAACCACATCTACCCAATTACATTCAGTGGGAATTTAGGGACACCAGGGCTGTCCAATAATAGGGCTTGATCAGGAAGGGTTACTGGTTAAACTGGGAGCACTGGGAAAGGCTAAGGGGAAGCACTGTGGGAGGAACTGGAAGCACTGGGAGTGAGGAAAGAGGGAACTGGGCAAGCTGGGAGCACTGGGAGGGGTTACTGGGAGTAATGGGAGGGCAAAGTAGTCAAACTGGGAGCTATTCCTGGGAGCACTAGAGGTGGCTAAGGGGGGGAACTGGGGTTACTGGGAGCACTGGGAGTGGCTGAGGGTTGGCACTGGAGTTACTGGGAGCCCTGGGGCATTACTGGGTACACTGGGAAGGGTTACTGGGGGTAAATGGGGGTAGACAGGACACCAGGTCTACCCATTGAAGTCAGCAGGGTTTTAGGGACACCAGGTCTACCTAGTCAAAGCAATGGATTTCACAACCACCAGTTTGGTGGAGCCCGAAGATTTTTGGGGGTACCCAGGCGTACCCAGATGACTTTTGAGGGATTCCCAGGTAATTTTTGGGGATACCCAGGCAATTTGGGGAAGCACCCAGGTGTATCCAGGTGATTTTCGGGGGTACTTAGTTGATTTTTTGGGGGTTCCCAGGGTTATCTGGGTGGTTTTGGGGAAGTATTGGGGGTTATTGGGGGAGGGTGATTGGGGGAGGTGGGATCCAGGTGACTTTTTTGGGTTCCCAGGGGTCCCCACTCTCCTTGATGGGCTGGGAGAAGATGACGGCCACGGTCGTTTCCTCCAAGTCAATGTGGACACAGATGACCCTCAGAGGCAGGGGGGCTGTGGGGGGATACCCCAACATTCAGGGGGCACCTCAACATTCAAGGGGCACCCCAAAACTCCAGAAGAGGGCCCCAGGGATGGGAGGGAGCCCCAAGTTAGCTCAGGAGAGGATGCAGTGCAGGTACACCCAGGCGCATTGGTCCGTGGGTTTGGTGAAGATGGCGTTCTGCACCAGCTCCAGCTCTGGGGAGGGGCAAAGGGGGCAGCCCAAAATCTCAGGGGGGCAGCCAGGGGACACCCTGAGATCTGAATGAGGGCACCCAGGTGTGTGGGGGTTAGGTGTACCCATTGAACCCAATGGGGATTTTTAGGGACACCAGATCTACCCATTGAACTCAGTGGGTATTTGGGGTTAACAGATTTATCCATGGAAACCAAATGGCGATTTTTAGGGACACCAGGTCTACCTATTAAAACCAATGGAGATTTTTAGAGTCAACAGGTCTACCTCTTGATCCAACGGGGATTTAGGGACAAGTCTACCCATTGAAACCAATGATGTTTAGGAGCAAAAGGTCTAGCCATTGAAACCAATGGGGATTTAGGGACATGGAGTATATCCATTAAAATCAAGAGGGATTTTTTGGAAACCATGTCTATTAAGGGCAGTGGGGATTTGGGGAAACCAGGTCTACCCATTCAAGGCAATGCAGGTTTAGGGTCACCAGAGTTACCTTATTAAAGTCAAAAGGAATTTTGGGACACAAGGTCTACCCACTAATGTGTGGAATTCAGAAAATTCAGTCCAGCCATTAATTGGAATTTAGGGAAATCAGGTCTACTCATTGAAAAAAATGGAATTTTTTTGGTACACCAGGTCTATCCTTTAGTGACAATGGAGATTTAGGGACACCAGGTCTATCTGTTAAAAACAATAGGGATTTTAGGAACATCAGGTCAACCCATTAAGGACAAAGGGGATTTGGGGTCATCAGGTCTACCTGCTTAAACCCATGGGCTCAGAGGGACACTGGGTCTACCGCTTAACATGGGGAGTTTAGGAAATCAGGTCCAGCCATTGATGTGAATGGGAATTTTGGGACAACAGGTCTACCTCCAAAGAAGTCAATTGGGGGATTTAGGACACAGTCTACCCATTGATTTGATTTTTTGAAATCCCATCAGGGATTTCAGAAAACAGGTCTATCCATCAATGGAAATGGTGATGTGGGGACACCAGGTCTACCATTAACAAATGTAAGGACATCAGGTCTACCATTGAAGTCAATGGGGATTTTTGGGACACCAGGTCTAGCCATCCAACCCAACAAAGCTCAACTTCAAGCAAGGGGCTGGAGAATTTTTGGGATAAGATCCCAACAAAATTCTGGGAATTTTTCTAGAGGAATCTTTTACCTTCCTTCAGCTTTTTGGGGGGCAGCATCCCAGCCTCGCCCTTCCGGCAGTTCCTGGTGAGTGCCAGGAGCCACAGCTGGTGCTGCTAGGCTGAGAAGTTGGAGAAATCACAGCTCAGCAGGGCCCTGGCAAAGGCCAGCTTGGGCTCAGGGTCCTTCCTGGCCACCAGTGCCTGCTGGTGGTCCCAGGTGTGGACTGGGAGGGCACCGGTACAAACCAGTAAGCACTGGGAGCTGCCCCCAAGCCCCTGTGGCCAGAGGGGGCAGTTCCCAGAAAAAACCAGTAAGGGTTAATGCACTCAAACCCACTCCCAATATAGGATTTAGGGGAAACCAGGTCTACCCTATTGAAGTCAATGGGGATTTAGAGACACCAGGTCTACCCATTCAAGCCAATGGGGATTTGGGGACATCTGGTCTATCCATGAAAAATGGGTCTAAGGTCTCCCAGTATTGTCTTGGGGCTCCTACTTCTACCAGCTTTATACTGGGATGGCACCAGTATAAACCAGTAAGCACTGGGAGCCACCCCCAAACCCCTGAGCCCTGGGGGGGCAGCTCCCAATATAAACCAGTAAGGCCATCATAACCTGAAGTCACTCCCAGTACGTCCCAGTCTGCATCCTAGTATAAACCAGTACATCCCAATAAAACCCAGTACATCCCAGTAAAACACAGTATTAACCAATGCTCCCAGTATGCCACCCCTGTAAAAATGAGTATAAACCAGTGCAAACCAGTGTAACCCAGTATAACCCAGTCACTTACAGCACCCCATCCGAGTACAAAGCACTACAAACCAGTATGACCTAGTAACTCCAAGCACCCCATGCCAGTAAAACTAAGTATATCCCAGTATAACCCAGTATAAACCAATGCCCCCAACACCCCATCCCAGTATAAACCAGTATAACCCACAATTGGCCACCAGGTCCTACCCGCCAGCAGGGCGTGCTCACTCATATGCTTCTCCTCTCCCAGTATATCCCAGTATAACCCAGTAACTCCCAGCACCCCATCCCACTAGAAACCAGTAAAACCCACTGTAACCCAGTAACCTCTCCTGTGTTAAATCACATCAAGGATGCTGCTGAAAGGGCATTTCAGATCATGCCCACTAAAGATCCTAGGCAGAGTTCTAGCTCAATTAAACAATCCCCTTCTGAGCCTTTCCTAGATTTTATAGACAGACTTCATGCAGTGGTGGAAATCAGAGAGAGCACCACGAGTTGCAACAGAAGATGATCCTGGAAGTGGCACAAAGCCACTTGGGGCCTGGAAGTGGCACAAAGCAATGCCAGTGATGTCTGCAAGAGGATCATCTCCAGGCTTCTGGTTGCTCCACCTCCAACCCTGGACCTCCTCACTGAGACCTGCACCAAGTGAGCCATAAGGGACCCAGATGAACAGCGGAAAGGGTCTGGGCTCAGAGGCCGGATTGCAGCACCAGCCACCATTCCAGCTGGACCACCAGTGGCTGCGAGGGTCAAATGTTTCCAGTGTGGGTGGGAGGGACATGTGATGTGCTTTTGTCCCTTTAAGAATAAAACATCACACACACTGGTGGGAGCAGTGGGGGAAGGGGAGAAAGGGAATATTCCAGTTCCAAAAAAACTAGAAAAAGAGTTTGAGCTTCTCCCATGTGATGAGAAAAATAGGACAGGTCACCGGGTTGTCAGGGTTTTGGGGCAACCCAATTCTGGGAAGGTGTGGGACCCTAAGGAATCCTCAGGGTTGGGAACAACCAAGAGGATATGGAAGCCATTTAGGCTTGAGTTAACAACAGGTGTGCCTTTCAACACACCAGACTGGCAAGTGGTCACGTTGACCCTGGACATGTGACCAACCTACAGCAGACTGATAGTAAGTGCCTTGTTATCAGGGATTCTAAGCACACTCCCTCTGAGATCAAGATTAGTCCAGCACTTTTGCCATCAGATCTGGAGCAACGAGCCCTCTTGGCCTGTTGTGTCCATCCTCCCCTCTTCCTACCAAAGGGCCGAGTCATTGCCCGGGCCATACCACTGCCCAAACTGCCTAGGATGGTCTGGATCTTTTGGTTTATTGGACACAAATGTTGGGAGAGAACAAACCCATAATTTGGTATGGGCTCAGAGGGAGGGGGATTTCATTCAACTCCAGAGAATGATGGACACAGGATCAGATGTGACAGTCATACCACCACACAAGTGGCCATCACATTGGGAGGTGCAACCCGTGGCTGGTAAGGTTACAGGTATAGGGGGCACACAATTGCCAAAACAATCCAAGTGCATTGTGCCAATTGAGGGACCAGATGGGCAATTGGCTTCTTTGTTTGTTCTAGATTCCAAATTTACTTTGTGGGGAAGAGACACCATATCCCAGTGGGGAATTAAACTAGAAACCCCAAAAAACCGAAAAGATTTTTAATTGTCTCCACTGAGGAGTGCTACTTTCAGAAACTAAATTGGCTGACGGATACCTCAGTTTGGGAGGATCAGTGGCCGCTGAACAAACAGAAATCAATGGCACTCAAAGAACTCGTGGAGGAGCAGTTGGCTAAAGGCCACATTGTGGAAACTAATATTCCTTGGAATTCTCTAGTGTTTGTGATCAAAAAGCCAGGGAAGAACAGGTGGCACCTTCTCCACAATTTGTGAAAAAATAATGAGGTCATTGGGGGCATGGGGTCTCTTCAGCCAGGTATGCCATCCCCTTCCCAGAATTGGGTTGCCCCACAACCCCAAAAACCTGGTTACCTACCCCATTTTTCTCATCACGTGAGAGAAGCTCACGCTCCACCCCCAGTTTTTTTGGACCTGGAATGTTCCCTTTCTCCCCCTCCCCCACTGCTCCCACCTGTGTGTGTGATGTTTTATTCTTAAAGGCACAAAAGCACATCACATATCCCTCTCACCCACACTGGAAACATTTGACCCTCGCAGCCACTGGTGGTCCAGCTGGAATGGTGGCTGGTGCTGCAATCCGGCCTCTGAGCCCAGACCCTTTCCGCTGTTCATCTGGGTCCCTTATGGCTCACTTGGTGCAGGTCTCAGTGAGGAGGTCCAGGGTTGGAGGTGGAACAACCAGAAGCCTGGAGATGATCCTCTTGCAGACATCACTGGCATTGCTTTGTGCCACTTCCAGGCACCAAGTGGCTTTGTGCCACTTCCAGGATCATCTTCTGTTGCAACTCCTGGTGCTCTCTCTGGTTTTCCACCACTGCATGAAGTCTATCTATAAAATCTAGGAAAGGCTCAGAAGGGGATTGTTTAATTGAGCTAGAACTCTGCCTAGGATCTTTAGTGGGCATGATCTGAAATGCCCTTTTGGCAGCATCCTTGATGTGATTTAACACAGGAGAGGTTACTGGGTTACACTGGGTTTTACTGGTTTGTACTGGGCTGGGGTGCTGGGGGTTACTGGGTTATACTTGGTTATACTGGGAGAGGAGCAGCATATGCGTGGGCCCCCTGAGCTGGCGGGGAGGACCTGGTGGCCAACTGTGGGTTATACTGGTTTATACTGGGATGGGATGTCAGGGGCATTGGTTTATACTGGGTTCTACTGGGATATACCAGTTTGTACTGAGATGGCATGCTGGGAGTTACTGGTTATACTGGGTTAAACTGGTTTGCAGTGGTTTATTCTCATTTGTACAGGGATTGCCTGCTGGGGGCATTGGTTTATACTGGGTTATACTGGGATGTACTGGGTTATATTATAATGTACTGGTTGATACTGGGATGGGGCTTGGGACCTACTGGGAGTGACTTCAGGTTGTGCTGGCCTTACTGGTTTATACTGGGAACTGCCCCCACAGGGCCTATGGGGATCGGGGCTGGCTCCCAGTGGTTACTGGATTTTACTGGTGCCCTCCCAGTATAAACTGGTAAAAGTGGGAACCCCAAGACAATACTGGGAGCCCTTACACCTGCCTTTCATGGGTAGCCTGATGCCCCTAAATCCCATACTGGGAATGGGTTTGGGTGCATTATCCCATACTGGTTTATACTGGGACCTGCCACCTCAGGCCACAGGGGCTCATGGGCAGCTCCCAGGGCTTACTGGTTTTTACTGGTGCCCTCCCAGTCCAAACCAAGGACCACTGGCAGGCACTGGTGGCCAGGCAGGACCCCAAGGCCAAGCTGGCCTTTCCCAGGGCCTTGCTGAGCCACGACTTCTCCAACTTCTCGACCTGGCACCACCAGCTGTGGCTCCTGGCTCCCACCAGGAACTTCAGGAAGGGCGAGGCCAGGATGCTGCCCCCCAAAGGGCTGAAGGAAGGTGAGAGATTCCCCCGGAATAATTCCCAGACCTTTGGTGGAACCCTAACCCAAAATTTCTCCAGCCCCATGCTTGAAGTTGAACTTTGTTGGATTGGATAGGTAGATATGCTGTTCCAAAAATCTCCATTGACATTAATGAGTAAACCTGCTGTCCCTAAATCCCCATTGGCTTCAGTGGTAGACCTGATGTCCTGACAGTCATTAATGGGTAGACCTGGTTTCCCCAGATCACCATTTCCATTGATGGGCAGACCTGTTTTCCTGAAATCCCCATTGATTTCAATTGGTAGACCTGGTGTCCTAAATCCCCCCAATTGACTATAATTGGGGTAGACCTGATGTCCCAAATTTCCCATTCACATCAATGGCTGGACCTGATTTCCTAAACTCCCCACATTAAGGGGTAGACCAGGTGTCCCTCTGAGCCCATTGGTTTCAGTGCGTAGACCTGGTGACCCCAAATCCCCATTGCCCTTAATGGGTACACCTGATGTTCCTAAAATCCCTATTGTTTTTAATGGATAGACCTGGTGTCCCTAAATCCCCATTGTTTTCAATGGGTAGACTAGTGCCCCTATATCCACAATGTCCTTAAAGGGTAGACCTGGTGGACAAATAAATCCCATTATTTCAATGGATAGACCTGCTGTCCCTAAATTCCCATTAATGGCTGGACCCAATTTTCCAAATTCCCCACATTAGTGGCTAGATTTGGTGTCCCAAAATTCCCTTTGACTTTAGTAAGGTGAATCTGGTGTCCCTAAATCTGCTTTGCCTTGAATGGGTAGACCTGGTTTCCCCAAATCCCCATCGCCCTTTATAGACATGGTCTCCAAAAAATCCCTTTTTATTTTAATGGGTAGACCCCATGTCCCTAAATCTTCATTGGTTTCATGGCTAGACCTGTTGTCCCTAAACATCATTAGTTTCAATGGGTAGACTTGTCTCTAATTCCTCATTGGATCAAGAGGTTGGACCTGTTGACTCTAAAAATCTCCATTGGTTTTAATGGGTAAACCTCTTGTCTCTAAAAATCCCCATTTGGTTTCAATAGGTAGATCGGTTAACCCCAAATCCCCACTGAGTTCAATGGGTAGACCTGGTGTCCCTAAAAATCCCCATTGCTTTCAATGGGTGCACCTGAGCCCCTACACACCTGGGGTGCCCCCATTCAGATCTCAGGGTGTCCCCTGGCTGCCCCCCTGAGATTTTGGGCTGCCCCCTTTGCCCCTCCCCAGAGTTGGAGCTGGTTCAGAATGCCGTCTTCACCGACCCCACGGACAAAAGCGCCTGGATGTACCTGCACTGCATCCTCTCCTGAGGTAACTCGGGGCTCCTTCTGAACCTTGGGGCCCTCCCCTGGAGTTTTGGGGTGACCCCTGAATGTTGGGGTGCCCCCTGAATGTTGGGGTATTTCCCCAGAGCCCCCCTGCTGCTGAGGGTCATCTCCATCCACATCGACTGGGAGGACACGACAGTGACCGTCATCTTCCCCTGCCCATCAGGGTGACTTGGGACCACTGGGAACCCCAAAAAAATCACCTAGATACCCCCCAAAATCACCCTGATACTCCCCAAAACCACCTGGATAACCCTGGGAACCCTCAAAAAATCACCTGGATACATCTGGGTACTCCCCCAAATCACCTGAGTACCCCCAAAAAATTACCTGGGAATCCCTCAAAAGTCATCTGCATACACCTGGGTACCCCCAAAATCTTCGGACCCCACCAAACCGGTGGTTGTGAAACCCCATTGCTTTGGCTGGATAGACCTGGTGTCCCTAAATCCCTACTGACTTTAAAGGATAGACCTGGTGTCCTGTCTACCCCCACTTACCCCCAGTAACCCTTCCCAGTGTTCCCAGTAATGCCCCAGGGCTCACAGTAACTCCAGTGTCCACCCCAGCCACTCCCAGTGCTCCCAGAAACCCCAGTGCCCCCCTTAGCCACCTCCAGTGCTCTCAGGAATAGCTCCCAGTTTTACTAGTTTGCCCTCCCAGTCCTCCCAGCAACCCCTCCCAGTGCTCCCACTTTACCCAGTTTCCCCCTTTCATCCCTTCCAGTGCTTCCAGTTCCTCCCCCAGTGCTTCCCCTTTGCCTTTCCCAGTGCTCCCAGTTTAACCAGTAACCCTTCCCAATCAAGCCCTATCAATGGACAGCCCTGGTGTCCCTACATCCCCATTGACTTTAATTTGGTAGACTTGGTGTCCTGTGATAGTTGGACTAGGAGAAAATAAAAAGTAAAACAGGCCTGATCTTTAAAAGTTACAAAGACAGTTTGTTTACACACTATAAAGGGAAAAAAAAAAAGAAATTGAAACTTCAAAAAACTTCCCTTTCTCCCACAAACTGTTCACTTTCCCATAACCAATATAGACAAAACTGTGATTTTCAGTCAGTTTCAACCATTTAAACATAATTTTTCATCACCTTGGCAGAGGAGTCTCTCTGGAGTCCATGAAGACATTCGCCACAAGAAAAAATCTGGTGGCTCCCAATGTTACAAACCTGCAACCGCTGGAATTTTGCAGATTGTGCCATCTCACCCATGAACAGCCTTTCTCTTGGCTACTCATGGGCCTCTCAGCATTTTTGGGGTATTTGTTTAAGAATGCTTTTTTTAGTATTTCACAAAGATTCTCTTCTTCTATCTTCAAAATCGTCTCTCTCTCTCAAGAGACCTCCTTTTACTAGAGCTAAAGGGCCAAATGTGTGTCTCAGACAGCTGAGACCTCTTTTTATCTCAGGAGCTGGGGAACTTACTCTACAACATTCTCAATGAAATCTCAATTACATCAGTCTATTACCTTCAGCTAGAACAGCATTCCCCCAAAGCAGCATCAATCTATTACAAGGAGTAGTCCATTTCTCCATGGTTTACATCTAGAGAAGTCCAGTCAAAAATGTCCACCTCCTCAATCCTTTCTTCCAGACAACCTTTATCAGTTCTTTTACTGACTGTATCATGCTGTCTCTCTACATTTTAAATCATTCTGATCTTCTTCTCTCCCTCTGGGAAAGGGTTGGAGTTCTGAAAGCTTCATGTTGCCAGGAAAGGGTTAAATCTGCCCAAGGTCTTTTTCTCTCTCTTGCTGCAGCTCGCAAATGTTAGAATGATATTTAAACCTTTTATGTCCACGGAGATGTAACTACTTTCAATTGGTTCTTTCCTGAACATCCTGAAAACTCATTTGCTGGTCAAAACCACCACAGCATGGGAACTGATGAAAAATGATAGATGAAATTTTTTGTAAGTTAGACTACGTGCATAAGTAAAAGTGTATATTTGTGCCTTACTAACTTTCTGTCAAACTTTTGCCAACTATATTGATGACATTTGCTTTGCACCAATGTAGTCAATGACTTAAGATCACACTTTGTTAACAGTATATAAGCTGGAGAACAGGCAGAATAAAAACTTCTTCCATTTTGTATCCTGATCATGTGTGTGTGTGTCACATCCGACCTAACAGTAACAGCCAGGGCGGTGCCGTCCAGTGCTGCCCTCAGCTCCGGGCACACCAGGTTCAGGTGTGGGGGAAAAAGAACAAAATTTGGGGCAGTTTCCCACCCTAAATTGGGAATTTCCAAGCCTGAAATTGGTGTTTTTAACCCCAAAATATTTGGGACATCAGGTCTACCCACTGAAATGAATGGCAGGGAAAGGGCACCAGGTCTACCCTTTGAAATCAATGGATAGAAAAAGAAACCAGATCTACCCTAGTAAAGCAAAATGGGATTTAGAGACACCAGGTCTACCCATTAATAGCACTTGATCAGGAAGGGTTACTGGTTAAAATGGGAGTACCTGTCACGGCTAAGGGCAAGCTCTGGGAGCAGAACTGGAAGCACTTGGGTTTAGGAAGCACTGGGAGGGAGGAATGTGGGAAACTGAGCAAACTGGGAGCACTGGGAGGGGTTACTGGGAGCACTGGGAGTGGTTAAATGGAGGCAATGGGGTTATTGGGAGCTCCGGGGCATTACTGGGAGCACTGGGAAGGGTTACTGGGGATTAATGGGGGTAAAATGAACACCAGGTCTACCCACGCAAGTAAATAGGGATTGAGGGACACCAGGTCTACCCATTCAAGTCAATATGAAAAATGGGACACTGCGTCTGCGTTTACGCAGTCAAAGAAGTGGGTAGTCACGACCACCATTTTGGTCAGGGGCCCAAGAATTTTTGGGGGTACTCAAAATTCTGTATCCAGGTGATTTTTGGGGAGAATCCAGGAGATTTGGGGAGATACTCAGGTGGTTTTGGGGGGTATCCAGGTGATTTTGGAAAGTACCCAGGTGATTTTTGGGAAGGACTGAGAAGATTTTTGGGGGAATCTAGCTGATTTGGGGAGGCACCTAAATGTATCCAGGTGATTTTGAGGGTACTCAGGAGATTTTTGGGTGTATCCAGTGATTTTTTTGGGTTACTAAGGTGATTTGGGGGTTACCCAGGTGATTTGGGGAGTTCCAGGATGTCCCCACTCACCCTGACAGGCCGGGAGAAGATGACGGCCACCGTCGTGTACTCCTGGGCGATGTGGACACAGATGACCCTCGGCAGCAAGGGGGCTGTGGGGGGACACCCCAACATTCAGGGGGCACCCCAACATTCGGGGGGCACTTAATCATGATTTTAAAGAGCTAAGATTTTAGCTAAGAGATGAAAGTAATTTATATGGATCAGGGTGTAAGTTAGATTAGCAAATGACAGGTTAATGATTATTAGATGCTTAAGCTAAGGCTAATTGTTTTATTGTTTGCCATTATGAGCTTGTTTATAGAAGGAAATGGAGTAAGTGAACCGTTATAAGAACAGATTGAAACCAGTAGAACAATGACCAGCACCTGGACTTTATATCAATCAATCAATCAATCACAAAGCAGGGGACCTTGGATCGTGCCAGAGGGTCACAGAGACCTGAGGAAGACTCCTCTGACTTCATCTTTTGAGACGACCAACCCCAATTCAAGAGAAGAATTGCAGACACGTGAGGGACTAACAGCCTCATTTAATACAGAGTGGGGATGGGAGTTGCTGGGGTTATGCATATATATTATATGTAGGATCTTGGGAAATATAAAGAAGGCAGAGAACCTTGTACAGGGTGGTGATGCCTTTTGGAGGTGATTCCTGTGCCACCCGCTGGTGTTAGTAAAAATACCACTTTCTAACTTTAACTAATTAGAGAGTCTCTGTCCATGATCATATCTGTTTTTAATGATTCACGCTTGAGGAGACTGTCTGAAACTCTGGAGTTTTAGATTCCTCAAATAAAAGAAGAAAACCCTTCTTTTGGCTCAGTGCAGCCACTTCTCTGAGCAAAGCAGATCCCACGTGAGTGAGGAGAGACTCACTTTGAGGTTGGGGTTCGGGAATAAGGAGCAAGGTTGTCCACACTGGGTCAGACCTCAAGGCACAGCCTCTCTGAGCAGGCAAGACCTCCTGAGGAGAGAACCTGGGTCAATATCAATAAGTGAATGTTGCAGTCATCTCTTCTCTGAAGAGAAAAATACACCCTTGAAAAAAGGAATGTGGGTTTATAAAAAGCTCTATGAAATATTTCTCCAAAACACTAGGAAAAAAAAACTTCCTACTGAACTGAACCAGACCAGAAGGAAATCAAGGCACAGCCATGGTTTGTCAGGACTTCCCTGCACTTGGTGCTGAGCCCTGGAACCTCAGGGCCTGAGAGGAGATTGCAAAAACTTTGCCAGGAGTCAAAGCCAGAGGAAACACCCAAAGTGTCTTGAAGTATTAATGGGTCCCACTATGGTCAAACCCCAACACAGGCTCCTCATGAGGTCTGTAAAGGAGGGCACCGGAGGCCAGGACTGCACAAAAACCTCTCCGAGACTCAGCATGGGATGGAAAATCCAAAGGAAAATCCAAAGTATCTTAAAAATCTTGATTATCTCAAAGCATTACTGAGCCCCACTATGTGTCAGTGCAAAGCCCTCAAGGGACTCATTAAAGCAGAGAATTGGAGGCCAGGATTACACAAAAACTTCTCAGAGACTCAGTGGCAAAAAGAAGTATTTAAATTAATCCTGAGTATTTTGAAGTATTAAAAAACCCCACTGAGTGTTGTTAATGGCTAAGAATCCCAAGGGACTCGTTAAAGGAGATAATTGGGGCCTTGATTGCACAAACTTTTCCTAAAATCAGTTTGAAAAAAGAAACACCAAGTACCTTAAAATAACTGAAGTACCTTAAACCATTAATGAACCCCACTGAGTGTTGTTACTGACAAAGCCTCTCCAGGGACTCATTAAAGGAGAGAATTGGAGGCCAGGATTGCACAAACCTCTCAGAGACTCCAAGGCAAAAGCCAAACCCAAAGTCCTTGGAAAAACCTGCAGTCCCTGGCAGCATGAAGGAGCCCCCCAGGGCCATTGCTGACCAAGGCTCCTTCCCCAGGGACTCCTTCCAGCACATCCTGGAGGCCACTGGCATGGGAGGGGGATGCTGAGGGCAGGACAAGGGGCTGACAGTGCCCAGCCTTGCTGGGGCTGTGCCAGGAGGCCCCAGGGCCTCAGGACAAGGGGTCTCCTCAGTGTCCTTGGTGTCACAGAGGCTGCTGTGGCCCAGGGCACCAGGACTTGGCTTCTCTTTGTCCCCACCTGTCATCACTGCCTGCAGTTCTCTGCTCTGCCTGGGGCCTGGGGACACTTTCTGTGTCGTGTCCCTCTTTTAAGGGACATTAAAACTTGCAGAAACTTTGGAGTTGGCTTCTGACTTGGAGTTCTGGAGAGGTTTCTTCAGCTCCCTCTCAGGGACTGATGTTCAGGGCCTCAGCACAAAGCCCCGAGAGGGTCATTAAGTCTTTGTGCTGTGTCTGTGCTGATGAGCAGGGCTGAGCTCATCATCCAGAGGGAGATCCTGGTAACCAAGAAGAGCTTAAAAACACATTTCTCTTTATGAGCAGCTTTTCTGCCAGCCCAGCAGGGCTGGGGCACTGCCTGCAGCCACCCCGGGCACAGCATACAGGCACACAGGGCTTCAGCTCAGCCTGGGCTGGCAGCACCGAGCAGAGCTCACTCAGGGCTCACTGCAGGAGAAATCCTCCCAGGCTTGCAAACAGTCACTCTCTGGCTGGGGGAAGAGAAGCTGCAGCTCCTGCAGGGATCTCCTGAAGCTGCCACATCCCACAGCTTGGAGCACCTTCCAGGAGCACTCTGGGAGCTGCTGCAGGACAGGGATGTGGCCCTAGGGCAGGGCTGGGTTTCCCTGCTGCCCCAGCCCAGGCCCAGCACAAGGCAGCTCCCTGGGGCCAGGCTCTGCTGCAGGGCTGAGCAGCCGGGGCTGCAGCCAGGGGTGCCCAGGGCTGTGGTGCAGAGCAGGGTCCTGCAGCCCAGGGCGCTGTGCTGGCCCAGGGACTCTGCTGCCTGCCAGGGACAGCTCTCAGCCGGCCCGGGGAGCTGCTGCCAGTGCTGGGGAGAAGCTGTGGGGGGAAGGAGCCACCCTGAGCAGGGCAGCTGCTGCTGCTGCTGCTGCTGCTGAGAGGGGCTGTGTGGGGCAGGGCTGCTCCCAGCTCCACACCAGCCTGGGCACAGCTGCGGAGGACACTTGCCAAAAGAAGGTAAGCCTGGCATTGCTGTAAAGATCTGGAGCTTTCCTGAGAGTGTGTTCAATTTTCTGCTCAGAGAAGGACAGGAAAGTTGGGGTGATGACAAAAAGTTTTTTGTTTTTTATACATTATTCATATATTAGTAGCTCTGTTAACTACTATTTTATCGTTTTAAAACTATAATTCTTAATTAACTCTATTCACTACTATTACATACATTATAACTATACTCCCTAATTAACTCTGATATGTTACTCACCCTTTCTCATATATTTTAGAACAATTGGCAGACCTTTTTAATACATTCCTGAAATACTGTATAGACTTATTATCAGGAGGAGGGACTACAAGAAGAACCTTTTGTTTTTTAACCAGAGTGTTATCAGTCATAAAAAAAGTGGGGAAAAGAAGCCCTTGCACTTACTCCAATGGGTTTACCCAGGGGATTGTAAGTGAGGCAACTAAATCTCCTATTGGATGTTACTGTTAAATATCATAATTCATAAACTTAAAAAAATTCCTAAACCCAGGTGCTGGGTGTGCCTCATCCCCACAGGGACACTTGGAAGCTTCCAATAAAAGTCTGGTTTATACTTTACTCTTCTAATGCTATTACAAGCGGTTTTTTTCTCTTTTGATTATAGGCAACTGGAGGATGAGAGAAGCAGAACAGGAATTGTAATCACAGAATCACAGAACATTCTGAGTTGAAAGGAACACAGGGGATCATCAAAGTAATGTTTCAACATTTACAGAGACTCTCTGGCAGCTGTCTGTGCCCTGCCCTCCCAGGCACAGCAGCACCACATCTGCTCTTGTTTCTGCACTGCCCTGATCCTGTCCCTGTCATCTGGTGCTCTCAGGGAGGCTCTGGCCTTTGCAGCAGCTGAGTCAGGCACTGCCCTTGGCATTCCTGCCAGGCAGCTGTTGCCATGGCAATGGGGTGTCCAAGCTTCCCTGGGACCTGTGGGGCTGTGGGCAAAGCAGTCCATGGGAAAGGGGAAGGAGCTGAGCCCCCTCCCTGAGATCCCATAATGGGCACACCCAGGGATCCCCTTGCTGTGTCCTTCCCAGCTCTGAGCTGCCCTCCTGGCTGCAAATCTGTGCCAGAGCCCCTGGGAGTTCCCTGAATGTGCCACGGGGAAGTGCAGAGATGCCAGAGCTGAGGAAATGCTGCTGGGTTTGCCAAGGGAGCCGGGAGTGTCCTTGGCAGAAGGGGGTGCTGAGACCTTGCCCAGAGCCCTTTGGAGAGGGTGAGACATTGAGGGATCCCTGTGCTCTGGGCAGGGTCTGGTTTATCCCAGGGTGACAGAGGAGTGTGACTGTGCTCTGATTGCAGCCAAAGCTGCAAACCCAGGGCAGTTGGGAACAAGAACATCAGCCCCTCACCTTCGCTAAGTCACAGAGAGTCCTTTGCCTCTCTCATCTCTGAGTGGCAAACTGTGAGTGCAGCAGGAATGCTGGGGATTTCTGACCTCAGAGAACCAGGAATGATGTGTAGGCAGTAAATATTGGCTAAAATTTCTTCTTGCAGGAACAAGGGTGAGTGAGTCACAGCAGGACAGTCTAAGGGGAATGGCCCAGGTTTGGCTCAGAGCAGCCTCTGCTGACTTGTCCCTGTCCTTTCTCCATGAACAGGTGCCCATGGCCAGAGTGAAAAATGTCCAACAGCAGCTCCATCAGCCACTTCCTCCTGCTGGCATTGGCAGACACGCGGCAGCTGCAGCTCCTGCACTTCTGCCTCTTCCTGGGCATCTCCCTGGCTGCCCTCCTGGGCAACGGCCTCATCATCAGCGCCGTAGCCTGCGGCCACCTCCTGCACAGCCCCATGTTCTTCTTCCTGCTCAACCTGGCCCTCAGTGATTTGGGCTTCATCTGGACCACTGTCCCCAAAGCCATGCACAATTCCCTCTGGGACACAACCACCATTTCCTACACAGGATGTGCTGCGCAGCTCTTTTTCTTTCTGTTCTTCATCTCAGCAGAGTTTTCCCTGCTTACCATCATGTGCTACGACCGCTACGTGTCCATCTGCAAACCCCTGCACTACGGGACCCTCCTGGGCAGCAGAGCTTGTGCCCACATGGCAGCAGCTGCCTGGGTCACTGCCTTTCTCTATGCTCTCATGCACACGGCCAATACATTTTCCCTGCCTCTGTGCCATGGCAATGCCCTGGGACAGTTCTTCTGTGAAATGCCACACATCTTCAAGCTCTCTTGCTCACACTCAGTCCTCAGGGAATTTGGGCTTATTGCAGTAAGTACCTGTTTGCTATTTGGCTGTTTTGTGTTCATTGTTTTCTCCTATGTGCAGATCTTCAGGGCTGTGCTGAGGATCCCCTCTGAGCAGGGACGGCACAAAGCCTTTTCCACCTGCCTCCCTCACCTGGCCGTGGTCTCTCTGTTTGTCACCACTTCAGTATTTGCCTACCTGAAGCCCCCCTCCATCTCGTCCCCATCCCTGGATCTGGCCCTGTCAGTTCTGTACTCGGTGGTGCCTCCTGCCCTGAACCCCCTCATCTACAGCCTGAGGACCCAGGAGCTCAAGGCTGCACTGTGGAGACTGATGACTGGATGGACTCAGAAACATTAAACTGCTGGCCAATTTCTGCAAATTACTTGTAATAAAAGCCATGTTTAATACTTCATGTTTATAAATTTAAAGGTTCTATTTCTTTGGTTGTATTTCTATTTTTTTTTTAATTGTTTACAAATAAATTTCATGGTTTTTGCCGGTTTTTATTCTGTTCTCTCAACCTTTCCTGTGGCCACAGACTGTGTCAATGAAGGGCTGTGCTCTTGGTGGCTTTAAAGGAACTCAAGGATCTCCCAGCCAAGGTTTCTGCAGAGATTCCCCTTTGGTTCCCTTCTCTGCAGCTGCAGCAGCAATGTCTGTGTGCAGAGCTGGGGGCAGATCAGTGCTGGCACAGCAGCTGTGCCCAGCAGCAGCAGCAGCAGCCCTTGGTGTTGCCATTGCTGCTGCCGTGGCCCTGCCCCGCTGCCCTGCTGGCCCTGGTGTTGCTGTAGGGCCTGAGTGCTCTCGGGGCCGGGCACAGTGCTGGGGGTGGCAGTGCCGGGGCTGCAGCAGGGACAGGCCATGGGCACTGCTGGGGCAGCGCTGACGCCTCAGGCCAGGGCCTGGGGGCTGCAGGCTCCTTGCCCAGGCTCTCTCCAGAACTCTTTGCCCAGGCCAATGCTGAGCCCAGAAAAGCCCCGGGAGCAGCCCCAGACTGGCTGTGGGCAGGGTGGGGGCAAACAGCATGGCTGGGGCTCTGCAAGGTGCCTGGGGTCAACCGGGATCCTACTGGGATCACAATGGGAGAGCCTGGGCCCATGATCTAGGAGACTGGAATCATACTGGATCATACTGGCAGCAACTGGGACTGCAGTGGTGGTGACTGGGAGTGGCTGTGAGCAACTGGAATCTGGCTGGAAGAAACTGAGGACAACTGGGAGTGACTGGGAACATGCTGGGAGCAACTGGGATACACTGGGAGAGACTGAAACCACAGTGGGGGTAAATGGGAGCAGCTGTGCCCATGCTGGGGTCCTACTGGGATCCTACTGGAACGAGACTGGGAGGGACTGGAAAGGGGCTGGCTGTGACTGGAACCATGCTGGAGGCGACTGGGAGCAACTGGGCTCAAACTGGGAGTGACAGGGAGTCACTCAGGGCATGACTGGACTAATACTGGGAGTATCTGGAAGTGACTGGGGTCATACTGGGCATGATGGGAACCAAACTGGGAGTGACTGGGTCCTACTGGGTTCATGCTAGGAGCCACTGGGATTGCAATGGGTGTGAACAGATCCTGACTGGGGGTTACTGTGAGCTACTGTTGGGAGGAAAATATGAACACATTCGGAGCAACTGGGATCAGCTGGAAGGGACTGGAACCATGCTGAGGGGACTGAGACCACAGCTGGGGGAACTGCGATCATACTGGGATTATACTGGGACCACACTTAAGGCAACTGCCAGAAACTGGGATCATTCTGGAGGCAACTGGGAGTAAGTGGGAAAGACTGGGATCATTCTGAGGTAACCAGAACCTTACTGAGGAAACTGAGATACACTGGAAGTGCCTGTAACTATACTGGGGACAATGGAACCACACAGGGAGCAACTGGGGACAACTGGAACTATTCTGGCAGCAGCTTGGGTCACACTGAGGGTGTCTGGACTCCTACTGGGATTGACTGTGAGTGGCTGTGAGCAACTGGAATCACACTGAAAGCAATTGGGAGGAACTGGGAATGACTGGGAGCATGCTGGGAGTGACTGGGCTATACTGGGGGAGACTGGGAGCCATGAGGATCATACTGGAGGGTACTGGGTTCATGCTGGAATTGACAGAGAGCAACTGGGATCACACTGGGGGCCACTTAATCGTACTGGGAGTTACTGGGATTAGACTGTAAGTGACTGAGATCATACTGGGAGTGACTGAAATCATTCTGGGATTACAGTGGGTTTCAATGCACCCTGACTGGGGGTTACTGGGAGCTACCAAACCCATGCTGAGAGCCTACTGGGGATGCCCTGGGAGGAACTGGGAATGACAGGATGCATGCTGGTGAAAACTGGGATGTACTGGCAGTGACTGGGATAAAACTGGGGGCCACTGAACTATGCTGGGGTAACTGGGAGTGCCTGGCAATGACTACGAAAATGTTCAGGGCAACTGGGATATACTGGGAGTGTCTGAGACCATGCAGGTGGTGACTGGGACCACAATGGGAGCCACTGGGAATTTGCTTGGGGGAACTGGGAGCCTTCTGGGGGCAACTGGGCACAAGTGTGAGTGACTGGGGCCCTGCTGGGAGAGACTGGCATCATACTGGACTCATTCTGGGATCATACTGGGAGTTACTGAGGCTGTGCTAGGGGCAACTTAGAACACACTGGATAAAAGTGAGAGAAACTGGGAGCAACTGGGATCAACTGGGAGCATGCTAGGGGCAAACTGCATCATAGAGGGGAATGACTGGCAGTGACTGGGCTCATACTGGGAATGGCAAATAAATAAATAAATCCTGGTTTATGGTTGTTATGCTGTGTGAATGTGTCCTGACTGTGAGACCTGATCCATATAAATTTCTTCTAACCCTCAGCTAAAATCTTAACTCTTTAAAATCATGATTCAGATCCCCCCAAATGTTGGGGTGCCCCCTGAATGTCGGGGTGTCCCCCACAGTCCCCCCCCACCAAGGGTCATCTGAATCCATATCAACAGGGAGGATGCAACGGTGGCCGTCATCTTCTCCTGACCTGTCAGGGTGAGTGGGGACCCCTGAGAAGCCCCAAAATCACCTTAGTACCCCAAAAAAACCCACCTGGATACCCCCCAAATCTCCTGGATCCCACCCAAATCACCCTGGTACCCCCAAAAATCTCCTTGATCTCTGCCAAATTACCTGGGAACCCCAAAATCATCTGGGTACCCCCAAAAAATCACCTGGATACATCTGGGTACTTCCCCGATTCACCTAGGTATACCTCAAAAAATCATCTGGAAACCACCCAGAAGTCACCTGGAGAAACCTGGGAATCCCAAAAATCACCTGAGTACCCCATAAATTGCCTGGGTACCCTCAAAAATCACTTGAGAACCCCAAAAATAGTCTGGATACCCCCCAAAATCACCTGGATTGCCCCAAAAAGTGTCTGGGTACCCCTCAAATCATCTGGATCTCCCCCGAAATATGCCTGGGTATCCCATAAACCACCTGGTACACCCAAGAATCACCTGGATACTTCCAAAATCACCTGGGTACTCCTGGGTACCCCAAAAATTATCTGGGTATTCTCAAAAATCACCTGAGTACTCCCAAAAAATCACCTGGATACACCTGAGTACCCAGCAAAATCTCCTGGATCACCCTCCCAGATCATCTGGGTAGCCCCCCAAAATCACCTGGATACACCTGGGTACCCCCAAAAATTCTTGGGCCCCTGCCCAAACCGGTGGTTGTGAATCCCCACTGCTTTGGCTGGGTAGACGCCGTGTCCCATTTATCCCATTGACTTGAATGGGTAGACCTGGTGTCCTGTTTACCCCCATTTCCATACGGTAACCCTTCCCAGTGCTCCCAGTAATGCCATGGAGCTCCCAGTAACCCCAGTGCTCCCCCTTTTGAGGGGTTCCCAGGTAATTTTTTGGGGTACTCAGGTGATTTGGGGGAGTACCCAGGTGTATCCAGGTGATTTTTGGGGGTTTCTTGGGTGATTTTTTTGGAGTTCCCAGGGTTATCCAGGTGGTTTTGGGGAGTATCAGGGTGATTTGGGGGGGATCCAGGTGATTTTTCTGGCATTCCCAGTGGTCCCCACTCACCCTGATGGGCAGGGGGAAGATGATGGCCACTGTCACATCCTCCCAGTCAATCTGGACACAGAAGACCCTCAGTGGCCGGGGCGCTGTGGGGGGACACCTCGACATTCAGGGGACACCCCAAAACTCCAGGGGAGGTCCCCAGGGATGTGAGGGAGCCCCGAGTTAGCTCAGGAGAGGAAGCAGTGCAGGTACACCCAGGCGCTTTGGTCCATGGGGTCAGTGAAGACGGCGTTCTGCACCAGCTGCAGCTCTGGGGAGGGGCAAAGGGGGCAGCCCAAAATCTCAGGGGGGCAGCCAGGGGACACCCTGAGATCTGAATGGGGGCACCCCAGGTGTGTGGGGGCTTAGGTGTACCCATTAAAACCAATGGGTATTTTTAGGGACACCAGGTCTACCCATTGAAATCAATGGGGATTTGGGGTTAACAGATCTACCCATTGAAACCAAATGGGGATTTTTAGGGACAAGAGGTTCACCCATTAAAACCAATGGAGATTTTTTAAAGTCAACAGGTCCAACCTCTTCATCCAGTGAGGATTTAGGGACAAATCTACCAACTGAAACCAGTGATGTTTAGGGACAACAGGTCTAGCCTTTAAAACCAATGGGGATTTAGGGACGTAGGGTCTACCCATTAAAATCAACAAGGATTTTTTAGAAACAATGTCTATTAAGGGCAATGGGGACTGGGGAAACCAGGTCTACCCATTCAAGGCAATGGAGATTTAGGGACACCAGATTCACCTTATTAAAGTCAAAGGGAATTTTGGGACACCTGGTCTAACCACCAATGTGGTGAATTTGGAAAATTGGGTCCAGCCATTATGGGGAATTTAGGGAAAGCAGGTCTACCCATTGAAACCAAAGGGGATTTAGGGACACCAGGTCTGTCCATTAAAAACAAGAGGGATTTTAGGAACATCAAGTCTACCCATTAGGGACAATGGGGATTTGGGGTCATCGGGTCTACCTACTGAAACCAATGGGCTCAGTGGGACACTGGGTCGACCCCTTAATGTGGGGAGTTTAGGAAATCAGGTCCATTGATGTGAACCAGAAATTTGGGCCATCAGGTCTACCTCCATTAAAGTCAATTAGGGGATTTAAGACACCAGGTCTGTCCATTGAAATGAATGGGGATTTCAGGAAAACAGGTGTACCCATCAATGGAAATGGTGATCTGGGGACACCAGGTCTATCCATTAAAACTGTAAGGACATCAGGTCTACCACTGAAGTCATTGGGGATCTGGAGACAACAGGTCTACTCATTAAGGTCAATGGGGATTTTTGGAACACTCAGTCTACCCATCCAACCCAACAGAGCTCATCTTCAAGAGAGGGGCTGGAGAAATTTTGGGATAGGATCCCACCGAAATTCTGGGAATATTTCCACGGGAATCTTTCAACTTTCCCTCAGCCTTTTGGGACACAGCATCCTGGCCTTGCCCTTCCTGCAGTTCCTGGTGAGTGCCAGGACCCACAGCTGGTAAAGCCAGGCCAAGAAGTTGGAGAAGTCAGGGCTCAGCAGGGCCCTGGCAAAGGCCAGCTTGGCCTCAGGGTCCTGCCTGGCCACCAGTGCCTGCTGGTGGTCCCAGGAAGGGACTGGGAGGGCACCAGTACAAACCAGTAAGCCCTGGGAGGTACCCTCAAGCCCCTTTGGTCTGAGGTGGCAGCTCCCAGTATAAACCAGTAAGGGTTCATGCACCCAAACCCATTCCCAGTATGGGGTTTAGGGGCACCAGGTCAACCCTATTGAAGTCATTGGGGATTTTGGGACAGCAGGTCTACCCATTCAAGCCAAAGGGGATTTGGGGAAATCAGGTCTACCCATTCAAGTCAGCAGGCACTTTGGGATATCTGGTCTACCCATGAAAGCCAGGTCTAAGGTCTCCCAGTATGGTCTTGGGGCTCCCACTTTTACCAGATTTCTACTGGGAGGGCACCAGTATAAACCAGTAAGCCCTGGGAGCCAACACCAAACCCCTGAGCCCTGTGAGGGAGGCTCCCAGTATAAACCAGTAAGGCCAGCAAAACGTAAAGTCACTCCCGGTGGGTCTCAAGGCCCATCCCAGTATAAACCAGTACCTCCCAATATAACCCAGTACATCCCAGTATAACCCAGTGTAGAAAACAATGCCCCCAGTATGCCATCCCTGTGAAAACGAGCATAAACCAGCTGAAACCAGTGTAACTCAGTATAACCTAGTAACTCCCAGCATGCCATCCCAGTACAAACTAGTATATCCCAGTATAACCCAGAATACACCAATGCCCCAGGCATGCCATCCCAGTATAAACCAGTACAACCCACGGTCAGCCACAAGGTCTCCCCGCCAGCAGGGGGCGCTCACTCATATGCTGCTCCCTCTCCCAGTATATCCCAGTATAAACCAGTAACCCCCAGAAACCCATCCCAGTACAAACCAGTAAAATCCAGTGTAACCCAGTAACCCCTCCTGTGTTAAATCACATGAAGGATGCTGCCAAAAGGGCATTTCAGATCATGCCCACTAAAGATCCTAGGCAGGGTTATATCTCAATTAAACAATCCCCTTCTGAGCCTTTCCTAGATTTTATAGATAGTCTTCATGCAGTGGTGGAAAACCAGACAGAGGAGCAGGAGTTGCAACAGAAGATGATCCTGGAAGTGGCACAAAGCCACTTGGTGCCTGGAAGTGGCACAAAGCAATGCCAGTGATGTCTGCAAGAGGATCATCTCCGGGCTTCTGGTTGCTCCACCTCCAGCCCTGGACCTCCTCACTGAGACCTGCACCAAGTGAGCCATAAGGGACCCAGATGAACAGCGGAAAGGGTCTGGGCTCAGAGGCCAGATTGCAGCACCAGCCACCATTCCAGCTGGACCACCAGTGGCTGGGAGGGTCAAATGTTTCCAGTGTGGGCGGGAGGGACATGTGATGTGCTTTTGTCCCTTTAAGAATACAACATCACAGACACTGGTGGGAGCAGTGGGGGAGGGGGAGAAAGGGAACATTCCAGTTCCAAAAAACTTGGGAAGGAGCGTGAGCTTCTCCCACATGATGAGAAAAATTGGACAGGTCACCGGGTTGTAAGGGTTGTGGGCAACCCAATTCTGGGAAGGTGTGGGACCCTAAGGAACCCTCAGGGTTGGTAACAACCAAGAGGATATGGAAGCCATTTAGGCTTGAGTTAACAACAGATATGCCTTTCAACACACCGGACTGGCAAGTGGTCAGCGCTGACCCTGGACACGTGACCAACCTACAGCAGACTGATAGTAAGTGCCTTGTTATCAGGGATTCTAAGCACACTCCCTCTGAGATCAAGATTAGTCCAGCACGTTTGCCATCAGATCCGGAGCAACGAGCTCTCTTGGCACGTTGTGTCCATCCTCCCCTCTTCCTACCAAAGGGCCAAGTCATTGCCCAGGCCATACCACTGCCCAAACTGCCCTAGGATGGTCTGGACCTTTCGGTCTATTGGACAGAAATGGTGGGAGAGAACAAACCCATAATTTGGTGTGGGCTCAAGAGGGAGGGGGATTTCATCCAACTCCAGGGAATGATGGACACAGGATCAGATGTGACAGTCATACCACCACTGCACAAGTGGCCATCACATTGGGAGTTGCAACCCGTGGTAAGGTTACAGGTATAGGGGACACACAATTGGCAAAACAATCCAAGAGCATTGTGCAAATTGAGAGACCAGATGGGCAATTGGCTTCTTTGTTTGTTCTAGATTCCAAATTTACCTTGTGGGAAGAGATGTCATGTCCCAATGAGGAATTACACTAGAAATCCCAAAAAACCCAAAAGATTTTTATTTGCCTCGACTGAGGAGTGCCCCTTCCAAAAACTAAAGTTGCTGATGGATACCCCAGTTTGGGAGGATCAGTGACCGCTGAACAAACAGAAATCGAAGGCACTCAAATAACCCTTGGAGGAGCAATTGGCTAAAGGTCACATTGTGGAAACTAACAGTCCCTGGATTTCTCTGGTGTTTATGATCAAAAAGCCGGGGAAGGACAAGTGGCGCCTCCTCCACGATTTTGCGAAAAATATGAGGTCATTAAAGGCATGGGGTCTTTTCAGGCAGGCATACCATCCCCTTCAATGCTTTTGCTTCCTCTAGGCAATGATGAAAAGGAAGTGGGGAACCCAAACCCCGTGTTATCCCTCACTCAGTGCCTTAAAAAGATTGTGTTAAATTGTGCTTACCTGTGGATGTTCTTTTTAGATTTCTTTTAAGAGCATCCTCCTGAGCCCCAAGATGAGGCCAGAACTCCTGTGTTTGCTGCTGCTTCTGACTCAGTCAGCAGGACAGGGACATGAATGTGAGGACAGTCAAGGGATACACTGCTCCAATCTATCCAGATAAATCCAGAGCATCCAGAACTCCGTCCAGAAAATGAAAGGCATGATGGAAGAAATCAAGTGAGGAGCAGGAGACTGGCTGGAGAGCATCTTTAAAGACCGAGGGTTGCCAGGGGGAACGTCATCATTTGTAAAGGATGTCTTACTGGCTGTTCTGGTTGTCATTTGAATTTACACAGCCTTTAGGACTCTAAAAGGAGTCATTACAAGGTGTACTAAGAAAAAAACAGCCCCTTCCAATGTAACAGTGGCTGCTGTCGAGAGATGGTGGAAGTGACCAGAGAGAGCAGTTTAAGTTTGTCTCTTCCCTCCTTCCCTTCAAAATTAGGCAGGAAAGAAGGAGATGTGGGTTTTGGAGAGGTTGGATAAGTTATTGTTTGCTCCTGTTACCCCCCCCCACCCCCCAGTGCCTGGTGTCTGGTTTACCCCAGATTTTCCCCTCCCCCATCCCTTTGTCCCCTTTCCTGACCCTGCCCTGTGTTAACCTGGGGCCAATCACCCACCTGCCCCACCCCTCTGCCCCCTGGTTTAAATGTTAAGCACAGGACCCTCCTCGCTCTCCTCTCCTGTAACACCTGGAGGAATAAGTGTCTTGGTTTTGAAAGAAGACAGGTATCTGCTAAAGAGAGGCAGGGCCTCTCTTGGAATGGATAATTCAAATCCCCTTCCCTCAAATTATTATAATTTAGAAAATTAAAACGGCTCTCAGGCAGAGATATGGGGATAGGAATAACAGTTCTTTACTAATAGGTATAACAGGGCAAACAAACAACAACAACTACAGCAATTAATAGCGAAAAACAGAACTAGGGACTTTGATAGAGCTTAGTTTCACAAAAAACTCGGGGCAGTCTAGTCCCTGGGGACTCTAAAAAAAGTACTAAGCTGGAACAGTAAGAGATCCTGGGCTAGTAGATGAGATGAAATTCGGAGCTCTGTTGGTGGTCACTGGAGGGCAGGGATGTCTGGCAGGGAGGCCAGTGCGGGCCCGCGGTGCAGAGCAGCTTTAAAACAGCGCTGAGGCAGTGAGACAGGGCTGAGACAGCTCCAGCAGGGCAGCAACGGCAGCCTCGTCTTCTCTTGATGCAGACTACAATAAAAGTGAAGCTGCTCCTTAGCCCCCTTCTTCCCCCCCCCCCGCCGCCCCGGAAGAAACTCTCAGAGACAAAGGATGTAGCTACGTGCCAGCCTCCATGCTTTGTTTCACCTAAGCACTGATAAGTACCTGGCAATTAGATGCCTTGCAACTCTTGGGAAAAAATTCTATAGGTGAAAAAAAAAAAAAAATAAGTCTAACCCCCAACAGCAGTCCCTCCTTGCAGGGCACTCCCTGGGACTGAAGTGGAAGATGCATCAATGGCTCACAGAGAGGAGAAAGGAAATCTGGAGACTCTGCTCTTGTGCATCGCAAATTTTATTGGAAAAGACAAAATATTTGCTACTTTGACCTGCTTCCTAGAGTTTATCTTCATGTATGGAATTCCAAATTCTTCTTCGTATGTTCCTTATTCTCCCTGTTTTGCTTCTTCCTTTCTTCTACATATTTTCACATGCTACCTAATATTACTCTTCTTCTCCTAGGGATTCTAAAATTATTTCTCCTATTCCTATTCTTCTTCTATAGCTTTTTAAAATTCTTATTCCTCTTCTTCTATGGGTTTTTGAATTCTTATTCCTATTCCTCTTCTCTGTATTGCTAAAATTCTATTCCTATCACTACCCTTATTCTTCTATGGAACTTTAAATAAATCTAAATCCTCAGCATCTTTGTCATTGTCTTCACCTTCTTAATCTCTCTCTTCTCCGTTGTCTTTGCCATCTTCGTCTTCATTGTCTTCATCTTTGTCTTTGTCGTTGTTGTCTTCATGTCTGTCATCTTTGTCATTGTCTTCATGATGTCTCTGCCATCTCCGTCATTGCCATGCTCCTGTTCCCGTTCCTGTTGGTTCCCTGATGCCGTCGTTCAGGCTCCCGTGGGTGCAGCAGCTGGACAGGGAGGGCGGCTGTGCAGCAATGGCTGCTGTTGGTGCCGTCCCGTGCTACTCCTCAGGCTGCGGCACCAGGCAGGAACACCGGAACAGCCCCTGCAGCGCCCGCAGCACCCGCCTGAAGCGAGAGGGACGTTTGCTGGGGGCACACGGCTGCCCATGGAAGGCCTGGGTGGGAGAAGAGAGCTCCTCCACAAGGGTTTGTCCTGGCAGGGGGGCAGGCCAGGCACAGAGCAGGCCTGGGCTGCACGGCTCCGGGGCCTGCTCCTCAACCCAGGCTTCCCGAGGGACGGGCACCGGGAGCCCGTCCGCCACAAGAAGTCTCCATTTCTGCTCCTTGTCTTCTTCTGGCGGCAGCTCCAGGACACTCAGCTCGTCCCACTCGTCCTCCTGCGGGGCCAAGGACTTCATCCAGCTGCTGGAGTTGTACCTGACTCCCCAGGGCTTCTGCAACGGCGCTGGGTTGTTGTCATCTTCCCAGCTGGAGAGCACCCAGGATGCGTGACTTTTCCCTCGGGACACGTGGTGGCCAAAAGACGTTTCCTCTTGGGAAGGGGCTTGGCCAATGTGTTCTTCCCAGTCAGAGACCTCTTCCCAGCTGTTGAGGTTTCCTGGGGACAGCTCCTGCTCCACGTTCTCCTGCCAGTCGGAGAGTTCCTGGAGCAGCTCTTGCTCCAGGTATTCCTCCCAGCCTGAGTGTTCCTGGAAGTTGTTGACTTCTCCGTGGGACATCTCTTCCTCTGTGCACTCTTGCCAGTCTGCCACTTGCTGGGACAGCTCCTGCTCTGTGCACTCTTGCCCCTGGGAGCCTCGTGGGCAGCTGTTCCTTTCTCCCTGGGGCACCTCTGCCTTGTGCTCCCCTTCCTCTGTGCCCATGGGGCTGAGGGAGCCGGGCCCAAGCAGGGAACAAGGATCCTGGGGATCCTCATCCTCCTCCAACACGGGGCTCAAGCATTTGTTCCCAGGGCCAAAGATGATGTGCTCTGCCAACGGGGACAGCTTTTGCATTATGTACTCTGGCCCAGGGAACAGCTCGGGCTCCGAATCCGACTCATATTTCCCCCTGGGATCTGTCACAGTCATCGCAGGAGTCCCAGGGACTGTCCCCATCCAGGGCCTCCTCCTCACTACCTTGCTGTGCCCGCACTGCCCACGACACTGGCCCCTGCTGCTGCTCCCTGAGGGCTCCCAGCTGGGTGGGCCGGGCACTGAGGGGTCTCTGAGGGGCCGGCCCCGGGCTGTGCTCTCCTTCGGATGTGGCTGCTTCTCCTGCTTCCACATCCCTGCACTGCTCCAGGTGCTGCCCGCATCCCTGGATCTGCAGCCGAGCCCGGCACATGATCACACAGCTGAGAAGACGGGACAAGAGCAGCAGATGGGGGCTGGAGCCTGGGGGGCTCTGTGGGCCAGAGACTGGGCTCTGTGTCCCCAGGAATGGCAGCTTGTAGAGGATGAAGTCCTCCAGAAATGGGGGCATGTGAGCAATCCAGCCTATGTGAAAGAATAGGCCTGTAACCATTTCAAGGAGAAAGCAGTCATGCACCAGGGATAAGAAGATGTGGAGAGGCACGTATCATTAGAACAAAGGACGGTAAACAACTTCAGAAATGTGGGAATAGGAAGAAAGCCGGAAAAACGATATGCATAATTTTGCTGTGTATGTAAGAAGAATTAGCCAATAGAGACTAAAAGGCTAACGTGTGCTTTTAGGGCTATCCAATTGTAAAGTAGCAAGTAATGCATGATTAAGGCTAAGAATTGTATAAAAGAAGCTGGAAAATCTATTAAAATGGCTTACTTCGATCATATTGATCATGGAGTAGTGTCCTGTTTTTCTTTATGCAATCATAGGGCAGTTTGGGCAGTGGTATGGCCAGGGCAATGACTTGGCCCTTTGGTAGGAAGAGGGGAGGATGGACACAACGTGCCAAGAGAGCTCATTGCTCCGGATCTGATGACAAAAGTCCTGGACTAATCTTGATCTCAGAGGGAGTGTGCTTAGAATCCCTGATAACAAGGCACTTACTATCAGTCTGCTGTAGGTTGGTCACGTGTCCAGGGTCAACGGTGACCACTTGCCAGTCCGATGTGTTGAAAGGCATTGTGTTGTTAACTCAAGCCTAAATGGCTTCCATATCCTCTTGGTTGTTACCAACCCTGAGGGTTCCTTAGGGTCCCACACCTTCCCAGAATTGGGTTGCCCACAACCCTGAAAACCTGGTGACCTGTCCCATTTTTCTCATCACATGGGAGAAGCTCACGCTCCTCCCCAAGTTTTTTGGAACTGGAATGTTCCCTTTCTCCCCCTCCCCCATTGTTCCCACCAGTGTGTGTGATGTTTTATTCTTAAAGGGACAAAAGCACATCACATGTCCCTCCCACCCACACTGGAAACATTTGACCCTCCCAGCCACTGGTGGTCCAGCTGGAATGGTGGCTGGTGCTGCAATCCGGCCTCTGAGCCCAGACCCTTCCCTGGGTCCCTTAGGGCTCACTTGGTGCAGGTCTCAGTGAGGAAGTCCAGGGTTGGAGGTGGAGCAACCAGAAGCCCGAAGATGATCCTCTTGCAGACATCACTGGCATTGCTTTGTGCCACTTCCAGGCACCAAGTGGCTTTGTGTCACTTCCAGGATCATCTTCTGTTGCAACTCCTGCTCCTCTCTCCGGTTTTCCTCCACTGCTTGAAGTCTATCTATAAAATCTGGAAAAGTTTCAGAAGGGGATTGTTTAATTGAGATAGAACTCTGCCTAGGATCTTTAGTGGTCATGATCTGAAATGCCCTTTTGGCAGCATCCTTCATGTGATTTAACACAGGAGGGGTTACTGGATTACACTGGGTTTTACTGGTTTGTAGTGGGATGGGGTGCTGGGGGTTACTGGGTTATACTGGGATATACTGGGAGAGGGAGCAGCATATGAGTAAGTGCCCCCTGCTTGCAGGGAGGACTTGGTGAACCACTGTGTGTTATTCTGGTTTATACTGGGAGACGATGTTGGGGCATTGGTTTATACTGAGTTATACTGGGATAAACTAGTTGTGAGTGACTGGGTTATACTGGGTTACACTGGTTTGCACTGGTTTATACTCATTTGTACAGGGATGGCATGCTGGGAGTATTGGTTAATACTGTGTTATACTTGGATGTACTGGGTTATATTGGGTTGTACTGGTTTATACTGGGATGGGGCCTGGGATCTACAGGGAGCGACTTCAGGTTGTGCTGGCCTTACTGGTTTATACTGGGAGCATCCCCCACAGGGCTCAGGGGATCAGGAGTGGCTCCCAGTGCTTACTGGTTTATACTGGTGCCCTCCCAGTATAAACCTGGTAAAATGGGAGCCCCAAGCCCCCAAGCTCCATATTGGGAGCCCTTAGACCTGCCTTCCACGGGTAGACCTGATGTCTCCAAATCCCCATTTGTTTGACCTGAGCCCCCACACACCTGGGTGCCCCAATTCAGATCTCAGGGTGTCCAATGGCTGCCCCCCTGAGATTTTGGGGTGCCCCCTTTGCCCCTCCCCAGAGCTGCAGCTGGTTCAGAACGCCGTCTTCACCAACCCCATGGACCAAAGTGCCTGGGTGTACCTGCACTGCATCCTCTCCTGAGCAAACTCGGGGCTCCCTCACATCCCTGAGGCCCTCCCCTGGAGTTTTGGGATGCCTCCTCAATGTTGGGGTGTCCCCTGAATGTTGGGGTGTCCCCCCACAGCTCCTCTGCCGCTGAGGGTCATCTGAGTCCACATTGACTGGGAGGACGTGACAGTGGCCATCATCTTCTCCCAGCCCATCAGGGTGAGTGGGTATCTGTGGGAACTTCAAAAAATCACCTGAATTCCCCTTTCCCTAAATCACCCTGATACTCCCCAAAACCACCTGGATACACCTAGATACTCCTCCAAATCACCTCAATACACACAACAATTTTTTTGAGAACCCCTCAAAAGTGTTATGGGTACACCTGGGTACCCCTAAAAATCTTTGGGCCGCACCAAACTGGTGGCTGTGAAACCATTGCTTTGATTGGGTTGACCTGGTGTCCCTAAATCCCTACTGACTTGTATGGCTTCCAGTGCTTCCAGTAATGCCCCAGGGCTCCCAGTTCCCCCCCTCCCAGCCACTCCCAGGGCTCCCAGTAACACCAGTGCCCCCCCTTAGCCACCTCCAGTGCTCCCAGGAATAGCTTCCAGTTTGATTAGTTTGCCCTTCCAGTGCTCCCAGTAACCCCTCACAGTGCTCCCAGTTTGCTCAGTTTCCCTCTTTCCTCCCTCCCAGTGCTTCCAGTTCCTCCCCCAGAGCTTCCCCTTAGCCTTTCCCAATGCTCCCAGTTTAACCAGTAACCCTTCCCGATCAAGTCCTATTAATGGACAGATCTGGTGTCCCTAAATCCCCATTGACTTCAATTGGGTAGACCTGGTGTCCTGTGATAGTTGGACTAGGAGAAAATGAACAATAAAACAGGCCTGAACTTTCAAACTTACAAAGAGAGTTTATTCACACACTCTAAAGAATAAAGGGGAAAAAAAAGAAATTGAAACTTCAAAACACTTCCCTTTCTCCAACAAACTGTTCACTTTCCCATAATCAACACAGAGAGACAAAACTATGATTTTCAGTCAGTTTCAACTTTTTAAACTTAATCTTTCATCACCTTGGCAGAGGAGTCTCTCTGGAGTCTATGAAGGCATTCACCACAAGAAACAGTCTGGTGGCTCCCAACGTCAGAAACCTGCAATTGCCTGGAATTTTGGAGATTGTTCCATCTCACCCATGAGCAGCCTTTCTCTTGGCTACTCATGGGCCTCTCAGCATATTTGGGGGATTTGTTTAAGAATGCTTTTTTTAGTATTTTTCAAAGATCCTCATCTTCTATCTTTAAAATCGTCTCTCTCAAGAGACCTCCTTTCACTACAGCTAAAGGGCCAAATCTGCGTCTCAGACAGCTGAGACCTCTTTTTATCTCAGGAGCTGGGGAACTTCCTCTACAACATTCTCAATGAAATCTCAATTACATCAGTCTATTACCTTCAGCTATAACAGCATTCCCCCTAAACAGCATCAATAGATGACAAGAAATAGTCCATTTCTCCATGGTTTCCATCTAGAGATGTTCAGTCAAAAATATGCACTTCCTCAACCCTTTCATCCAGATCACCTTTATCAGTTCTTTTGCTGACTGTATCATGCTCTCTCTACATTTTAAATCACTCTGATCTCCTTCTCTTCCTCTGGGAAAGGGTTGGAGTTCTGAAAGCTTCATGTTACCAGGAAACGGTTAAATCTGCCCAAGGTCTTTCTCTCTCTCTCTGCAGCTCATAGATGTCAGAATGCAAAGCCCACGCTGGTGATGGGGGTGCAGGGGAGGAACGGGCTCACTGTTCAGGGCTGATGGATCACTTCCCCCACCCCTGCTCCGATCCAAAGCGGATCCAACATCAGACTCAGTTCTTGGGCCCAGGGGTGGTGGTGGGGGAAAGATCTTCTCCTCCCCTGGGCCAGCAGCACCAGCAAACCAGGGGCCCAGGCCACGGCCCATCCAGAGCCTGCCGCAGTAGCCCTGGGCTGCAGCTTTCTCTCTCTTTCCCTCCCTGCAGAGCCTGGCAGGGGAAGAAGCCCGGCACAGACCAGGCTCAGCAGACCCGGCTGGGCACAGCCCCGGCCACCCAGAGGGCAGCAGGGCCTTGCCTGGGGTCCCCTGCTGCCTAGGGAGTGTTACCTGTGTTCTTGACTGGAAGGAAAAAGGGAGTTTCTCCCAATCTCCCTGATATTTAAACCCTGTACGTCCATGGATATGCAACTACTTTCAACTGGTTCTTTCCTGAACTTCCTGAAAACTCACTTGCTGGTCAAAACCACCACAGGATGGGAACTGATTCAAAAAGATACATGAAAATTTTTTAAGTTAGACTAAGTGCATAAGTAAAAAATGTGTATATGTGCCTTATTAACATCCTGTAAAACTTTTGCCAATTATTATATTGATGCTAATTGCTTTGCACCAATGAATATATTAAGTTATTGTAATGTAGTCAATGACTTAAGATCACGCTTTGTTAAGAGTATAAAAACTAGAGAACACGCAGAATAAAAACTTCTTCCATTTTGGATCCTGATCCCGTGTGTGTTTATGTCACATCCGACCTAACAGTAACAGCCAGAGCAGAGCTGTCCAGCATTGCCCTCAGCTCTGGGCACTCCCAGTTCACCTGTGGGGGAAAAAGAACAAAATGTGGGGCATTTTCCCCCAATAAACTGGGAATTTCCAACCCAGAAAATGGTGGTTTTAATCCCAAAATGTTTGGGATATCAGATCTACCCACTGAAATGAATGGGGGTTTTTTGACATCAGGTCTACCTATTGAAATCAATGGGTGGAAAAAGATATCAAGTCTACCCCAATAAAGTCAGTAGGGATTTAGGAACACCAGGTCTCCCCATTAGAGTTTGATCAGGAAGGGTTACTGGTTAAACTGGGAGCACTGGGAAGGGCAAAGGGGAAGCTCTGGGGAAGGAACCAGAAGCATTGGGGGGGAGTTGGAAGCACTGAGAGGAAGGAACGGGGGAAACTGAACAAACTGGAAGAACTGGGAGCACTGGGAGGGGTTACTGGGAGCACTGGGAGTGGCTAAGGGGGGGCACTGGGATTACAGGGAGCTCCAGGAAATTACTGGGAGCACTAGAAAGGGTTACTGCAGATAAATAGGGGTAAACAGGACACCAGGTCTACCCATGCAAGTCAACAGGGATTAAGGGACACCAGGTCTAGGACACCTTTAAAGTCAATGGGATAAATGGGACACCGTGTCTACCCAGTCAAAGAAGTGGGGATTTACAATCAACAGTTTGGCCAGGGGCCAAGATTTTTTTGGGGTACTCAAAATTCTGTATCCAGGTGATTTTTGGAGGTAATCCAGGTGATTTTGGGGGGTACTCAGGAGATTTGGGGGGGTACTCAGATGTATCTAGGTGGTTTTTAGGGGGTGCCCAGGTGATTTAGGGGGTATCCAGGTGACTTTTAGGATTATCCAGGTGCTTTTTGGGGGAACCCAGGTAATTTTTGGGGAGGATCGAGAGAATTTTTGGGGATACCCAGGTGATTTTGGGGGTTCCCAGGTGTCTCCACTCACCCTGAAAGGGTGGGAGAAGATGACGGTCGTGTCCTCCCAGTCGACGTGGACACAGATGACCCTTGGCGGTGGGGGGGCTGTGCGGGGACGTCCCAATATTCAGGGGGCACTGAATTATGGTTTTAAAGAGTTAAGGTTTTACCGGAGGGTTAGAAGAAATTTATATGGATTAGGGTGTAAGTTAGATAGGCAAACAATAGGTTAATGATTATTAGATGCTTAAGCTAGAGCTAATTGTTGTATTGTTTGCCATTATGAGCTTGTTTATAGAAGGAAATGCAGTAAGTGAACCATTATAAGAACAGATTGAAATCAGTAAGAACAATGATCAGCACCTGGATTTTATATCAATCAATCACAAAGCAGGGGACCTTGGCTCGTGCCAGAGGGTCACAGAGACCTGAGGAAGACTCTCCTGCCTTCATCTTTTGAGATCACTGACCCAATTCAAGAGAAGAACTGCACACACATGAAGGACTGATAGCCTCATTTAATATGGAGCAGGGATGGGAGGTGCTGGGGTTATGCACATGTATTGTATGTAAGATCTTGGGAAATAAATGAAGGGCAAAGAACCTTGTATGGGGCGGTCACACCTTTCGGAGATGGCTCGCGTGCTGCCCGCTGGTGTTAATAAACATAACATTTGTAACTTTAACTAGATAGAGAGTCTCTGTCCATGATCATATCTGTTTTTAATGATTCACACTTCAGGAGATTGTCTGAAACTCTGGAGTTTTAGATTGCTAAAATAAAAGAAGAAAAAGCCCTTTTTGGCTGAGTGCAGTCAGTTGTCTTAGCAAAGCAGGTCCCAGGTGAGTGAGGAGAGACAGGATGGGGTTGGGGATTGTGGAGCAAGGTTGTCCACACTGGGTCAGACCTCAAGGCACAGCTTCTCTGAGCAGGCCAAACCTCCTGAGGGGAGACCCTGGATCAATATCAATCCCTGAATGTTGCAGTCATCTCTTCTCTAAAGAGAAAAATACACCCTTGAAAATAGGAATGTGGGTTTATTAAAAGCTCTATGAAATATTTCTCCATAACGTTCCTAGTGAACTGCACCAGACCAGAGGGAAATCAAGGCACAGCCATGGTTTGTCAGGACTTGCTTGACCATAATGAGCCCCGTGGTGCATTTGGTGCTGAGCCCTGGAACCGCAGGGCCTGAGAGGAGATTGCACAAACCTTGCCAGGAGTCAAAGTCAGAGAAAACACCCAAAGTGTCTCAAAGCATTAATGGGTCCCACTATGGTCAATGCCCAACACAGGCTCCTCATGAGGTCTGTAGAGGAGAGAACTGGAGGCCAGGATTGCACAAAAACCTCTCAGAGACTCAGTGGCAAAAAGAAGTACTAAAAGTAACCATGAGTACTCTGAAGTATTAAAAAATCCTACTCAGTGCTGTTACTGGCTAAGAATCTCAAGAGACTCGTTAAAAGGAGATAATTGGGGGCCATGATTGCACAAACTTTTCCTACTCTCAGTTTGAAAAGGGAAACACCAAGTACCCTAAAAGAACTGAAGTACCTTGAAGCATTAATGAGCCCCACTGAGTGTTGTTACTGACAAAGCCTCTCAAGGGACTCATTACAGCAGAGAATTGGAGGCCAGGATTGCACAAACCTCTCAGAGACTCCAAGGCAAAAGCCAAACCCAAAGGCCTTGGAAAAACCTGCAGTCCCTGGCAGCATGAAGGAGCCCCCCAGGGCCATTGCTGACCAAGGCTCCTTCCCCAGGGACTCCTTCCAGCACATCCTGGAGGCCACTGGCATGGGAGGGGGATGCTGAGGGCAGCACAAGGGGCTGACAGTGCCCAGCCGTGCTGGGGCTGTGCCAGGAGACCCCAGGGCCTCAGGACAAGGGGTCTCCTCAGTGTCCTTGGTGGCACAGAGGCTGCTGTGGCCCAGGGCACCAAGCTTTGGCTTCTCTTTGTCCCCACCTGTCATCACTGCCAGCAGTTCTCTGCTCTGCCTGGGGCCTGGGGACACTTTCTGTGTCGTGTCCCTCGGTGGGACCCATTAAAACTTCCAGAAACTTTGGATTTTTAATTTCACTTTGAGTTGTGGAGAAGTTTTTGATCACACCCTGAGGGACTGAGTCTGATGTAAACAGCATGAAAGCTCTGAGAGGGTCATTAAAGTCCTTGTGCTTTATCTGTGCTGATGAGCTCGGCTGAGCTCATCATCCAGAGGGAGATCCTGGCAACCAAGAAGAGCTTAAAACCACATTTCTCTGGATGAATAGCTTTTCTGCCAGCCCAGCAGGGCTGGGGCACTGCCTGCAGCCACCCCGGGCACAGCACACAGGCACAGAGAGCTTCAATCACTCAGGGCTGGGAAGGGGCTGAGAAGGGACTGGGGGAGAATCACTGCCAGCCCTTGGCACAGGAACCTCTGGCTGCAGGACAATGCAGCTGCAGCTCCTGCAGGGATCTCCTGAAGCTGCAGCATCCCAATGCCTGCAGACTGTGTGAGTACATTCTCTGATGATCTCTTGTGTAGAGCAGCCAGGGGTGCCCAGGGCTGTGGTGCAGAGCAGGGTCCTGCAGCCCAGGGTGCTGTGCTGGCCCAGGGACTCTGCTGCCTGCCAGGGACAGCTCTCAGCCGGCCCGGGGAGCTGCTGCCAGCGCTGGGGGACAAGATCTGGGTGGAAGGAGACAGCTGGTAAGGCGTGGAAGTGTTCTCCTTGTGTGCTGAGGATGCTGCATTGTTCAGGACTTCTCCCAACATAACATTTAACTGCAGAACATTTCCAAGTAGATAATAGGGAGCAGAGTGAGGCAGGGGCTGCATAAAAGGAAAAATCATGCTTTTATAATCTACTGCTCTGTGTTGCCTGGATGGGAAATTGCACATAGACAATTATGTATCAGTTCAGGTTGAGAAAAATAAAGCATTTTTCTCTCGGATCTTAATAAACCAGAAGTGAAAGGAATCAGCACAGAGTCCCTTGCAGGCAGCACCAGTGTCGCTTTTCCAGCCTCCTCAGGGTTGCTCTGACATTGCCATCAGAGCCTGCAGAGCCAGAGCTGCCCCTGGGCAGTGCCTGAGCTGGGAGGGCTCTGCAGAGCAGAGCTGAGCCCCCAGGGCTGGGCTGGGCTCTGGAAGCACTTGCAGGGCCCAGCCCTGGGCACAGGGAAGCAGCTGCAGGCAGGGACAGCTGCAGGCAGCAGAGCCCTGGGCAGGCAGTGGGGGGAAAGTGCCACCAAGCTGTGCTGGGATATTGAAAGTCCTCTCCAAACTGAAATATTCCATGATTTCATTTTTTTACAGATCCCCATGCCAAGACACCACAAATGGGGTGTCCCAGCTCCCTCTTCCCTGGGGAGCTCTGGGCAGGGCAGGCTGGCAGGCTGGGAATGAGCTGACTCTCCTCCAGCAGTGCCATGGACAGGACCCTTGAAGTGTCCTGGGGATGCCATCCAAGCTGTGAGTTGCCTCCAGGGGACACTGGGAGACAGGAGTGTCCTTGGCCAGGATTGGGGCTGAGACTGTGACAAAGACTGAGCCAGTTTGCTCTGCTGTGGCTCCCTCTGCTCTCAGCTGTGTCAGGCTGATTTTCAGGGGAACACAGGGACTGCCCTCGATCTCAAAAAGAGCAGCTGAGGACAGATGGAGCCACAGAGCAGCTCCCCTCACCCTTCATTGAGTTACAGCCAGTTCTAATGCCTCGCTCAGTTCTCTCTGATCTCCCTGCAGGGCACAGCAGGAAACCCTCTCCAACTGCCTTTGGCCATCACCGTTCCTTAGCCCTGGCACAGGAGATGCTGCCCAGCTCCTCTGCCTCAGGAGCACTTTGGGCTGATGAAGTCCTTGACACAGGACTGGCTCCTGTCCCCAGTCCCCTGGCCCCAGTGCTGCAGAGCAGAGCTGACCCCTGGGTGTCCTTCTGCAAAGCCACTGCTCGTCACAGCCATGGGGCCAGATCCCAGCAGAGCTCCAGGCACGGAGGGGCTGAAGGAAGGGCTGAGAGAAAAGGAGAACTGGGTGGCAAAGATTAGGAGAGAGAGAGATGGAAGAAAGGGGCCAGGGGACATCGCTCACAAAGTCTCTGCTGATTGTCACTGTTACATACTTCAACAGGACTGCATGGGCAGAGTGAAGAAATGTCCAACAGCAGCTCCATCAGCCACTTCCTCCTGCTGCCATTTGCAGACACGCGGCAGCTGCAGCTCCTGCACTTCTGCCTCTTCCTGGGCATCTCCCTGGCTGCCCTCCTGGGCAACGGCCTCATCATCAGCGCCGTAGCCTGCGGCCACCGCCTGCACAGCCCCATGTTCTTCTTCCTGCTCAACCTGGCCCTCACCGACCTGGGCTGCATCTGCACCACTGTCCCCAAAGCCATGCACAATTCCCTCTGGGATACCAGGACCATCTCCTATCCAGGATGTGTTGCACAGCTCTTTTTTTTTGTTTTGTGTGCTACAACAGAGCTTTCCCTCCTGACTGTGATGTGCTATGACCGCTATGTGTCCATCTGCAAACCCCTGCACTACGGGACCCTCCTGGGCAGCAGAGCTTGTGCCCACATGGCAGCAGCTGCCTGGGCCAGTGGCTTTCTCACTGCTCTCATGCACACAGCCAATACATTTTCCCTGCCCCTGTGCCATGGCAATGCCCTGGGCCAGTTCTTCTGTGAGGTGCCTCAGATCCTCAAGATTTCCTGCTCACGTACCTACCTTAAGGAAGTTGGGCTCCTTGCATTTTCAATCTGTTTAGAATTTGGTTGTTTTGTGTTCATTGTTTTCTCCTATGTGCAGATCTTCAGGGCTGTGCTGAGGATCCCTTCTGAGCAGGGACGGCACAAAGCCTTTTCCACCTGCCTCCCTCACCTGGCTGTGGTCTCTCTTTTCATCAGCACTGGCTTTTTTGCCTACCTGAAGCCCCCCTCCATCTCCTCCCCATCCCTGGATCTGGCCCTGTCAGTTCTGTACTCGGTGGTGCCTCCAGCCCTGAACCCCCTCATCTACAGCCTGAGGAACCAGGAGCTCAAGGCTGCAGTGTGGAGACTGATGACTGGATTGATTCAGAAACATTAAACTGCTGGCCAGTTTCTGCAAATCACTTGTAATAAAAGTCATTTTTCATACTTCCTGTTGGTTTCATTTTGAAGGATCATTTTCTTTGTTTAATTTTATAATATTGTCTACAATGAAATCTTATTGGTTGTGCCATTCTCATTTTGTTTCCCTCCACCTTCCCTGTGGCCACAGATTGTGTCAATGAGGGGCTGCACTCTTGGTGGCTTTAAAGCAACTCAAGGATCTCCCACCCAAGTTTTCTGCAGAGATTCCCCTTTGGTTCCCTTCTCTGCAGCTGCAGCAGCAATGTCTGTGTGCAGAGCTGGGGGCAGATCAGTGCTGGCACAGCAGCTGTGCCCAGCAGCAGCAGCAGCAGCCCTTGGTGTTGCCAGTGCTGCTGCCGTGGCCCTGCCCCGCTGCCCTGCTGGCCCTGGTGTTGCTGTAGGGCCTGAGTGCTCTCGGGGCCGGGCACAGTGCTGGGGGTGGCAGTGCCGGGGCTGCAGCAGGGACAGGCCAGGGCACTGCTGGGGCAGCGCTGACGCCTCAGGCCAGGCTCTGGGGGCTGCAGGCTCCTTGCCCAGGCTCTCTCCAAACACTTTGCCCAGGCCAATGCTGAGCACAGAAAAGCCCTGGGAGCAGCCCCAGGCTGGCCATGGGCAGGCTGGGGGCAAACAGCATGGCTGGGGCTCTGCAAGGTGCCTGGAGGCAACTGGGATCCTACTGGGATCACCATGGGAGAGGCTGGGCCCATGCTGTGGGAGACTGGGATCATACTGGATCATACTGGCAGCAACTGGGACTGCACTGAGGGTGACTGGGAGTGGCTGTGAACAACTGGAATCAGGCTGGAAGCAACTGAGGACAGTTGGGAGTGAGTGGGAACATGCTGGGAGCAACTGGGATACACTGGGAGAGACTGAAACCACAGTGGGGGTAAATGGGAGCAGCTGTGCCCATGCTGGGCTCATACTGGGATCCTACTGGAACCAGACTGGGAATGACTGGAAAGATGCTGGCTGTGACTGGAACCATGCTGGAGGTGACTGGGAGCAACTGGGCTCAAACTGGGAGTGACAGGCAGTCACTGGAATAATACATGGAGTATCTGGGAATGACTTGAACAATACTGGGGTGACTGGAACCATACTGGGGTTGACTGCGTCTTACTGGGTTCATCCTGGGAGCCACTGGGATTACAATGGATGTGAACAGATCCTGACTGGGGGTTACTGGGAGCTACTGTAGGGAGGAAAATGTGGACACACTGGTAGTAACTGGGATCAACTGGAAGTGACTGGGACCATGCTGAGGGGACTGAGACCACAACTAGGGAAAACTGGAATCATTCTGGGAGCAACTGGGACCACACTTTGGGCAACTGCCAGAAACTGGGATCATGCTGGAGGTGACTGGAAGAAACTGGGAAAGACTGGGATCATTCTGAGGTAACCAGAACCTTACTGGGATATACTGGGATATACTGGCAGTGTCTGTAACCATATTGGGGAGACTGGAACCACATTGGGAACAGCTGGGACCATGCTGGGGAAAACTGGGAGTGCATGTGACCATGCTGAGAGCAACTGGGACTATTCTAGGGACAAGTGGGATCATACTGGGAAGAACTGGGAACAACTGGAACTGTTCTGGCAGCAACTGGGATCATAGTGGGAGCAGCTGGGTTCATGCTGGTTGAGACTGGGGTCACACCAAGGGTGACTGGACTCCTACAGGGATTGACTGGGAGTGGCTGTAAACAACTGGAGTCCCACTGAAAGCAACTGGGAGGAACTGGGAGTGACTGGCAGCATGCTGGGATACACTGGGAGAGATTGAAACCACAGTGGGGGTAAATGGGAGCAGCTGGGAGTGACTGGGGTATACTGGGAGAGTCTGGAGTCACAGGGATCATACTGGAGGCTACTGGGGATGTGCTGGAATTGACAGGGAGCAACTGGGATCACACTTGGGGCCACCTAATCATACTGGGTGTGACTTGTATCATACTGGGAGTGGCTACAATAATACTGAGATTACAGTGGGTGTGATTGGACCCTGACTGAGAGTTACTGGGAGCTGCCAGGTGATGCTGGGGGCCAACTGGGCACACAATGGGAGAAACTGGAAGCAAATGGAAATGACAGGATGCATGCTGGTGACAACTGGGATGTACTGGCAGTGACTGGGATAAAACTGGGGGCAACTGAACCATGCTGGGGTAACTGGGAGTGCCTGGTAACAACTACAAGAGTGTTCAGGGAAACTGGGATATACTGGGAGTGTCTGAGACCATGCAGGTGGTGATTGGGACTACACTGGGAGCCACTGGAAATGTGCTGGGGAGAACTGGGACCTTGCTGGGGGCAACTGGGCACAAGTGTGAGTGGCTGGGGCCCTGATGGGCGAGTCTGGGTCTTTGTGAGGAGCAACTGGGAGAACTGGGAACACACTGTATGAAAGTGGGAGCAACTAGGAGAAACTGGGACTGTGCTGGGGGCAAATTGCATCATAACAGGGAATGACTGGGAGTGACTGGGCTCATACTGGGAGCAACAGGGATCATAGAGGGAGTGAGAAGAAGTGACCAGGATCATACTTGGACTGACTGGGCTCATACTGGGAGCAGCCATTTCCATCACCGGGACCCACGAACCCCTTTCCTGGCCATCCCTGACCTCAAGCCCCAGCACCCCTGCAGGGTCCCGGCAATCCCAGGGGTCCCCCCTCTCTCAGGGTCCCCCCTTGGGGGTCCTGGGGGTCTCCTCTCTTGGGGGTCTCGCTCAGGGAAGCAGCAGCTCTCCTGGGGCTCCCCAAAACCGGTGTCCCCCCCACCAGTCCCCACGTGGCCCCAGCAGAGCTCGGAGGGCCTGGCCCAGGAAGCCCAACTCCCACCACAGAAGGACCCACATCCCCCTGCCCCCACCAGGGCTGTGCCCCCACCACCCCAGGGACCCCCCAAAAACACCACCTGGGGATCCCCTGATGTCCACCCAAGGGGAATCTGCAGCTCAGCTTTGGAGCCCTGCAAGCTCCAAACATCCCCCCCTAAAAGACCCCAAAGCCAGGGATACCTGGGATATTTGGGGTGAGCTCCCCCTCCTCAGGCACCTGTGGGATGGGGGCGATGGTCTCTTGGCAAAGGAGGTGCATATGTATGTTATAAACAGGGCAGGAGATTTTTCTCCTTTTAAAAGCCTTTATTGTGATCAGCTCAGGGTGGGGGCCCGAAAGGTCGAGTGCACCCTGCCGCTGCTCCCAGAAGCAACTAAGAGGGGGAGGTCTGCAGCATCTTTGTCCACTGGGCTGCAGGCTACTCCCAGAAGCAACTCAGAGGGGGAGGTGTGTAGCAGCCTCATTCACTGGAATGCAGGCAGGGTCGGGTTCACGGTCCTCAAGGCCGATCCCGAAGGCTTGGTTGGTTCTGAAATTCCCTCTCTGGACAACGTCTCTGAGAGTCAGGGTGAGGTATGAAAACCGCTCAACCTTGGGAGGAGGCAGTCTCACTCCTTGCATGGTCCGTCCATGTGTCTTGGTGGTTCAGTCTAATAAAGTTTTTCTGGTCCGGAGCAGTAATTTCTTCTCCCAGCTGGTGCTGCATCACTTCTATTTGCATGCCTGCTGGATTTCTGCTCCCCCTGGCTTTTTGGTTGCTATGTTGGGTGTTGGGGTAGCTGAGGGGGGGCTCGGCTCAAAGGTGCAGCAGAAAGGGAACAAAAGAGGTGATTAACAGGGTGGGGGTGAACATTTAACAAGGAGAACTGGACTAACCATGACTTCATTTGCAACCAAATTACCTTGTTTATCTCATGCCTTCGCTTAGAAAGATCTGCTCTAATGGTGTTGGAGCAGCAGCTCTTGTTTTTGGCCACACCATGTTCTGTTATACTCACCATTCCCCAGGACAGGAAATCTCTTGGAGCCATTTCCTTTCTTTGTGTGATGAATTCAGGTCTTTGATTTTGAACCTCATATTTCTTTTTCCTCTATCAGAGCCTGCAGAGCCTGGATTTCCTTCATTCCAGCCAGGTCATCCCCAGAGAGGTTCAAAGCTCAGGCATTCTTCTGGGCATGGATGGATCTGTCAGGCTGGGTGGGTGGTTTTGGTCAGGGGCAGCATTCCTGGGCTGTGGGGTTTGGGGCTGCTTCTGTGTGGTGCCAGTTCCCCAGCAGTGATGCTTGTGGGAGTGCACGGAGCCCTGCTGTGAGCTGGGAGCAGCTGCCCTGTGCTGAGAGGGCCAGAGAGGGGTGTCAGGAGGGGCTTTGGTTTGTGTGTGTCCCTTCCAGAGGGATGGAGTTCCAGTCAAAAACTTCCAGCGGATAAATGAAAGCCACTGCATGAAGCTTGAGGGTTTCTTTAAGGGGCCACTTCCATCTTTCCTTGGCTACAGCTCTGAGGAAACAAAGCACAGCTGCTTTTCCAGTGCCATTCCACAGCACACTGTCAGCCTGAGAGTGGGGAATTCCTGTGCTTGGTTTCCTCATTCCAGCTGCCTTTAGCAGGATTAGTTTTTCTCCTCAGCTGATTTTGGCCTCTGTGCCCAGCTCACCCCGAGCTCGATGGTGGGGACTGCTCACAGGATGGCCCCAGCTGGGAGCAGTGGTGCTCATGGCCCCAGGGTGGACATCTGGTCACTTGGGATGGTGGCAGTAGAGATGGTAGAGGAGAACCTCCTTCCTTTAAGGGAACTCAGGCCATGGTAAGAAGAAAATTTCTGTTTGCACTGGCCTGAGTGCACACAGGGATTGTGCCTTGGGACAGGAAGCTGGACGTTTATGCACATCATTGAAGGGAATCCCCAAAGACTCAAGCCTTAGCACAGATGATGAATACTTCCCATTCTCCAGCAACCATCTGCTTTGGGTTTTAAGTTGTTGCAGCTCTTCTGTCTGTGAGGACAACCTGAAAAGATGAAGCCAGCATATCAGATCTAAATGTTATCTTGCAAAAAATCCAACCCCAAAACTCCCACTCAAGACCAACAACATTTCTGAAAGTGTTTTGAAAACAGGTATCGCAAACCTCCCATTCTTCTCATTGGGAAACTTGTCAAAAACATAAAGATTTTCTAAAGTCCACATGGTCTAATGTATTTCTTTCCTAGTCCAAGCCACTCACTCCTTGTCACCAAGCTTGAGCTTTCAGCAACCCAAACTTCCCATTTCTTGCCTGGCAGTTTGTAGGATGATGGGGCTATGATTAATGCATTTATCTGAGTGTCTCCTCAGGTGAATTCATTGGGTGCCTGCCTCTTATGAATCTCCAGTCCTGGTTCTTTCCAGATGAACACTAAGGAGAATCCTAGAATGGGTTGGATTGGAAGGTACTTTTAAAGGTCATCTAGACTAAGTGCTCCACAATAAGCAGGAACATCTTCGAGTATATCTTGTTGCTCCAAGCCTCTTCCAACCTGAGCTCAGAAGTGTCCAGGAATGGGGCATCCACCACATCTCAGGGACATTTGTGCCCATGTTTCCCCACTCTCCTCTTAAACAGTTTCCTCCTTAGACCCAGCATCAATCTTCCCTCTTTGAGCTTAAATCCATTCCCTCTTGTCCCATTGCAACAGGCCCTGTTATAAAATCTGTGTGCCCAAGTTTCTGAGAAGCCCCCTTGAAGCGTTTGCAGGTGGCAATAAGCTCTCCCTGGAGCCTTCTCTTCTCACACTGAACAAGCCCAGCTCCCTCAGCTGTCCCTCAGAGGAGACATGTTCCACCCTCTGATCATTCCTGTAGCCCTGTTCTGTCCTTTTGGAGTCCATTCAGTTTTATGGGTGGCAAGAGAACTGCAGTAGAATGATACTGGGTATGGAGGCCTGAAATGGTGTTGGTGGGCGAGGAGCCAAATGAGCCCAGTCCCAGCAGGGTGCTCAGAGCGTGGGTTATGGGAAGGAAGGAGCCATGGGGGATCCACTGTGAGCATCAGAGGGGCCCTGGCTTATCCCTCCTGCCCCACTCTTGCAGGTTTCTACAACCAGACCTCATTTTTCAAGATTTATGGCTCCAAATCACAGGAGACAAAAGACAGCAGGACCCATCTGTCCTGGCAGCATTCATCTTGGAAGAACCCTTGCATAGATGGAATTTTGAAAGTGAGATTCCAATTATGGCCACGGACATCTGGATGAGAAGGGCAAGTCTTGTCCACAGGAAGGAAAGCACAGAGCCCCAGTTTCAGGGGCAGATGAGAGGTGGACCTCAAAAGACCAAAGCCAGCCAGACTGTCTCTACGTCAGCATTCATCAGGAAGCAATCTTTGGATATACAGAATTTTGGATCTGTAATCCCAGATTTGGCCATGGGCACTTGTGGAGAATGACTGTTCTTTTCCACAAGAAAGAAAAGCACAGAGTCCAAGGGTTTAAGGGCAAGATGAGAGGTGGCTCCCGTGAGGCAATGACCAGCCCAAACTGTCTGTCCTGGCAGCGTTTGTCTAGGAGCAACCCTTGGATATATGGATTTTTTATTGTGGAATCCCAATTTTGGCCACTTGTGCCTGTACAAGAGTGACAGTTCTTTTGCATAAAAAGGAAAGCATGGAGCTGCAGAGTTTGAAAGACAGATGAGAGCCAGCCCTCAGGAGGCCAAGGCCAGAAAGACTCCTCAGTAATGGCAGATTTTGTCTGAAAGCAACCCTTGCATATAGAGAATTTTGGAGGTGGACCCTTAATTTCTGTCATGGGTGGCTGGACAGGAGACACGGGTCTTTTCCATAGCATGAAAAGAATGGAGCTCTGGTGTTTCAAAGGCAGGTGAGAGCTGGACCTCAGGAAGCCAAGAGCAGCCAGACTTGTCAGTCATGGCAGCTTTTGTCTGGAAGCTATCCCAGGATATTTAGAATGTTGGGGGTGAATTCCCCATTTTGTCCATGGGCACCTGGAGGACAAGGACAGTTCTTTTCTGCAAGAAGGAAAGCCCAGAGCCCCAGTGCTTCAGGGGCAGAGGAGAAGTGTCCCCTGAGATGTGAAGATCAGCTGGAACTGTAAGGCAGCCCCTGGGGAGGGCAAGCCAGCCAGATGTGTTCTGTGTTCCCTTGGTTTCATGGGGTCCTGTAGTGTCAACTTGCCTTTTGGTTCCATGACCCCGGAAGTGTCACAATGGCCCCTTGGTTTCTTGGGGCTGCACAGTGTCACTGTGGTCCTCGTCGTTCCTCTGAGTCCCATGAAGCCCCACAGCATCACAGGGGCCCCTTGCGTCCCCAGAGTGCCCCAATCCTCACAGAATGACAGAATCAGACAGGTCAGAAAAGACCTTTGAGATCAAGTCCAACCAATGCCCAAATATCACCTTGTCACCCAGACCATGCCACTAAGTGCCATTGGAGAGGGACAGTGACTCTGCCACCTCCTCCCCGGCCAGCCCACCCCAATTCCCAATTCTCTTTTCAGAGAAGAACTTCTTCCTATTTTCCAGGTTAGACCTGGTGTAGCCTAAGGCTGTGTCTTCTTGTCCTGCCCTCCAGCAGATCCACACTCACATCCAGCTTGGTGTCAGCTGCAATTTGTTCATGGTGGACTCGATCCCCTCACCCAGATCCTCCAAGAAGATATTAAACAGGACTGGGCCCAACACACATCCCTGGGGACACCACCAGTGACTGGACACCCACTGCATGCAGCACCATCCCCAGCACGCTCTGGGCCCAGCCTCCAGCCAGTTCTTCATTCTCCCAGCAAAGAGGGAACCTGCCCAAGCTGTGGGCTGCAGCTTTTCCAGGGACAACTGTGGCTCATAGTGCCCAAGGCTTTGCTGTAGTCCATGTAGACACATCCACAGCCTTTCCTGCATCCACCCAGGGTCACCTGGGTATAAAAGGAGATCAGGTTGGTCAGGCAGGACCTGCCCCTCCTTAACCCATGCTGGCTGGCTCTGATCCCTTGGCCATGCTGTGGGTGCCGTGTGATGGCACTCAAGGTGATCTGTTCCATTTCCTTGCCAGGCACCAAGGTCAGGCTGACAGGCCTGGAGTTCCCCAGATCCTCCTTCCAGCCCTTCTTGGGTGGGCTCACATTGGCACCTCCAGGCCTCTGGGAGCTCCCCAGTGAGCCAGGACTGATGAGAAATGATGGAGAGCACCTTGGGGAGCTCAGCCATCAGCTTCTTTATCCCTCTAAGATGGATCCCATCTGGTCCCAGAGACCCCTGTAAGCATCTGAGTGGCTCAGCAGGTCACCAGCTTCTTCCTCCTGGATTACAGGGGGCTCTTCTGCTCCCTGATCCCATCTACCAGCTCAGGAGAACACTTGTCCTGATGACAACCTGTCTGAATGTTGAAAACTAAGGCAAAGAAGGTGTTCAGTACTTCAGTCTTCTCCTCATCACTAGTAACTGAATTCCCCCCTGCATTCAATGGAGTGGAGGTTGTCCTTGCCCCTCTTTTGCCATTAATTTATAAAAACATTGTTATTAGCCTTCACAGAAGTGGCTAGTTAAGTTCTAGTTGGGCTTTCATATCCCTCATTTGCTTTCTCATGACCTTACAACATCCTTAAACATTTCCTAAAAAGCTTTCCCTCTTTCCAAAGATGATGCACCCTCTTTCTTGCCTTGAGTAACTGCAACATTTCCCTACCCATCCAGGCCAGTTACTCTCCTCGCCAGCTCATCTTTTGGCACATAGGCACAGCCTTGTGTCTTCAAGATTTCTTTCTTGAAGTGTGTCAGTCCTTCCTGGACCCCTTTGTTGAAGGGCTCCTTGCCTCAAAAGAAACAGTACCTGATTCAGTAGTCTCCAAATCAACATCCTGAAGAGGCTGAAGTCTGCCCTCTGGAAGTCCAGTGTAGAAGTTTTTTTGCTGCCCCCTCCTTGTTTAACTGATAATTGAAAACTTGATTATTTCATGGTCACTGTACCCCAGATGCCTCCGAGCACTGCATCCCCCAGCAGCCCTTCTCTGTTTGTGAACAGCAGGAGACAGAGTTTTCTTGGCAGAGGGAAGAGAAGGAAACCTCCCCAAAGTGCAGCTTGGAAGGTTCAGCCTGGAGGTGAGGAGAAAGAAAAGTCCCTCCCAGGGTAGAATTTTGGTGCAGAAGGTGTCCCAGTGTGAGCCTGGGCCATGGCCTGGCTCTGTGTGCCAGGAGGCAGCAGCGCTGGGTGCAGGGAGCCCAGGGAGGGCACAGAAATGCTGGGCTGAGAAATGCTGGGGGCACAGCCAGATGGGCGTGTGCAGCCGGCCAGGGCACAGCAGCAGCACGCACAGGGGGCACAGCCTGCAGGACACATGGCCAAGGGCTGGGCACAGCTGGCAGGGCCACAGGCACCCAGGCCTTTGTCCCCTGGGCTCTGGCAGCGCCTCTGGAGGCCCCACTGAAGGAACTTTCCTTTCAGGGGCTGCACTTTGGTGCTCCCTGGCCCCTCCCTGAGGAGGCTGGCAGGGGTTGCAGTTTGATGCCATTTGTCCTTGCTGCCCCTCCCATCCCACTGCCCCACAAACAGCCCCGAGCCACCCGTGAGGGACAGGCCCTGCTGTGCCAGGCCTGGGCTCAGGGCTTGGCCTTTCTGCTTCCTCCAGCCAGCCCAGGCCTTGCTCAGCATTGCAGTTCCTGCTGCTGTGCCCCGAGCTCCCTCGGCTGGTGTTGGAAAGAGACTTGAGGTACCTCGATCCCCTGGGGGGCACATGGGAGAAAACAACAAACTTCTCAGGAGGGTGGAGAACAAACTTTTACTTGCAAACTTGAGAAAATGAGGTACTTCGGAAATCATAAAGCAACATGGAATTACACTAATCATTTCACAAAGCACTGACTGAGCAAACTGTAACCTGTCCAACTTCAAGTTCTCCAGATTTCAAAGAGAAGAAGTCAGGAGAAGAGAGAGAGGGAGAGAGAGATCCACGGTTGCCGTTGGATCCAGCACCATTTCAGCTGCTGTGAGCTCCGGGGCCGTGGGATGTGTCAGTGTCACACCCGTGTCACAGCCTCACCTGCTCTGGTCCCGCTCACAGGTGGGGTTTTTCGGGCGTCAGGGGCTTGGCAGCCAATTTGGGGCTGGACCAGAGGCTGCAGTGGCTGGGGCAGTGACTGCCCCACCTACGCAGAACTTGCCCTGACTCCCAAACACACACTGCAGATGTCTGGGGCCATTCATCATTTCTCTGCTCTCTGGCACTGAGGCAATGGACTCTGGCTGCAGCTCTGAGCTCGTGCCCAAGGCAACCACCCCTGGCAATGGGGCTCCATGGAGCTGCTCTCAGGAGCCACCACAAGAGTTGGGGAGTGCCCCAAAACCGCCTCAGAAATGTGAGATATACCAAAATGTCTTCAGGAATGTGAAATGTCCAAAAACTCATTTAGTAACGGGCTCTCCCTCCATTCATCATCCCCAAACTTTGGCTGTCTCACTCCAGACCCCACCCCACCTCCCCAATCCCAACCCCTGCTGGACATCAACACCCCCTTCCCAAGCAGAATTTTCCCCATTTCACACCTCCCAAACCCCATCTCACCCTTCCTGCTTCTCCCAATGCCCATCTCACCCGTCCTGATTTGCAGCACACTTTAGCCAATCCCCTTCCAACCCCATTCCACCCTAAGGGGCTGTGAAATTTACTCATTTTTGGGTAGGATTGAGTAGTTTTCAGTGGCATTAAGTGTGTTTGAGATGACAGATTGAACCCTCTTGCCTCTTTGAGAGCCAAGAAATGGAGAAAAATACTCCAAATACCACCCAAACCCCCAAATCCTCCCAAGTATCTCCTGAATCCCAGATTCCCTCCAAACACTAGTAAAAAAGTGAGGCTTTGGATGCCTTTGATGAATGTGTTGATTTTTACCCCAATTCTCTCTGTTTTAATGGGATGAAGATGAATCAAAAGAATATTAGGGACCACTAACCCAAAAGACCACCAGCCCAGTGTCTTCCCAACACAGATCACTGGGAATGTGGGTCATCAGGTCTCTGCCCAATGTGGGTCCTCTGAAGCAGGATGATGTTGGAGCAGTGCAGGAAGCTCGTCCTGCAGTCAGGGCACTCACAGGGCTTCCCTTACTGGTGGCTCTGTTGGTGTCTGTTAAAGTGAGAGCTCCTGGAGAAGCTCTTCCCACAAGCGGGACACTCGTGAGGCCATTCCCTGGTTTGGATCCTCCAGTGGCAGATCAAGTGGGAGCTTCTGCTGGAGCTCATCCCTCATTCCCCACACTTGTAGGGCCTCTCCCCAGTGTGGATGCACTGGTGAGTGATGAGGTGGGAATTTTCCTTGAAGCCCTTCCCACAGTGGCGGCAGCGGGAAGGGGCTCTCCTCTGTGTGAATCTGCTGGTGTTCAAGGACATCTGAGCTGGTCTGAAACTTCTTCCCATACTTGCGACACTCATAGGGCCATTGCCTGGTGTGGATCCTCTGGTGGCGGATCAGGTGGGAGCGCCGGCTGAAGCTCATTCCACACTGGGGACACTGGTAGGGCCTCTCCCCAGTGTGGATGCACCGGTGCCTGATGAGGTGGGAGTTCTGCCTGAAGCCCTTCCCACAGTCGGGGCAGTGGAAGGGCCTCTCCTCTGTGTGAATCCGCTGGTGCTTGAGGAGATTGGACCTAGTGTGAAACCTCTTCCCACACTGGGGACATCCATAGGGCCTCTCCCCAGTGTGGATGCATTCGTGGGTCACGAGGTGGGAGCTGGTCTGAAACCTCTTCCCACATTCCCAACACTTGAAGTTCCTCTCCTTGGTGTGGATCATCTGGTGCTGGATCAGGGTGTTCCTCCGGTTGAAGCTCTTGCCACACTCCAAGCACTTGTAAGGCTTCTCCCCATCGTGAGGCTGCTCAGGGACCACCAACTCAGAGCCACGGCTGAAGCTCTGTCCACCTTCCTGGCACAGGGTGGGTCTTTTCTCCTGAGAGCAGCCTGGGATGGGTTTGGAGCCCCTCCTCATGCAGGATGTCCGGGGCTTTTCCTCCCCATTGAAATCCTGCAATGTGGAACTACTCAAAACAGCCTCTTCCAGAAAGTTCTGCCACAGAGATTTGTCCTCTCTGGTCTCTGACCTCAGCTCTTTATCTGGGGAGGAAGGATAAGGAGAGGATGGAATTTGCCTCTGTGCCAGAGGGAAGGGGAAGGAGATCCCCCCAGTGCATCCCCAGCAAGACGGCGTCGGCAGCAGGGTTGTCCTGCAGCTGGGGGCCATGCTGGGCTGGGAGATGGAGCAGGAGAGAGGGGGAAAGGGGCCGTGACTTCCTCCTCACCTGCCTGGCTGTCCTGGGGCATCTTCCTCTTCCTTACAGTCTCCTTCTCCATCTGGTCAAGGTTTTGGAATGGGAAATCCTGGTTTGGGGAAAAATAAGGATAAGCACATTGAGTTTAAATGTTCTCTGCCCAAGTCCATCTCTAGAAGCCACCAGACATCTGGTGCCCATATAAACCTCCCAAACACTAAGATTCAGCCCTGAAAATGCCCCCAAGGAATTTCCCATCCCTGATCTCTCCCCTTTGGTGTTCAAGGATCCCCCCTGTCCCAGCTGCTGGGGGTCAGGCTTGTATTGAGGGTCCCCATCTACTCAGTCCCAGCCCTCCCCAGGCTGCTGGGAGTCCCAGCAATCGAAAAGTTCCCCCCTTTTCCACCCCCAACTTAGGGATGCTGGGGGATTTTGGGGTTCCTGGGGTCTCTTCTCCCATTTTTCTCGGCTGTGGAGTGCAGGGGGTCAAGGGAGTCCCCCCTGCTCCCCCAGGCTGCCTCTACCATCAGCCACCACCAGGACCCTCAATGTCCCCCCAAGGGGCATTTTCCCCTGATCTTTGAAGTTCTTCAGTCTTCAAATATCCCTCCTAAGAAATCAAGCCCAGGGACCCCCCAAGATATCTGGGCCGAGCTTTGTTTTGAAAGACAGGTGTCTGCTAAGGAAGGAAGGAGCCTCCCTTGAAATGGAAAATATAAACCCCCTCCCTCTGAATTATAATTTTGAAATGAATGGGCTCTCAAGCAAAGATATGGGAATAGGAATAACAGTGCTTTAGTAGGAAAAGCAAAATAAAAATGCAGTAGTAAAAAAAATAAGGTGACCGAGTCAGAATACCTGATACCCAGTTAGGCAGGGTATTGGTAGCAGTGCAATCAAATCGTGGCTGCAGTCCTCCTGGAGTCACAGATGTGATTTTGTTGAAGCAATGATCCTGTAGAAGGGTGTAGTTTTCCTCTGAAGGTCCAGTGCTGGTGTAGATGGGTCTGGTGTTCCTCTGGGAATCCAGCGGAAACAGGCTGGTCCTCGTGTGTTAAATCTCAGGTTATATCCAGGCAGGAATGCTTGGCTCCTCCGTCTGGGTGGAGAATCTCACAATGGGATGATGGAATTTGATCAGTGATGCAGTGAGACTCAATGGCCCATTAACAGAAAATATCCCCCTGGAGCAAGTGTGGGTGGTGGAAGAGATAAAGAACACTGCCCCACCTGGTTTGAACAGCTGGCCCATTAACAGAAGATATCCCCCCGGAGTTATGAGAAATGGGTCCTGGAACAGTTCTTACTTGGGATCTCCTGTTGGTTTTGTGTTCAAACTGGTACACTGGGGAGAAGTGGGACCATGCTGGGAACTGCTGTGAGCAGGTTGGAGTGACTGGTCTACACTGTGGGCAACTGGGCATGACTGGGACCGTGCTGGGAGAGACTGGCATCATACTGGGAGTGACTGGAACTGGACATGGGGAAACTGGGAGCAAGTGGATGAAAGTGGGAGCAACCTGGACCATGCTGGGGGCAAACTGCATCATAATGGGGAATGACTGGCAGTGACTGGGCTCATACTGGGAGTGCCGAGGAAACTGGAACCACACCGGGGGGCAACTGGGCTGATTCTGGGAGCAGCCACTTCTGTCACTGGGACCCCCAAAACCTTTTCCTGGCCACCTCACCTCACCCAGGCCACCATTTTCTTTGGCCCTGGGAGCCCTGGACTCCTATTCCTGTCTTTCCCAGCACCCAGCCCCTCCTTCCCATATCACTGAGGACACTTGGGACCCCTATTCCCAGCCATCCTGGGTTTTTCCACCTTTTGATGGGAATGGGGACACCAGGGAACCTTGGAGCTCCCTTTCCTGACTAAATGGAGCCTTTTAACCCCAACTATCCCACATCTACTCACCCCTATCATCCCCTTTTCTCAATCCTGGAACCCCCAAAATCCCTTCCCTGCTCTCCCAGCTCTCCCTGTTCCCCCTTTCCTTCACCCGTGACCCCCCAGACCCCAAATCTCCGTGTCCCCCCAGTTCTCCTCTCCCTGCGGTCCCTGCCCGTGGCGCTGTCGGAGCCCGGCCTGGGGTTCCCCCAGTTCCTGTCCATGGGGTCCCTGGATGGGATCCCCTTCCAGCGCCGCCACAGCCAGCAGGGCCGAGCGGAGCCGCAGCCGCCGGGGATGGCGGCCAGAGCCGAGCCGGGATATTGGGATGGCCGGAGCCGGCACAAGGAGCGGCACCGGCACGGGGCCAGCAGGGAGCTGCAGATGCTGCAGGAGCGGCACAGCCAGAGCGGGGCTCAGGGCGGGGAGCCGGGGCTGGGGGATCTGTGGGGCTGCCATGGCACCTGTGGGACTGCAGTGGGGATCCGTGGAGCTGGGCCGGGATCTGGGGCGCTGGGATGTGCATCCATGCGGATCCAAGGGGCTGGAATCAGGCTCTGTGGGTCTCTATCAGACTCTGGGGCTCCGTGGGGCTGGAATTGGGTTCTGTGGGGCTGGGACACAATTCCATGGGTCTCCATGGGTCCCATCCTGCCCCAGGTGTCAACACCTGCAGGAGGTTTCTGGCTGTGACCTCCTGTCCCACGGGAGCGTCCGCGCATCTGATCGGCTCGGCTCTGACAGGCGGGAATTCCTCTCCTTCCAGCTGGGATCTGGGGGATTCCTGGTGGCCAACGGTGCTGCCCAGGTCACCAAGAGGCGCTGGGAACAGGATGAGATGGAGGCTGAGGAATGAACAAATCCCCTGGGGCACACCTGCCTGGAATGTCTCTGGAAATATGTCAGATATGGGTGGGAAGTGCTGGAGAGTAAAGGTGGGGAGGGTAGAATTCCCATGGGAATGTGGGATTTGGAAATGTGGGATTTGGGAGGGCAAAATTTGGGAACATGGGAATTCCCATGAGGCCTCCATAGATGGATCCCACTGCTGACCCATTCCCATGGGAATTCTGTAGATGGATCTCTCTGCCATCCATTCTCATGGAATTCCATGGGCAGATCTCACCCCCATCCCACTGTCATGGAAGCTCCAATCTGGTTCCCACCAAATCCCATCCTGGGGGTCACCCTGTTCTTTCCCCTCCCCACTCCCGAAAAGACTCCTGGGTGTCCCCTCATGGCCCATCCAACCCCCTCAACCTCTCCCTGGGTCCCCCCTCACCCCTTTCAAGGGGATTCCGGGAAGTCTTCCCATGTCTCCTCCTCCAGGACTTTTGGGGTCCCCCTGACCTGTCTGTGCCCTTCCCCCAATTCTGCCCCAATGTGATGGTGGGGGTTGGGCCGAGTGCTGGTGCCCCCCTGCCTGCAGCAGATGCAGCAGTGAGGGGAGTTCAGGGGTATCCCTGAGCATTTGGGGTTCCCTGGGATTTGGGGTTACCCCTCAGGCCTCCAGGATCTCCCTGAACACGCTGACACTGCCCATGCACAGTGAGAATGGTCAGACCTGGCACGGGGTCCCCAGCTCTGTCACCGGCATTGCCCAGATACCCCCAAAACCTCTTGGGAATGCCCAACCTCTCCCGGGAAAACTCATCCTCGCCAGGATCCCAAAAACATCCCTGGGACCCTCAAAAAACTCCTCAAGAATGCAAAAAGCCATACAGACTTCCCCCCCAAACCCTCTCACGACATCAAAATTCTCGCAGGACCTCCCAACACTTCCATCAGACCCCCTTGAGAAGGTTCATACCTGGCACGGAGTCCTCATCTCTGTCACCAGCAGGTACCCAAAAACAGCCCTGGGATCCCCCTGGGATCACCTAATCCCCACCTTTAGGACCGCTGAAAAACCCTTGGGAACATCCAAAAATGCACCATGACCCCCAAAACCCCCGGGATCTGCAAAATCCTCCCCAGGAACCCCTCATGCATGTTTACACCCAGCACGGTGTCCACATCACCATCATCAGCATCACCCAGGTACACCTGAACCCTCCTGGGACTTACAAATCCCTCTTGGTCCCCGCAAACCCTTTCTGGGACCCCCAAACCCTCCCAAGACCCCAAAACCCCACGTGGGACCCCAAAACACCCCCAGGGCTCTGTGACAGGGAATAAACGGAAGTGGTGTTGCTCTTTTAAGGGCAGTTATAGCAGGACCCAACAAGAGCGGGGGCTCTTAAAGCAGCTGTCTTGGTTTTGAAAGAAAGTTGTCTGCCAGGGAGAGCTGGAGCTTCCCTTGGAATGGAGAATGTAACACCCCTCCCCTCCAAATTATTATAATTTTGCAATTAGGGGCTTTCAGGCAAAGATATGGGAACAGGAGTAACAGTTCTTTAATAGGAATAAAACAACAACAACAACAAAACCACCAAAATACAAATGCAGCATTACAAAGAAAAGCAAGAAAGCAAAGCAAAAATCCTGGAAAACAATCCTGACAGAGTCAGGGATACGACCTGACACTGTTGGTAAGGCTGTTGGAAGCAGTCATGTCCTTGATGAGCCTTAATGGCCCATTAGCAGAAGATATCTCCCTGGAGGATGGACAGGAGGTGGAGGAGATAAGAAACACTGCCACACCTGGTTTTAACAGCTGGGCCATTTTTAGAAGGCATCTGCCCCCCTCCCCCCTGAAGTTACAAGAGATAAAGAAATATCTGCTTTTACAACAGTTGAAATTGGATACAAATCTCTTGGCTACCCAACCCAAGACACAGTCGCTTCCAGTCGATGCCAGTAGCTCCCAATGTGTCCACATTTTCCTCCCAACATGGGCCCAGTAGCTCCCAGTAACCCCCAGTGAGGTTCCATGGCAGTCCCAGTGGCTCCCAGGATGATCCCAACAGGACCTGTAGTCACTGCCAGTATGGTTCCAGTCACTCCCATTACAATCCCAGTTTTTCTCAGTCACTCCTAGATACTCCTGGTATTATTCCAGTCATGCCCACAGGGACTCCCTTTATGTCCCAGTGTGGTTCCAGTCACAGCCAGCACCTTTCCAGTCACTTCCAGCCTGATTCCAGTATGATCCCAGTCACTCTGAAATACACCCAGAACTATTCCAGTCACTCCCAGTATGAATCCAGTCAGTTCCAGTAGGATCCAAGTTTGACCCCAGCATGAGCACAGCTGCTCCCATTATAATCCAGCATGGTTCCAGTTCCCCCCACTGTGGTTTCAGTCTCTCCCAGTGTATCCCAGTTGTTCTCAGTCACTCCAAGTTGTCCTGAGTTGCTTCCAGCCTGATCCCAGTTGCTCTCAGCCACTTACAGTCATCCTCAGTGCCGTTCCAGTTGCTGCCAGTATGGTCCCAGTGTCCCCCAGCATGGGCCCAGCCTTTCCCACTGTGATCCCAGTAAGATCCGAGTTGTCCCCAGCATGGTTCCAGTTGCTCCTTGTTCCTCCCAGTGTGTTTCCAGTTGCTCCCAGTTGCCCCTGGTCTAGTCCCAGTCACTCCATAGATGATCCCAGGGCCTCTGTGCACAGTCCCAGTCCTTCCCAGTTGCCCACAGTGTAGACCAGTCACTCCAACCTGCTCACAGCAGTTCCCAGCATGGTCCCACTTCTCCCCAGTGTGCCAATTTGAAAACAAAACCAACAGGAGATCCCAAGTAAGAACTGTTCCATGACCAATTTCTCATAACTCTGGGGGAATATCTTCTGTTAATGGGCCAGCTGTTCAAACCAGGTGGGGCAGTGTTCTTTATCTCTTCCACCACCCACACTCCCTCCAGGGAGATATCTTCTGTTAATGGGCCATTGAGTCTCACTGCATGTCTGATCAAATTCCATCATCCCATTGTGAGATGCTCCACCCAGGGGGAGGAGCCAAGCATTCCTACCTGGATATAATCTGAGATTTAACACACCAGAGGCAGCCTGTTTCCACTGGATGCCCAGAGGAACACCAGACCCATCTACACCAGCACTGGACCTTCAGAGGAAAACTACACCCTTCTACAGGATCATTGCTTCAACAAAACCACATCTGTGACTCCAGGAGGACTGCAGCCACGATTTGATTGCACTGCTACCAACAACCTGCCTGACTGGGTGTCAGGTTGTATTCTGACTCTGTCAGTGTTTCTGTTTTTACTACTGCATTTTTAGTTTAATTTTCCTACTAAAAAAACTAGTTTTCCTATTTCCATATCTTTGCCTGAAAGTCCATTAATTTCAAGAATATAATTCAGACGGTGGAGGTTTATATTTTCCATTTCAAGGGAGGCTCCTGCCTTCCTTAGCAGACATCTGTCTTTCCAAACCAAAACAGGGAGCTTGGTTCAGATAACTTGGGGGGTCCCTGAGTTGGGTTTTTTTGGGGGGGATATTTGGTGGATGAAGAACTTCAAAACTGAGTGGAAAATGCCACTTGAGGGGACATTGGGGGTCCTGGTGGCAGCTGCCGGCAGAGGCAGCCTGGAGGAGCAGAGCCCTGTGTGCCCCAGGACCCCAAAGTGGGGAGCCCAGAGAGGGGGGAGTGCCGTGATTCGTGGGACCCTCAACAGCCTGGAGAGGGGCAGAGAGGGAATCCTTGGACCCCCTGCACCCTGAAGCAGAGAAAAAGGGGAGAAGGGACCCCTGGGACCCCAAAATCCCCCTGCATCCCTAAGTGGGGAGATGGAAAAGGGGGAACTTTTTGTATTCCTGGGACTCCCAGCAGCCTGGGGAGGGCTGGGACTGAGTAGATGGGGGACCCTCAATACAAGCGTGACCCCCAGCAGCTGGGACAGGGGGGATCCTTGAACACCAAAGGGGAGAGACCAGGGATGGGAAATTCCTTGGGGGCATTTGCATGGCTGAATCTTGGTGTTTGGGAGGTTTATATGGGCACCAGATGTCTGGTGGCTTCTAGAGATGGACTTGGGCAGAGAACATTTAAACTCAATGTGCTTATCCCTTGTTTTTCCCCAAACCAGGATTTCCCATTCCAAAACCTTGACCAGATGGAGAAGGAGACTGTAAGGAAGAGGAAGATGCCCCAGGACAGCCAGGCAGGTGAGGAAGAGGTCACGGCCCCTTTCCCCATCTCTCCTGCTCCATCTCCCAGCCCAGCATGGCCCCTGGCTGCAGGACAGCCCTGCTGCCGACGCCGTCTTGCTGGGGATGCACTGAGTGGATCTCCTTTCCCTTCCCTCTGGCACAGAGGCAAATTCCATCCTCTCCTTATCCTTCCTCCGCCAGACAAAGAGCTGAGGTCAGAGACCAGAGAGGACAAATCTCTGTGGCAGAACTTCGTGGAAGAGGCTGTTTTGAGCAGTTCCACATTGCAGGATTTCAATGGGGAGGAAAAGCCCCGGACATCCTGCATGAGGAGGGGCTCCAAACCCATCCCAGGCTGCTCTCAGGAGAAAAGACCCACCCTGTGCCAAGAAGGTGGACAGAGCTTCCGCCGTGGCTCTGAGTTGGTGGTCCCTGAGCAGCCTCACGATGGGGAGAAGCCCTACAAGTGCTTGGAGTGTGGCAAGAGCTTCAACCAGAGGAAGACCCTGATCCATCACCACATGATCCACACCAAGGAGAGGCCCTTCGAGTGTTGGGAATGTGGGAAGAGGTTTCAGACCAGCTCCCACCTCGTGACCCACGAATGCATCCACACTGGGGAGAGGCCCTATGGATGTCCCCAGTGTGGGAAGAGGTTTCACACCAGGTCCAATCTCCTCAAGCACCAGCGGATTCACACAGAGGAGAGGCCCTTCCGCTGCCCCAACTGTGGGAAGGGCTTCAAGCAGAACTCCCACCTCATCAGGCACCGGCACATCCACACTGGGGAGAGGCCCTACCAGTGTCCCCAGTGTGGGAAGAGCTTCAGCCGACGCTCCCACCTGATCTGCCACCAGTGGATCCACACCAGGGAACGGCCCTATAGGTGTGAGCAATGTGGGAAGAGCTTCAGCCGGCGCTCCCACTTGATCCGCCACCAGCGGATCCACAACAGGCAATGGCCCTACAAGTGTCCCGAGGGTGGGAAGAAGTTTCAGACCAGCTCAGATGTCCTTGAACACCAGCAGATTCACACAGAGGAGAGCCCCTTCCCGCTGCCCCCACTGTGGAATGGGCTTCAAGGACAATTCCCACCTCATCATCCACTGGTGCATTCGCACTGGGGAGAGGCCCTACAAGTGTGGGGAATGAGGGATGAGCTTTAGCAGAATCTCCCACCTGATCTGCCACTGGAGGATCCAAACCAGGGAATGGCCCTACGAGTGTCCCGCTTGTGGGAAGAGCTTGTCCAGGAGCTCTCACTTTAACAGACACCAACAGAGCCACCAGTAAGGGAAGCCCTGTGAGTGCCCTGACTGTGGGACAAGCTTCCTGCACTGCTCCAACATCATCCTGCTTCAGAGGACCCACATTGGGCAGAGACCTGATGACCCACATTCCCAGTGATCTGTGTTAGGAAGACACGAGGCTGGTGGTCTTTTGGGTTATGGTCCCTAATATTCTTTTGATTCATCTTCATCCCATTAAAACAGAGACAGTTGGGGTAAAAATCAACACATTCATCAAAGGCATCCAAAGCCTCACTTTTTTACTAGTGTTTTGAGGGAATCTGGGATTCAGGAGATACTTGGGAGGATTTGGGGGTTTAGGGGGTATTTGGCGTAGTTTTCTCCATTTCTTGGCTCTCAAAGAGGCAAGAGGGTTCAATCTGTCACATGAGAACCACTCAAAGCCACTGAAAACTAATCAATCCCACCCAAAAATGACTAAATTTCACAGCCCCTTAGGGTGGAATAGGGTTTGACAGGGATTGGCTGAAGTGAGCTGCAAATCAGGAGGGGTGAGATGGGCATTGGGTGGGGCAGGATGGGTGGGATAGGGATCAGGATGGGTGAAATGGGATTGGGAGGGGGAAATTCTGCTTGGGAAGGGGTTGTTCATGTCCAGCAGGGGTTGGGATTGGGGAGGTGGGGTGGGGTCTGGAATGAGACAGCCAAAGTTTGGGGATGATGAAGGGAGGGGAGCCTGTTACTGAGTGAGTTTTTGTATATTCTACATTCCTGAAGAGATTTTGGAGTATCTCACATTTCTGAGGCGGTTTTGGGGCACTCCCTTACTATTGGGAAGTTTCCTGAGAGCAGCTCCATGGAGCCCCATGCCAGGGATGGTTGCCTTGGACATGAGCTCAGAGCTGCAGCCAGAGTCCATTCCCTCCATGCCGGAGAGCAGAGAAATGATAAATGGCCCCAGACATCTGCAGGGTGTGTTTGGGGGACAGGGCAAATTCTGCATAGGTGGGGCGGTCACTGCCCAAGCCCCAGCCACTGCAGCCTCTGGTCCAGCCCCAAAGTGGCTGCCAAGCCCCTGGCACCCCAAAAACCCCACCTGTGAAAGGGACCAGAGCAGGTGAGGCTGTGACATGGGTGTGACACTGACACGTCCCACGGACCCAGAGCTCACAGCAGCTGAGATGGAGCTGGATCCGGGGGTGACTGTGGTTTCTTGAAATCTGGAGAACTTGAAGTTGGACAGGTTATAGTTTGCTCAGTCAGTGCTTTGTGAAATGATTAGTGTAATTCCATGTTGCTTTATGATTTCCCAAGCACCTCATTTTCTCAAGTTTTCAAGTAAAAGTTTGTTCTCCACCCTTTGAAGAAGTTTGGGGTTTTTGTCCCATGCACTGCCCAAGGTGATCAAGGTACCTCAAGTCCTTTCCAACACTGGCTGAGAGGGCTTGGGGCACAGCAGCAGGAACTGCAATGCTGAGGAGGCCTGGGCTGGCTGGAGGAAGCAGAAAGGCCAAGCCCTGAGCCCAGGCCTGGCACAGCAGGGCCTGTCCCTCACGGGTGGCTCGGGGCTGTTTGTGGGGCAGTGGGATGGGAGGGGCAGCAAGGACAAATGTCACCAAACTGCAACCCCTGCCAGCCTCCTCAGGGAGGGGCCAGGGAGGAGCAAAGTGCAGCCTCTGAAAGGAAAGTTCCTTCAGTGGGGCCTCCAGAGGCGCTGCCAGAGCCCAGGGGACAAAGGCCTGGGTGCCTGTGGCCCTGCCAGCTGTGCCCAGCCCTTGGCCATGTGTCCTGCAGGCTGTGCCCCTGTGCGTGCTGCTGCTGTGCCCTGGCCGGCTGCACACGCCCATCCGGCTGTGCCCCCAGCATTTCTCAGCCCAGCATTTCTGTGCCCTCCTGGGCTCCCTGCACCCAGCGCTGCCAGCTCCTGGCACACAGGGCCAGGCCATGGCCCAGGCTCACACTGGGACACCTCCTGCACCAGAATTCTACCCTGGCAGGGACTTTTCTTTCTCCTCACCTCCAGGCTGAACCTTCCAAGCTGCACTTTGGGGAGGTTTCCTTCTCTTCCCACTGCCAAGGAAAGCTCTGTCTCCTGCTGTTCACAGAGAAGGGCTGCTGGGGGATGTGGTGGTCAGAGGCTCTTTGGGATACAGTGACCATGAAATTATTGAGTTTTTAAATATGCAGTGAAAAAAGGAGGGGCATCAACAAAACTTCTACACTGGACATACGGAGAGCAGACTTCAGCCTATTCAGGATGCCTATATGGGGACTATTGAAACAGGTACTATTTTTTTTAAGGGAAAAAGCCCTTAAGAATAAGGGTGTCCAGGAAGGATGAACACACTTCAAGAATGAAATCTTGAAGGAGCAGGAACAACCTGCCCCTCTGTGACAAAATCTGACTAAATAAGGAAAATGACTGGCCTGGCTGGGCATGGAATTTTGCAGGAACTCAGGGCATAAAAGAGGGTGCATCATTACCTTTGGAGAGAAGGTCAGGCAACTCAGGAAATTTCTAAGCATGTTGTTAGGTCATGCAAAAACAATTAGAGAAGTTAAAGCCCAATTAGGACTTCACCTGGCTGCTTCTGTGAAGGAAAATAAAAATGATTTTATCAATACATTGATGGCAAAAAGAGGGGTAACAACAGCCTCCATTCTTTATTGGGGGGGATATGGTTACCAAAGATGAGGTACTTAACCCCTTCTTTGCCTCAGTTTTCAGCAATAAGACAGGTTGTCCTCAGGACAAGTGTTCTCCTGAGCTAGGAGATGGGTCAGGGAGCAGAAGAGCCCCCTGTGATCCAGGAGGAAGCAGATGGGGACCTGCTGAGCCACTCAGGTGCTCACAGGGGTCTCTGGGACCAGATGGGATCCATCTTAGGGGGATGAGGGAGCTGCTGGATGAGCTCCCCAAGGTGCTCTCCATCATTTCTCATCAGTCCTGGCTCACTGGGGAGCTCCCAGAGGCCTGGAGGTGCCAATGTGACCCCATCCCTGAGAAGGGCTGCAAGGAGGATCTGGGGAACTCCAGGCCTGTCAGCCTGACCTCGGTGCCTGGCAAGGAAATGGAAAAGATCACCTTGAGTGCCACCACATGGCACCCATAGGATGGTTGAAGGATCCAAGCCAGCCAGCGAGGATTTCAGTATCTGCATTGATGATCTGGGTGAGGGGATTGAGTCCATCATCAGCAAATTTACAGGTGACACCAAGCTGGCTGGGAGTGATGATGTGCTGGAAGGCAGGAGGGCTCTGCACAGGGCCCTGGACAGGCTGGATCCAGGGCCCAAATCCAACAATGTGAGGTTTAACAAGTCCAAGTGCTGGGTCCTGCACTTTGGCCACAACAACCCCTGCAGCACTATAGGCTGGGAACAGAGTGGCTGGACAGCAGCCAGGCAGAAAGGGACCTGCAGGGACTGATGGACAGCAGGCTGGACATGAGGCAGCAGTGTGCCCAGGTGGCCAAGAAGGCCAATGGCTCCTGGCCTGGATCAGGAACAGTGTGGCCAGCAGGAGCAGGGCAGTGATTCTTCCCCTGTGCTCAGCACTGGTTGGGCAGCACCTAGAGTGCTGTGTCCAGCTCTGAGGTCCCCAATTTAGGGTGAAAATGGAGGGGCTGGAGCATGTCCAGAGAAGGGCAGCAAGGCTGGTGAGGGGTCTGGAGCACAAGTGCTGTGAGGAGTGGCTGAGGGAGCTGGGGTTGTTTATCCTGGAGAAGAGGAGGCTCAGGGGAGACAAGGCAGTGTCAGGGCACAGGTTGGAATTGATGATGTCCAAGGTCTTTTCAAGCCTTGCTGATTTTGTGATTCTCTAGAAACCACCCTTGCAGCAGTTTCAGGATGAGCCCTGGGTCTCCTCTTCACAAGCTCCAGCAGCCCAGGTCCCTCAGCTTCTCCTCACAACCCCCAAGCCCATCCTGTCAGTCCTGCCGAGCCTCTGCAGCTCCTCCTCCTTGCCCACAACAGGGAGCCCCACAGCCAGACACACCAGCCCAGATGGGCCTCCCTGGCCTGGGGTGCCTCTGGCAAGGGAGCAGCACGAGGCACTGCAGGAGCCTGCAGACAATTCCTGAAGCACTTGGAGGATGATCCTGCTCCCAAAGGGACGTTCCCATGGTACCAAGTAAGGAACTGAAATGGGGAGTGGGGCCAGAGAGAAAAGGGCAACCAGGGATGGTCTGTTTGCAGGGGAGGGAACAAGGGTGAACAAGAGAAAGGAATATGGACCAAGGAAGAGTAAAGGAGCCCAAGGTGAAGCAAAGGAAATTATCAGGGCAGTTTGGGGTGGCTGCGAGGCAGCCCTGGCTCTGAGCAACATGTCTGAAGTGGACAGGAAACTCCCAGCCATGGGAACAAACTTTCTGTGTGACTTCAGAGGCCACCACAAACCTGAGTGGTTTCCCTGCTGTCTCCCAGGCCTTCCTGGCCCAGGGGCTGATGGCATTTGTGCTCCCTCAGGTTCATCTCCCCACACCAACACCATGGGGGTGCTGACGCCTGCTCTGGGCAGTGCAAACAGGGGCTCCTGAGCAGTGCTGTCGTGTCTGTGCCTGCAAGGATGCGGCACCGTGTGAGCGGGGGAGAGGCCAGGGCTGCAGAGGGGGATGTTGTTGGCAGGTACATGAGGACGCTCTGGGACGCTGCCCTGGGTGTCCAGCGCAGTGGGGATGGATCAGCCCTGATCTGCTGCTTTTCCCCTTGTCTCCCCAGGCACCTTGCAGAGCCCCATCTCTCTCAACAAAACAAACGGAGAGG
>JAJEOU010001354.1:441773-470418 GCA_021534815.1 Acrocephalus arundinaceus
CCCAGCAAGGGATCCCCTCTGCCTCTGGGCACTGACACCAGCCCTGACCAAGAGGCTGCCACAGTGGGCTCAGTGCAGTGTCCATGGCCACAGCCCCTTGCAATGGCCCAGGGCAGCTTGGGATGATGATCCACCCTCACTCCGTGCCCGGGCCAGGCCTGCAGTGCCCTTCCCCACAGCCTGGCTGCACAGAAGCACTTCCAGGGCTCTCTGCATTTCCCTTGCCCTCACTCTTGCCTCACTCACACACCTCCCAACAACCCAGCTGGAGCTTTGAGCTGCAAGGAGTTCAAAGCTTGTCTGTCCTTCAGCAGTTGGTCTAATTCTGCCTTCAGCCAACTCTGGATTTGTGTTTCTGGTAGAACTTCCTGTGTGTCTCAAACATTCCTTGCATGGTTCTGCCTTGGGGAAGGGGAACCTCCTTGGTGGCACCTTGGGCTTGGCACACACTTGAGGAGATTGTCTGAAACTTTGGAGTTTTAGACTGCTTAAAAAGGAAGAAACCCCTCTTTTCCTGAGTGCAGGCAGTTCTTTGAGCAAAGCAGGTTCCAGGTAAGTGAGGAGACACAGAATGGGGTTGGGGAATGTGGAGCAAGGTTGTCCACACTGGGTCAGACCTCAAGGCACAGCTTCTCTGAGCAGGCCAGACCTCCTGAGGAGAGACCCTGGAACAATATCAATCACTGAATGCTGCAATCACCTCTTCTCTAAAAATAAAAATTCACCCTTGAAAATTGGAATGTGGATTTCTTAGTTCTTTGAAATATTTCTCCATAACTCAAGGAAAAAAGACTTCATAGTGAACTGCACCAGACCAGAGAGAAATCAAGGCACAGCCATGGTTTGTCAGGACTTGCTTGATCCTAATGAGCCCCGTGGTGCATTTGGTGCTGAGCCCTGGAACCTCAGGGACTGAGAGGAGATTGCAAAAACCTTTCCAGGAGTCAAAGTCAGAGGAAACACCCAAAGTGTGTCAAGGCATTCATGGGTCCCACTAAGGTCCATCCCCAACACGCTCCCCATAGACTCTTTGAAGAGAGAATTGGTGGACAGGATTGCACAAAAACCTCTCAGAGATTCAGTGGCAAAAAGAAGTACTTAAACTACTCCTGAGTACCTTGAAGCATGAATAAGCACCACTGAGTGTTGTTACTGGCTAAAAATTTCAAGGGATTCATTAAAGCAGATTTTTAGAGGCCATGATTGCACAAATCTGTCAGTCAGTGTCAAAAAACCCATTTTTCCAAACTTTGAGTACCCTGAAGTATTAATGAGCCCCACTGAGTGTTGTTACTGACAAAGCCTCTCAAGGGACTCATTAAAGCAGAGAATTGAAGGCCAGGATTGCAGAAACCTCTCAGAGACTCCAAGGCAAAAGCCAAACCCAAAGTCCTTGGAAAAACCTGCAGTCCCTGGCAGCATGAAGGAGCCCCCCAGGGCCCATCCTGACCAAGGCTCCTTCCCCAGGGACTCCTTCCAGCACATCCTGGAGGCCACTGGCATGGGAGGGGGATGCTGAGGGCAGGACAAGGGCTGACAGTGCCCAGCCTTGCTGGGGCTGTGCCAGGAGGCCCCAGGGCCTCAGGACAAGGTGTCTCCTCAGTGTCCTTGGTGGCACAGAGGCTGCTGTGGCCCAGGGCAGCAAGCCTTGGCTTCTCTTTGTCCCCACCTGTCATCCCTGCCTGCAGTTCTCTGCTCTGCCTGGGGCCTGGGGACACTTTCTGTGTCGTGTCCCTCAGTGGGACCCATTAAAACTTCCAGAAACTATTCATTTTTAATTTCACTTTGAGTTGTGGAGAAGTTTTTGATCACACCCTGAGGGACTGAGTCTGATGTAAACAGCACGAAAGCCCCGAGAGGGTCATTAATCACCTTGTGCTGTGTCTGTGCTGCTGGGCTGGCCTCCTGGAACAGACGATGATCCTGGCAAGCAAGAACAGCTTAAAACCACATTTCTCTGGATGAGCAGCTCTTTTTCCAGCCCAGCAGGGCTGGGGCACTGCCTGCAGCCACCCCCGGGCACAGCACACAGGCACAGAGAGCTTCAATCACTCAGGGCTGGGAAGGGGCTGAGAAGGGACTGGGGGAGAATCACTGCCAGCCCTTGGCACAGGAACCTCTGGCTGCAGGACAATGCAGCTGCAGCTCCTGCAGGGATCTCCTCAAGCTGCAACATCCCAATGCCTACAGACTGTGTGAGTACAACTCTCTGAGAATTTCTGGTGCAGGGGAGGGGAAATGCTCATGAAGCTCTGACACACTGAGAACTTCTGCCCACTCCCAAAATATTTTTAAGAGAAGGCTTTCTTTTAAAATGAGGACATTTTATGAAACTTTGTTTTCAGTTTCCTAATATTTGATAAGGGGGGAGAGGGAGAACAAATGATAAAGTTACCCTTAATTTTGACAAGTCCCTGGGACATCTGAACACTCAGTGATCAGCAATTGTGCAGGAGGTCCTTACTGTGCTTTCAGCCACTCCTCTGCCCATGGACAGCACTGGCATCACCTTTGCTGGCTCCACCAGGCTTAGTCTGAGCTGTCCTTTCTCCAAGCTGCCAACAGAACCTGCCCCCAGCCAGTGCCCTGCAAACAGGCAGGGTTCTGTAGGGCCAAGGAGAGTGCAGAGAGATTTGGGCTCTGGGAGTGCTGGCAGGGAGAGCTCGGGCACAGGGAAACACCTGCAGGAGGAAAATCTTCAGGAAACAGAGAGAAGATGAGGCAATGAGAGAAAACAAAAGCCAGAAATGTTGTGGCAGGGAGAGTTCGGAGATCTCCATAGGAGCCCCTGCAGTGCAGCCCCTCCCTCTGAACAAGCCCCCTCCCTCCTGTCCCCCAGCCAAGCCTCTGCCCTCAGGGCCGGGGCTCCAAGGCGTGCAGCCCCTCCTGTGCAGGCAGAGCTGCAGCAGAGCCGTGGGGCAGCTGTGCAGCCCTGGGCCCAGTTCCCTCTGCAGAGCACAGGGCTGGGAGCAGCTGCCCGGCACTGGGGGGCTCTGGCAGGGGGCACAGCTTGCTCAGGGTGACGCTGTCCCCAGTGCCCGGCTGTGGGCAATGCTGTCAGTGCAGCCAGAGAAGGAGCTGCATCTCCCTGAGTCCAATGCCATTCTAAGGACACTTGGAATTCTCCCTGAGATTTCAGTCCAAGCTGGGAGCTTCAATGCAGGATGCAAACCTTTCCTGGAGCATCTTTGTGTTATCTGAAAGACCCATGGGGAAAGGCAGAGGTGTTGTGACACTGAAAATGCTGTTGGGTTGGTGAAATGAGCAATGTAAGTCCTTGGCTGCAAATGTGGAGCTGGGCTGTGGTGGATCCATCTGCTCTGAGCAGTACCTGGTGATTTTTAGGGGAAACATGAGAAAGTGATCATCCTCCACCTGAGAAAGGCTAAAGCCCAGAAGAAATTCCAAAAAGGTCAGAATTAGAAAGGATGTCCCCTGACTCTCCACTCATCACTTTGCCTCACAGAACGTGCTCTCTCCTCTCTGGGGTGGCAGAAATGTGGAGGGCTTGATATCAAATTATACCACGAGAGATATGTGGGAATTTACAAAGAAAACCCCAGAACTCTTAAACACAAAAAAGTGTGTCTGTGTGTTCCAGGGGTGGGTGTACGGGAAATGGCTTTGATTTTGGTTACAGCTATCTCCTCTAACTCCACCTTCCTTTTATTCCATGGCAGTACCCAACGCCCAGAGACAGCAAATGTCCAACAGCAGCTCCATCAGCCACTTCCTCCTGCTGCCATTGGCAGACACGCGGCAGCTGCAGCTCCTGCACTTCTGCCTCTTCCTGGGCATCTCCCTGGCTGCCCTCCTGGGCAACGGCCTCATCATCAGCGCCGTAGCCTGCGGCCACCTCCTGCTCAGCCCCATGTTCTTCTTCCTGCTCAACCTGGCCCTCACCGACCTGGGCTCCATCTGCACCACTGTCCCCAAAGCCATGCACAATTCCCTCTGGGACACCAGCACCATCTCCTATGCAGGATGTGCTGCCCAAGTATTTTTCTTTATGTTCTTTGTCTCAGCAGAGTTTTCCCTCCTGACCGTGATGTGCTACGACCGCTACGTTTCCATCTGCAAACCCCTGCACTACGGGACCCTCCTGGGCAGCAGAGCTTGTGCCCACATGGCAGCAGCTGCCTGGGCCAGTGGCTTTCTCAATGCTCTCATGCACACGGCCAATACATTTTCCCTGCCCTGTGCCATGGCAATGCCCTGGGACAGTTCTTCTGTGAGGTGCCCCAAATCCTCAAGCTCTCCTGCTGCAAATCCTACCTCAGGGAAGTTGGGCTCACTGCAGTTAGTGCCTGTTTAGCACTTGGCTGTTTTGTGTTCATTGTTTTCTCCTATGTGCAGATCTTCAGGACTGTGCTGAGGATCCCCTCTGAGCAGGGACGGCACAAATCCTTTTCCACCTGCCTCCCTCACCTGGCTGTGGTCTCTCTATTTATCAGCACTGGAACATTTGATCACCTTAAGCCCCCCTCCATCTCCTCTCCATCCCTGGATCTGGCCCTGTCAGTTCTGTACTCGGTGGTGCCTCCAGTCCTGAACCCCCTCATCTACAGCCTGAGAAACCAGGAGCTCAAGGCTGCAGTGTGGAGACTGATGACTGCATGGTTTCAGAAACATTAAACTGCTGACCAATGTATGCAAATCACTTGTAATAAAAGTCATCTTTTTTTTTTTTCTTGATGGTATGGATGTTGGTTTTTTCCCTGTGTTGTATATTTTTTAGCTTGTCCACAAATAAATGTCACTGTTTGTGCCATTTCTGATTTTGTTTCTCTCCACTTTCCTTGTGGCCACAGACTGTGTCACAGAGGGGCTGCACTCTTGGTGGCTTTAAAGGAACTCAAGGATCTCCCAGCCAAGGTTTCTGCAGAGATGCCCCTTTGGTTCCCTTCTCTGCAGCTGCAGCAGCAATGTCTGTGTGCAGAGCTTGGGGCAGATCAGTGCTGGCACAGCAGCTGTGCCCAGCAGCAGCAGCAGCCCTTGGTGTTTCCAGTGCTGCTGCCGTGGCCCTGCCCCGCTGCCCTGCTGGCCCTGGTGTTGCTGTAGGGCCTGAGTGCTCTCGGGGCCGGGCACAGTGCTGGGGGTGGCAGTGCCGGGGCTGCAGCAGGGACAGGCCATGGGCACTGCTGGGGCAGCGCTGATGCCTCAGGCCAGGGCCTGGGGGCTGCAGGCTCCTTGCCCAGGCTCTCTCCAGAACACTTTGCCCAGGCCAATGCTGAGCACAGAAAAGCCCCGGGAGCAGCCCCAGGCTGGCCGTGGGCAGGCTGGGGGCAAACAGCATGGCTGGGGCTCTGCAAGGTGCCTGGGGGAACTGGGATCCTCTTGGCATCACACTGGGAGAGGCTGGGCCCATGCTGTGGGAGACTGGCATCATACTGGTTCATACTGGCAGACACTGGGACTGCACTGAGGGTGACTGGGAGTGGCTGTGAGCAACTGGAATCAGCCTGGAAGCAACTGAGGACAACTGGGAGTGACTGGGAACATGCTGGGAGCAACTGGGATACACTGGGAGAGACTGAAACCACAGTGGGGGTAAATGGGATCAGCTGTGCCCATGCTGGGCTCATACTGGGATCCTACTGGAACCAGACTGGGAGTGACTGGAAAGGTGCTGGCTGTTATTGGAACTCCGCTGGAAGTTACTGGGAGCAACTGGGCTCACACTGGACTGACAGGCAGTCACTCAGGGCATGACTGGAATAATACTGGGAGTATCTGGAAATGCCTGGGGTCCTAGTTGGGGTGACTGGAACCACACTGGGGGTGACTGGGTCCTCCTGGGTTCATGCTGGGAGCCACTGGGATTACAATGGGTGTGAACAGATCCTGACTGGGGGTTCCTGGGAGCTACTGTTGGGAGGAAAATGTGAACACATTGGGAGCAACTGGCAGCAACTGGAAGGGACTGGAACCATGCTGAGGAAACTGAGACCACAACTGGGGCAGCTGGGATCATACTGGGATTATACTGGGACCACAGTTTGGGCAACTGCCAGAAACAGGGATCATGCTGCAGGCAACTGGGAGGAACTGGGAAAGACTGGGATTGCTATGATGTAACCAGAACCTTACCAAGGAAACTGGGATACACTGGAAGTGCCTGTAACCATCCTGGGGACAATGGAACCACACTGGGAGGAACTGGGAACAACTGGAACTATTCTGGCAGCAGCTGGGATAATAGTGGGAGCAGCTGGGTTCATGCTGGTAGAGACTGGGGTCACACTGAGGGTGACTGGACTCCTACTGGGATTGAGTGGGAGTGGCTGTGAGCAACTGGAATCACAGTGAAAGCAGCTAGGAGTTGGCTGGGATATACTGGGGGAGACTGGGAGGCATGAGTATCATACTGGAGGCTACTGTGGTCATACTGGAAAATACAGGGAGCAACTGGGATCACACTGGGGGTCACTGACATCATACTGGGAGTGGCTACAATGAAACTTGGATTATAGTGGGTGTTAATGGACCCTGACTGGGGGTTACTGGGAGCTACCAAACCCATTCTGGGAGCCTACTGGGGATACACTGGGAGCAACTTGGAATGATAGGATGCATGCTGGTGACAACTGGGATGTACTGGCAGTGACTGGGATAAAACTGGGGGCAACTGAACCATGCTGGGGTTACCAGGAGTGCCTGGCAATGACTATGAGAGTGTTCAGGGCAACTAGGATATACTGGGAGTACCTGAGATCATGCAGGTGGTGACTGGGACCATGCAGGTGGTGACTGGGACCACACTGGGAGCCACTGGGAATGTGCTGGGGGAAACTGGGACAATGCTGGGGGCAATTGGGTACAAGTGTGAGTGACTGGGGCCGTGCTGGGAGAGACTGGCATCATACTGGACTCATTCTGGGATTGTACTGGGAGTTACTGAGGCTGTGCTTGGGCAACTTGGAACACACTGGACAAAAGTGAGAGAAACCGGGAGCAACTGGGATCAACTGGGACCATGCTAGGGGCAAACTGCATCATAGAGGGGAATGACTGGCAGTGACTGGGCTCATACCGGGAATGGCAAATAAATAAATAAATCCTGGTTTAGGGTTGTTATGCTGTGTGAATGTGTCCTGACTGTGAGACCTGATCCATATAAATTTCTTCTAACCCTTAGCTAAAATCTTAACTCTTAAAAATCATGATTCAGATCTCCCTGAATGTTGGGCTGCCCCCTGAATGTCGGGGTGTCCCCCACAGCCCCCCCCCCCCTCCCCCGCCATGGGTCATCTGCCTCCACATCAACCGGGAGGACGCGACGGTGGCCATCATCTTCTCCTGGCCTGTCAGGGTGAGTGAGGACCCCTGAGAACCTCCAAGTCACCTGGGTACTCCAAAAAAAACCACCTGAATAACCCTTGAATCTCCTGGCTCCCCTCCAAATGACCTGGATATCCCCAAAAATCTCCTTGATCCCCCACAAATCACCTGGGAACCCCAAAATCATCTGGGTACCCCCCAAAAATCACCTGGATACACCTGGGTACTTTCCCAATTCACCTAGGTACCCCTCAAAAAATCACCTGGAAACCACCCAGAAGTCACCTAGAAAAGCCTGGGAATCCCAAAATTCACCTGGGTACCCCATCAATTGCCTGGGTACCATCAAAAATCACCTGAGAACCCCAAAATCACCTGGATTGACCCCAAAAAGTATCTGGGTACCCCTCAAATCAACTGGATCTCCCCCCAGATATGCCTGGGTACCCCATAAACCACGTGGTACACCAAAGAATCAGCTGGATACTTTCAAAATCACCTGATTTTGGGGTACCCTTGGGTACCCCAAAAATCATCTGGGTATCCTCAAAAATCACCTGAGTACTCCCCAAAAATCACCTGGATACACCTGGGTATCCAGCAAAATCTCCTGGATCACCCTCCCAGATTACCTGGGTAGCCCCTCAAATCACCTGGATACACCTGGGTACCCCCAAAAATTCTTGGGCCCCTGCCCAAACTGGTGGTTGTGAATCCCCACTGCTTTGGCTGGGTAGACGCCGTGTCCCATTTATCCCATTGACTTGACTGGGTAGACCTGATGTCCTGTTGACCCCCATTTCCGTACAGTAACCCTTCCCAGTGCTCTCAGTAATGCCATGGAGCTCCCAGTAACCCCAGAGCTCCCCCTTTTGAGGGGTTCCCAGGTAATTTTTTGGGGTACTCAGGTGATTTGGGGGAATACCCAGGTGATTTTTTGGAGGGTTCCCAGGTGTATCCAGGTGGTTTTGGGGAGTACCAGGGTGATTTGGGGGGGATCCAGGTGATTTTTCTGGCATTCCCAGTGGTCCCCACTCACCCTGATGGGCAGGGGGAAGATGATGGCCACTGTTATGTCTTCCCAGTCAATGTGGATGCAGATGACCCTCAGTGGCCGGGGGGGCTGTGAGGGGACACCTCGACATTCAGGGGACACCCCAAAACTCCAGGGGAGGACCCCAGGGATAGGAGGGAGCCTCGAGTTACCTCAGGAGAGGATGCAGTGCAGGTACACCCAGGCCCTTTGGTCCGTGGGGTCGGTGAAGACGGCGTTCTGCACCAGCTGCAGCTCTGGGGAGAGGCAAAGGGGGCACCCCAAAATCTCAGGGGGGCAGCCAGGGGACACCCCAAGATCTGAATGGGGGCACTCAGGTGTGTGGGGGCTCAGGTCTACCCATTGAACCAATGGGGATTTTTAGGGACACCAGGTCTATCCATTAAAAACAAAGGGGATTTGGAGTTAACCAATTTACCCTTTGAACCCAAATGGGGATTTTTAGAGACAAGCGGTTTACCCATTAAAACCAATGGAGATTTTTAGGGTCAACAGGTCCAACCTCTTGATCTAATGAGGATTTAGGGACAAGAGGTCTAGCTATTGAAACCAATGGGGATTTTGGGACATGGGGTCTACCCATTAAAATCAAGAGGGATTTTTTGGAAACCATGTCTATTGAGGGCAATGGGGATTTGGGGAAACCAGGTCTACCCATTCAAGGCAATGGAGATTTAGGGACACCAGATTCACCTTATTAAAGTCAAAAGGAATTTTGGGACACCTGGTCTACCCACTAATGTGGGGAATTCAGAAAATTGGGTCCAGGCATTAATGGGAATTTCGGGACATCAGGTCTACCCATTGAAAAAATGGGCTTTTTTGGTCCACCAGGTCTACCCTTTAAGGACAATGGGGATTTAAAGACACCACATCTACCTATTGAAACCAATAGGGATTTAGGGACACTAGGTCTATTCATAAAAACAATTGGGATTTTGGGTAATCAGGTCTACCCACCAAACCCCATGGGCTCAGTGGGACACCAGGTCTACCCCTTAATATAAGGAATTTAGGAAATCAGGTCCAGCCACTGATATGATGGGAATTTTGGGACATCAGATCTACCCCCATTAAAGTCAATTGGCGGAATTTAGAACACCAGGTCTACCCTTTGAAACTAATAAGGATTCAGAAAAACAGCTCTACCCATCAATGGAAATGGTGATCTGGGGACACCAGGTCTATCCATTAACGACTGTAAGGACATCAGGTCTACCACTGAAGTCAATGGGGATTTAGGGACAGCAGGTCTACTCATAAAGGTCAATGGGGATTTTTGGGACAGCATCGAACCCAACAGAGCTCAAGTTCAAGCATGGGGCTGGAGAATTTTTGGAATAGGATACTGGTGAAATTCTGTGAATTTTTCCAGGGGGATCTCTCACCTTCCTTCAGCCTTTTGGGGGGGCAGCATCCCGGCCTCGCCCTTCTTGCAGTTCCTGGTGGGCGCCAGGAGCTGCACTTGGTGGTGCCAGGCTAAAAAGTTGGAGAAGTTGTGGCTTAGAAGGGCCCTGGCAAAGGCCATCTTGGCCTTGGGGTCCTGCCCAGCCACCAGTGCCTGCCGGTGGTCCCAGGCGGGGAGTGGGAGGGCACCAGTACAAACCAGTAAGCACAGGGAGCTGCCCACAAGCTCCTGGGGTCTGAGGTTGCAGCTCCCAGTAAAAACCAGTAAGGGTTAATGCACCCAAACCAATTCCCAGTATGGGGTTTAGGGGCACCAGGCCTACCCTATTGAAGTCAATGGGGATTTTGGGACATCAGGTCTACCCATGAAAGGTGGGTCTAATAGCTCCCAGTATGGACTTGGAGCTCCCACTTTTACCAGGTTTATACTGGGAGGGCACCAGTATAAACCAGTAAGCACTGGGAGATACCCCCAATCCCCTGAGCCCTGTGGGGGCAGCTCCCAGTATAAACCAGTAAGGCCAGCACAACCTGAAGTCACTCCCAGTGGGTCCCAAGCCCCATCCCAGTATAAACCAGTACATCCCACTATAAGCCAGTACATCCCAGTATAACCCAGTATTAACCAATGCCCCCAGCATGCCATCCCTGTAAAAATGAGTATAAACCAGTGCAAACCAGTGTAACCCAGTAACTCCCAGGACCCCGTGCCACTACAAACTAGTATATCCCCGTATAAACCAGTATAACCCAACAGTCAGCCACCAGGCCCTCCCCGACAGCAGGGGCGCACACTCATATGCTGCTCCTCTCCCAGTATTTTCCAGTATAGCCCAGTAACCCCCAGCACCCCATCCCAGTACAAACCAGTAAAACCCAGTATAACCCAGTAACCCCTCCTGTGTTAAATCACATGAAGGATGCTGCCAAAAGGGCATTTCAGATCATGCCCATTAAAGATCCTAGGCAGAGTTCTATCTCCTGATATAATCATGTGGATCCCCCCCCCCCCCCCCCAAATTACCCTGGTACTCCCCAAAACCACCTGGGTAACCCTGGGAACCCCAAAAAATTACCTGGTTTCCCCCAAAAAACACTTGGATACACCTGGGTTCTCCCCCAAATCATCTGAGTACTCCCAAAAAATTACCTTCGAACCCCTCAACAGGGGGAGCACTGGGGTTACTGGGAGCTCCATGGCATTTCTGGGAGCACTGGGAAGGGTTACTGTATGGAAATGGGGATAAACAGAACACCAGGTCTACCCAACAAGTCAATAGAGATCTAGGGACACCAGGTCTACCCATAAAGTCAGTGGGATAAATGGGACACCATGTCTACCCAGGCAAAGCAGTGGGGATTCACAACCACCAGTTTGGGCAGTATTTTGGGGGTACTCAAAATTCTGTATCCAGGTGATTTTGGGGGGGTACTCAGGAAATTTGGCAGGGTACTCAGATGTATCCAGGTGGTTTTTGGGGGTATCCAGATGATTTAGGGGATATACAGGTGACTTTTAAGATTATCCAGGTGCATTTTGGGGAAGATCAAGAGAATTTTTGAGGGCACCAAGGTGATTTTGGGGGGGTAACTAGATGTATCCAGGTGATTTTGGGGATACCCAGGTGATTTTGGGGTGTATCCAGGTGCTTTTTTAGGGGTACTCAAGTGATTTGTGGGGTACCCAGATGATTTTGGGGGTTCCCAGGTGAATCATGATTTTAAAGAGCTAAGATTTTAGCTAAGGGTTAGAAGCAATTTATATGGATGGGCGTGTAAGTTAGATAAGAATACAATAGGTAATGATTATTAGATGCTTAAGCTAGAGCTAATTGTTATATATTTTGCCAGTATAAGCTTGTTTAAAGAAGGAAATGCAGTAAGTGAACCTTTAAAAGAAGAGATTGAAACCAGCAGAACAATGACCAGCACCTGGACTTTATATCAATCAATCACAAAGCAGGGACCTTGGATTCTGCCAGAGGGTCACAGAGACCTGAGGAAGACTCTCCTGACTCATCCTTTGAGACCACTGACCCAATTCAAGAGAAGAATTGCACACACATAAAGGACTAATAGCCTCATTTTAATACAGAGTGGGAATGGGAGATGCTGGGGTTATGCACATGTATTGTATAAAAGATCTTGGGAAATAAATGGAGGGCAAAGAACCTTGTACGGTGCAGTCACACCTTTCCGAGATGACTCCCGTGATGCCCACTGGTGTTCATAAAAATTCCACTTTCTAACTTTAACTAGTTGGAGAGTCTCTGTCCATGACCATATCTGTTTCTAATGAGTAACACTTGAGGAGATTGTCTGAAACTAAGGAGTTCTAGATGGCTAAGAAAGGAAGAGAAGCCCTTTTTTCCTGAGTGCAGCCAGTTCTCTGAGCAAAGCAGGTCCCAGGTGAGTGAGGAGAGACAGGATGGGGTTGGGGAATGTGGAGCAAGGTTGGCCACACTGGGTCAGACCTCAAGGCACAGCTTCTCTGAGCAGGCCAGACCTCCTGAGGAGAGACCCTGGAACAATATCAATCACTAAATGCTGCAGTCATCTCTTCTCTGAAGAGAAAAATAAACCCTTGAAAATAGGAATGTTGGTTTATTTGAAATATTTCCCCATAACGTTAGGAAAAAAGACTTTCTAGTGAACTGCACCAGATCAGAGGGAAATCAAGGCACAGCCATGGTTTGTCAGCACTTGCTTGATCCTAATGAGCCCCGTGGTGCATTTGGTGCTGAGCCCTGGAACTTAAGGGCCTGAGAGGAGATTGCACAAACCTTTACAGGAGTCAAAGTCAGAGGACACACCCAAAGTGTGTCAAAGCATTAATGGGTCCCACTATGGTCAATCCCCAACACAGGCTCCTCATGAGGTCTGTAGAGGAGAGAACTGGAGGCCAGGATTGCACAAAAACCTCCCAGAGACTCAGCGTGGGATGGAAAATCCAAAGGAAAATCCAAAGTATCTTAAAAATCTTGAGTATTTCAAAGCATTACGGAGACCCACTGTGTGTCAGTGCAAAGCTCTCAAGGGACTCATTAAAGCAGATAATTGGAGGCCAGGATTGCACAGAAACTTGTCAGAGACTCCGTGACAAAAGGAAGTATTTAAATTACCCTGAGTACCTTGAAGTATTATTAAACCCCACTGAGTGTATTTACTGGCTAAGAATCCCAAGGGACTCGTTAAAGTAGATAATTGGAGGCCACGATTGCACAAACTTTTCCTAGAGTCAGTTTGAAAAAAGAAACACCAAGTACCCTAAAAGAACTGAAGTACCTTGAAGCATTAATGAGCCCCACTGAGTGTTGTTACTGGCTAAGAATCCCAAAAGACTCATTAAAGCAGAGAATTGGAGGCCAGGATTGCACAAACCTCTCAGAGACTCCAAGGCAAAAGCCAAACCCAAAGTCCTTGGAAAAACCTGCAGTCCCTGGCAGCAGGAAGGAGCCCCCCAGGGCCATTGCTGACCAAGGCTCCTTCCCCAGGGACTCCTTCCAGCACATCCTGGAGGCCACTGGCATGGCAGGGGGATGCTGAGGGCAGGACAAGGGGCTGACAGTGCCCAGCCTTGCTGGGGCTGTGCCAGGAGGCCCCAGGGCCTCAGGACAAGGTGTCTCCTCAGTGTCCTTGGTGGCACAGAGGCTGCTGTGGCCCAGGGTACCAGGACTTGGCTTCTCTTTGTCCCCACCTGTCATCACTGCCTGCAATCCTCTGCTCTGCCTGGGGCCTGGGGACACTTTCTGTGTCGTGTCCCTCAGTGGGACCATTAAAACTTCCAGAAACTTTGCAGTTGGCTTCTGCCTTGGAGTTCTGGAGAGGTTTCTTCATCTCCATCTCAGGGACTGATGTTCAGGGCCTCAGCACAAAGCCCTGAGAGGGTCATTAAAGTCCTTCTGCTGTGCCTGTGCTGATGAGCTGGGCTGAGCTCATCATCCAGAGGGAGATCCTGGCAAGCAAGAAGAGCTTAAAAACACATTTCTCTGGATGAGCAGCTTTTCTGCCAGCCCAGCTGGGCTGGGGCACTGCCTGCAGCCACCCCGGGCACAGCACACAGGCACAGAGAGCTTCAATCACTCAGGGCTGGGAAGGGGCTGAGAAGGGACTGGGGGAGAATCACTGCCAGCCCTTGGCACAGGAACCTCTGGCTGCAGGACAATGCAGCTGCAGCTCCTGCAGGGATCTCCTCAAGCTGCAACATCCCAATGCCTACAGACTCTGTGAGTACATTCTCTGATGATCTCTTGTGTAGAGCAGCCAGGGGTGCCCAGGGCTGTGGTGCAGAGCAGGGTCCTGCAGCCCAGGGCACTGTGCTGGCCCAGGGACTCTGCTGCCTGCCAGGGACAGCTCTCAGCCAGCCCTGGGAGCTGCTGCCAGCGCTGGGGGACAAGAAATGGGTGGAAAGAAACAGCTGCTAAGGTGTGGAAGTTTTCTCCTTTTGTGCTGAGGATGCTGCATTATTCAGGACTGATCCTTGCATGAGATTTAACTGCAGAACATTTCCAAGCAGATTATACAGAGAGCACAGCAAGGCAGAGTTTGCATAAAAGGAAAAATCCTGGGTTTTTACAGACTGCTCTGTGTTGTCCGGATGGGCAATTGCACATAGATATTCACCTCTCAGCTGAAGTTGAGAAAAATAAAACAATTTTCTCTCAGATTGTAATAAACCAGGATGTGTCAGAAATCAGCACAGGGTCCCTTGCAGGCAGCACCAGTGTCGCTTTTCCAGCCTCCTCAGGGTTTCTCTGACACTGCCATCAGAGCCTGCAGAGCCAGAGCTGGCCCTGGGCAATGCCTGAGCTGGGAGGGCTCTGCAGGGCAGAGCTGAGCCCCCCGGGCTGGGCTGGGCTCTGGCAGCCCTGGCAGGGCCCAGCCCTGGGCACAGGGAAGCAGCTGCAGGCAGGGACAGCTGCAGGCAGCAGAGCCCTGGGCAGCCAGTGGGAGGAAAGTGCCACCAAGCTGTGCTGGGATATTGAAAATCCTCTCCAAACTGAACTATTCCATGATTACCTTGTTTACAGATCCCTATCCCCAGCCACAGCAAATGTCCAACAGCAGCTCCATCAGCCACTTCCTCCTGCTGCCATTGGCAGACACGTGGCAGCTGCAGCTTCTGCACTTCTGCCTCTTCCTGGGCATCTCCCTGGCTGCCCTCCTGGGCAACGGCCTCATCATCAGCACCGTAGCCTGCGGCCACCTCCTGCACAGCCCCATGTTCTTCTTCCTGCTCAACCTGGCCCTCACCGACCTGGGCTGCATCTGCACCACTGTCCCCAAAGCCATGCACAATTCCCTCTGGGACACCAGAAACATCTCCTATGCAGGATGTGCTGCTCAGCTCTTTTTCTTTATATTCTTCATGTCAGCAGAGATTTCCCTGCTGACCATCATGTGCTACGACCGCTACGTGTCCATCTGCAAACCCCTGGACTATGGGACCCTCCTGGGCAGCAGAGCTTGTGCCCACATGGCAGCAGCTGCCTGGGCCAGTGGCTTTCTTTATTCATTGATGCGCACCACCTTAACATTTTCCTTGCCCTTGTGCCATGGCAATGCCCTGAGCCAGTTCTTCTGTGAAATCCCACACATCCTCAAGCTCTCCTGCTCACGGAGAAAGCTCAGGGAACTGGAACTTCTTGCTGTTAGTTCTTGTTTGGTATTAGGTTGTTTTGTGTTCATAGTTTTCTCCTATGTGCAGATCTTCAGGGTCGTCCTGAGGATCCCCTCTGAGCAGGGACGGCACAAAGCCTTTTCCACCTGCCTCCCTCACCTGGCCGTGGTCTCCCTGTTTTTCAGCACTGGCATATTTGCTCACCTGAAACCCCCCTCCATCTCCTCCCCATCCCTGGATCTGGCCCTGTTAGTTCTGTACTCGGTAGTGCCTCCAGCCCTGAACCCCCTCATCTACAGCCTGAGGAACCAGGAGCTCAAGGCTGTAGTGTGGAGACTGATGACTGGATGTATTCAGGTACATTAAACTGCTGATGAATTTCTCCAAATCACTTGTAATAAAAGTCATCTTTGATACTTCTTGGGTTTTTTTGTTTGTTTGTGGGGTACTTTATTCCTGTGTTTGTTATTTTTTATGTTGTCCACAAATAAATGTGATTGTTTGTGCTATTTCTCTTTTTGTTTCTCTCCACCTCCCCTGTGGCCACAGACTGTGTCAATGAGGAGCAGCACTCTTGCTAGATTTAAAGGAACTCAAGGATGTCCCAGCCAAGTTTTCTGCAGAGATCCCCCTTTGGTTCCCTTCTCTGCAGCTGCAGCAGCAATGTCTGTGTGCAGAGCTGGGGGCAGATCAGTGCTGGCACAGCAGTTGTGCCCAGCAGCAGCAGCAGCAGCCCTTGGTGTTGCCAGTGCTGCTGCCGTGGCCCTGCCCCGCTGCCCTGCTGGCCCTGGTGTTGCTGTAGGGCCCGAGTGCTCTCGGGGCCGGGCACAGTGCTGGGGGTGGCAGTGCCGGGGCTGCAGCAGGGACAGGCCATGGGCACTGCTGGGGCAGCGCTGACGCCTCAGGCCAGGGCCTGGGGGCTGCAGGCTCCTTGCCCAGGCTCTCTCCAGAACACTTTGCCCAGGCCAATGCTGAGCACAGAAAAGCCCCGGGAGCAGCCCCAGGCTGGCCGTGGGCAGGCTGGGGGCAAACAGCATGGCTGGGGCTCTGCAAGGTGCCTGGGGGAGACAAGGGGAAAAAGCAGCAGATCAGGGGCTGATCCATCCCCACTGCGCTGGACACCCCAGGGCAGCGTCCCAGAGCGTCCTCATGTACCTGCCAACAACATCCCCCCTCTGCAGCCCTGGCCTCTCCCCCAGCTCACACTGGTGCCGCATCCTTGCAGGCACAGACACGACAGCACTGCCTCAGGAGCCCCTGTTTGCACTGCCCAGAGCAGGCGTCAGCACCCCCATGGTGTTGGTGTGGGGAGATGAACCTGAGGGAGCACAAATGCCATCAGCCCCTGGGGCCAGGAAGGCCTGGGAGACAGCAGGGAAACCACTCAGGTTTGTGGTGGCCTCTGAAGTCACACAGAAAGTTTGTTCCCATGGGCTGGGAGTTTCCTGTCCCACTTCAGACATTGTTGCTCAGAGCCAGGGCTGCCTCGCAGCCACCCCCAAACTGCCCTGATAATTTCCTTTGCTTCACCTTGGGCTCCTTTACTCTTCCTTGGTCCATATTCCTTTCTCTTGTTCACCCTTGTTCCCTCCCCTGCAAACAGACCATCCCTGGTTGCCCTTTTCTCTCTGGCCCCACTCCCCATTTCAGTTCCTTACTTGGTACCATGGGAACGTCCCTTTGGGAGCAGGATCATCCTCCAAGTGCTTCAGGAATTGTCTGCAGGCTCCTGCAGTGCCTCCTGCTGCTCCCTTGCCAGAGGCACCCCAGTCCAGGGAGGCCCATCTGGGCTGGTGTGTCTGGCTGTGGGGCTCCCTGTTGTGGGCAAGGAGGAGGAGCTGCAGAGGCTCGGCAGGACTGACAGGATGGGCTTGGGGGTTGTGAGGAGAAGCTGAGGGACCTGGGCTGCTGGAGCTTGTGAAGAGGAGACCCAGGGCTCATCCTGAAACTGCTGCAAGGGTGGTTTCTAGAGAATCACAAAATCAGCAAGGCTTGAAAAGACCTTGGACATCATCAATTCCAACCTGTGCCCTGACACTGCCTTGTCTCCCCTGAGCCTCCTCTTCTCCAGGATAAACAACCCCAGCTCCCTCAGACACTCCTCACAACACTTGTGCTCCAGACCCCTCACCAGCCTTGCTGCCCTTCTCTGGACATGCTCCAGCCCCTCCATTTTCACCCTAAATTGGGGGCCTCAGAGCTGGACACAGCACTCTAGGTGCTGCCCAACCAGTGCTGAGCACAGGGGAAGAATCACTGCCCTGCTCCTGCTGGCCACACTGTTCCTCATCCAGGCCAGGAGCCATTGGCCTTCTTGGCCACCTGGGCACACTGCTGCCTCATGTCCAGCCTGCTGTCCATCAGTCCCTGCAGGTCCCTTTCTGCCTGGCTGCTGTCCAGCCACTCTGTTCCCAGCCTATAGTGCTGCAGGGGTTGTTGTGGCCAAAGTGCAGGACCCAGCACTTGGACTTGTTAAACCTGACATTGTTGGATTTGGGCCCTGGATCCAGCCTGTCCAGGGCCCTGTGCAGAGCCCTCCTGCCTTCCAGCACATCATCACTCCCAGCCAGCTTGGTGTCACCTGTAAATTTGCTGATGATGGACTCAATCCCCTCACCCAGATCATCAATGCAGATACTGAAATCCTCGCTGGCTGGCTTGGATCCTTCAACCATCCTATGGGTGCCATGTGGTGGCACTCAAGGTGATCTTTTCCATTTCCTTGCCAGGCACCGAGGTCAGGCTGACAGGCCTGGAGTTCCCCAGATCCTCCTTGCAGCCCTTCTCAGGGATGGGGTCACATTGGCACCTCCAGGCCTCTGGGAGCTCCCCAGTGAGCCAGGACTGATGAGAAATGATGGAGAGCACCTTGGGGAGCTCATCCAGCAGCTCCCTCATCCCCCTAAGATGGATCCCATCTGGTCCCAGAGACCCCTGTGAGCACCTGAGTGGCTCAGCAGGTCCCCATCTGCTTCCTCCTGGATCACAGGGGGCTCTTCTGCTCCCTGACCCATCTCCTAGCTCAGGAGAACACTTGTCCTGAGGACAACCTGTCTTATTGCTGAAAACTGAGGCAAAGAAGGGGTTAAGTACCTCATCTTTGGTAACCATATCCCCCCCAATAAAGAATGGAGGCTGTTGTTACCCCTCTTTTTGCCATCAATGTATTGATAAAATCATTTTTATTTTCCTTCACAGAAGCAGCCAGGTGAAGTCCTAATTGGGCTTTAACTTCTCTAATTGTTTTTGCATGACCTAACAACATGCTTAGAAATTTCCTGAGTTGCCTGACCTTCTCTCCAAAGGTAATGATGCACCCTCTTTTATGCCCTGAGTTCCTGCAAAATTCCATGCCCAGCCAGGCCAGTCATTTTCCTTATTTAGTCAGATTTTGTCACAGAGGGGCAGGTTGTTCCTGCTCCTTCAAGATTTCATTCTTGAAGTGTGTTCATCCTTCCTGGACACCCTTATTCTTAAGGGCTTTTTCCCTTAAAAAAAATAGTACCTGTTTCAATAGTCCCCATATAGGCATCCTGAATAGGCTGAAGTCTGCTCTCCGTATGTCCAGTGTAGAAGTTTTGTTGATGCCCCTCCTTTTTTCACTGCATATTTAAAAACTCAATAATTTCATGGTCACTGTATCCCAAAGAGCCTCTGACCACCACATCCCCCAGCAGCCCTTCTCTGTGAACAGCAGGAGACAGAGCTTTCCTTGGCAGTGGGAAGAGAAGGAAACCTCCCCAAAGTGCAGCTTGGAAGGTTCAGCCTGGAGGTGAGGAGAAAGAAAAGTCCCTGCCAGGGTAGAATTCTGGTGCAGGAGGTGTCCCAGTGTGAGCCTGGGCCATGGCCTGGCCCTGTGTGCCAGGAGCTGGCAGCGCTGGGTGCAGGGAGCCCAGGAGGGCACAGAAATGCTGGGCTGAGAAATGCTGGGGGCACAGCCGGATGGGCGTGTGCAGCCGGCCAGGGCACAGCAGCAGCACGCACAGGGGGCACAGCCTGCAGGACACATGGCCAAGGGCTGGGCACAGCTGGCAGGGCCACAGGCACCCAGGCCTTTGTCCCCTGGGCTCTGGCAGCGCCTCTGGAGGCCCCACTGAAGGAACTTTCCTTTCAGAGGCTGCACTTTGCTCCTCCCTGGCCCCTCCCTGGGGAGGCTGGCAGGGGTTGCAGTTTGGTGACATTTGTCCTTGCTGCCCCTCCCATCCCACTGCCCCACAAACAGCCCCGAGCCACCCGTGAGGGACAGGCCCTGCTGTGCCAGGCCTGGGCTCAGGGCTTGGCCTTTCTGCTTCCTCCAGCCAGCCCAGGCCTCCTCAGCATTGCAGTTCCTGCTGCTGTGCCCCAAGCCCTCTCAGCCAGTGTTGGAAAGGGACTTGAGGTACCTTGATCACCTTGGGCAGTGCATGGGACAAAAACCCCAAACTTCTTCAAAGGGTGGAGAACAAACTTTTACTTGAAAACTTGAGAAAATGAGGTGCTTGGGAAATCATAAAGCAACATGGAATTACACTAATCATTTCACAAAGCACTGACTGAGCAAACTATAACCTGTCCAACTTCAAGTTCTCCAGATTTCAAGAAACCACAGTCACCCCCGGATCCAGCTCCATCTCAGCTGCTGTGAGCTCTGGGTCCGTGGGACGTGTCAGTGTCACACCCATGTCACAGCCTCACCTGCTCTGGTCCCTTTCACAGGTGGGGTTTTTGGGGTGCCAGGGGCTTGGCAGCCACTTTGGGGCTGGACCAGAGGCTGCAGTGGCTGGGGCTTGGGCAGTGACCGCCCCACCTATGCAGAATTTGCCCTGTCCCCCAAACACACCCTGCAGATGTCTGGGGCCATTTATCATTTCTCTGCTCTCCGGCATGGAGGGAATGGACTCTGGCTGCAGCTCTGAGCTCATGTCCAAGGCAACCATCCCTGGCACTGGGGCTCCATGGAGCTGCTCTCAGGAAACTTCCCAATAGTAAGGGAGTGCCCCAAAACCGCCTCAGAAATGTGAGATACTCCAAAATCTCTTCAGGAATGTAGAATATACAAAAACTCACTCAGTAACAGGCTCCGCCTCCCTTCATCATCCCCAAACTTTGGCTGTCTCATTCCAGACCCCACCCCACCTCCCCAATCCCAACCCCTGCTGGACATGAACAACCCCTTCCCAAGCAGAATTTCCCCCTCCCAATCCCATTTCACCCATCCTGATCCCTATCCCACCCATCCTGCCCCACCCAATGCCCATCTCACCCCTCCTGATTTGCAGCTCACTTCAGCCAATCCCTGTCAAACCCTATTCCACCCTAAGGGGCTGTGAAATTTAGTCATTTTTGGGTGGGATTGATTAGTTTTCAGTGGCTTTGAGTGGTTCTCATGTGACAGATTGAACCCTCTTGCCTCTTTGAGAGCCAAGAAATGGAGAAAACTACGCCAAATACCCCCTAAACCCCCAAATCCTCCCAAGTATCTCCTGAATCCCAGATTCCCTCAAAACACTAGTAAAAAAGTGAGGCTTTGGATGCCTTTGATGAATGTGTTGATTTTTACCCCAACTGTCTCTGTTTTAATGGGATGAAGATGAATCAAAAGAATATTAGGGACCATAACCCAAAAGACCACCAGCCTCGTGTCTTCCTAACACAGATCACTGGGAATGTGGGTCATCAGGTCTCTGCCCAATGTGGGTCCTCTGAAGCAGGATGATGTTGGAGCAGTGCAGGAAGCTTGTCCCACAGTCAGGGCACTCACAGGGCTTCCCTTACTGGTGGCTCTGTTGGTGTCTGTTAAAGTGAGAGCTCCTGGACAAGCTCTTCCCACAAGCGGGACACTCGTAGGGCCATTCCCTGGTTTGGATCCTCCAGTGGCAGATCAGGTGGGAGATTCTGCTAAAGCTCATCCCTCATTCCCCACACTTGTAGGGCCTCTCCCCAGTGCGAATGCACCAGTGGATGATGAGGTGGGAATTGTCCTTGAAGCCCATTCCACAGTGGGGGCAGCGGGAAGGGGCTCTCCTCTGTGTGAATCTGCTGGTGTTCAAGGACATCTGAGCTGGTCTGAAACTTCTTCCCACCCTCGGGACACTTGTAGGGCCATTGCCTGTTGTGGATCCGCTGGTGGCGGATCAAGTGGGAGCGCCGGCTGAAGCTCTTCCCACATTGCTCACACCTATAGGGCCGTTCCCTGGTGTGGATCCACTGGTGGCAGATCAGGTGGGAGCGTCGGCTGAAGCTCTTCCCACACTGGGGACACTGGTAGGGCCTCTCCCCAGTGTGGATGTGCCGGTGCCTGATGAGGTGGGAGTTCTGCTTGAAGCCCTTCCCACAGTTGGGGCAGCGGAAGGGCCTCTCCTCTGTGTGAATCCGCTGGTGCTTGAGGAGATTGGACCTGGTGTGAAACCTCTTCCCACACTGGGGACATCCATAGGGCCTCTCCCCAGTGTGGATGCATTCGTGGGTCACGAGGTGGGAGCTGGTCTGAAACCTCTTCCCACATTCCCAACACTCGAAGGGCCTCTCCTTGATGTGGATGATCTGGTGATGGATCAGGGTCTTCCTCTGGTTGAAGCTCTTGCCACACTCCAAGCACTTGTAGGGCTTCTCCCCATCGTGAGGCTGCTCAGGGACCACCAACTCAGAGCCACGGCGGAAGCTCTGTCCACCTTCTTGGCACAGGGTGGGTCTTTTCTCCTGAGAGCAGCCTGGGATGGGTTTGGAGCCCCTCCTCATGCAGGATGTCCGGGGCTTTTCCTCCCCATTGAAATCCTGCAATGTGGAACTGCTCAAAACAGCCTCTTCCACGAAGTTCTGCCACAGAGATTTGTCCTCTCTGGTCTCTGACCTCAGCTCTTTGTCTGGCGGAGGAAGGATAAGGAGAGGATGGAATTTGCCTCTGTGCCAGAGGGAAGGGAAAGGAGATCCACTCAGTGCATCCCCAGCAAGACGGCGTCGGCAGCAGGGCTGTCCTGCAGCCAGGGGCCATGCTGGGCTGGGAGATGGAGCAGGAGAGATGGGGAAAGGGGCCGTGACCTCTTCCTCACCTGCCTGGCTGTCCTGGGGCATCTTCCTCTTCCTTACAGTCTCCTTCTCCATCTGGTCAAGGTTTTGGAATGGGAAATCCTGGTTTGGGGAAAAACAAGGGATAAGCACATTGAGTTTAAATGTTCTCTGCCCAAGTCCATCTCTAGAAGCCACCAGACATCTGGTGCCCATATAAACCTCCCAAACACCAAGATTCAGCCATGCAAATGCCCCCAAGGAATTTCCCATCCCTGGTCTCTCCCCTTTGGTGTTCAAGGATCCCCCCTGTCCCAGCTGCTGGGGGTCACGCTTGTATTGAGGGTCCCCCATCTACTCAGTCCCAGCCCTCCCCAGGCTGCTGGGAGTCCCAGGAATACAAAAAGTTCCCCCTTTTCCATCTCCCCACTTAGGGATGCAGGGGGATTTTGGGGTCCCAGGGGTCCCTTCTCCCCTTTTTCTCTGCTTCAGGGTGCAGGGGGTCCAAGGATTCCCTCTCTGCCCCTCTCCAGGCTGTTGAGGGTCCCACGAATCACGGCACTCCCCCCTCTCTGGGCTCCCCACTTTGGGGTCCTGGGGCACACAGGGCTCTGCTCCTCCAGGCTGCCTCTGCCGGCAGCTGCCACCAGGACCCCCAATGTCCCCTCAAGTGGCATTTTCCACTCAGTTTTGAAGTTCTTCATCCACCAAATATCCCCCCCAAAAAAACCCAACTCAGGGACCCCCCAAGTTATCTGAACCAAGCTCCCTGTTTTGGTTTGGAAAGACAGATGTCTGCTAAGGAAGGCAGGAGCCTCCCTTGAAATGGAAAATATAAACCTCCACCGTCTGAATTATATTCTTGAAATTAATGGACTTTCAGGCAAAGATATGGAAATAGGAAAACTAGTTTTTTTAGTAGGAAAATTAAACTAAAAATGCAGTAGTAAAAACAGAAACACTGACAGAGTCAGAATACAACCTGACACCCAGTCAGGCAGGTTGTTGGTAGCAGTGCAATCAAATCGTGGCTGCAGTCCTCCTGGAGTCACAGATGTGGTTTTGTTGAAGCAATGATCCTGTAGAAGGGTGTAGTTTTCCTCTGAAGGTCCAGTGCTGGTGTAGATGGGTCTGGTGTTCCTCTGGGCATCCAGTGGAAACAGGCTGCCTCTGGTGTGTTAAATCTCAGATTATATCCAGGTAGGAATGCTTGGCTCCTCCCCCTGGGTGGAGCATCTCACAATGGGATGATGGAATTTGATCAGACATGCAGTGAGACTCAATGGCCCATTAACAGAAGATATCTCCCTGGAGGGAGTGTGGGTGGTGGAAGAGATAAAGAACACTGCCCCACCTGGTTTGAACAGCTGGCCCATTAACAGAAGATATTCCCCCAGAGTTATGAGAAATTGGTCATGGAACAGTTCTTACTTGGGATCTCCTGTTGGTTTTGTTTTCAAATTGGCACACTGGGGAGAAGTGGGACCATGCTGGGAACTGCTGTGAGCAGGTTGGAGTGACTGGTCTACACTGTGGGCAACTGGGAAGGACTGGGACTGTGCACAGAGGCCCTGGGATCATCTATGGAGTGACTGGGACTAGACCAGGGGCAACTGGGAGCAACTGGAAACACACTGGGAGGAACAAGGAGCAACTGGAACCATGCTGGGGACAACTCGGATCTTACTGGGATCACAGTGGGAAAGGCTGGGCCCATGCTGGGGGACACTGGGACCATACTGGCAGCAACTGGAACGGCACTGAGGATGACTGTAAGTGGCTGAGAGCAACTGGGATCAGGCTGGAAGCAACTCAGGACAACTTGGAGTGACTGAGAACAACTGGGATACACTGGGAGAGACTGAAACCACAGTGGGGGGAACTGGAACCATGCTGGATTATAATGGGAGCAGCTGTGCTCATGCTGGGGTCAAACTTGGATCCTACTGGAACTGACTGGATTCATACTGGGAGTGACTGGAATAGTTCTGGGTGTATTTCAGAGTGACTGGGATCATACTGGAATCAGGCTGGAAGTGACTGGAAAGGTGCTGGCTGTGACTGGAACCACACTGGGACATAAAGGGAGTCCCTGTGGGCATGACTGGAATAATACCAGGAGTATCTAGGAGTGACTGAGAAAAACTGGGATTGTAATGGGAGTGACTGGAACCATACTGGCAGTGACTACAGGTCCTGTTGGGATCATCCTGGGAGCCACTGGGACTGCCATGGAACCTCACTGGGGGTTACTGGGAGCTACTGGGCCCATGTTGGGAGGAAAATGTGGACACATTGGGAGCTACTGGCATCGACTGGAAGCGACTGTGTCTTGGGTTGGGTAGCCAAGAGATTTGTATCCAATTTCAACTGTTGTAAAAGCAGATATTTCTTTATCTCTTGTAACTTCAGGGGGGAGGGGGGCAGATGCCTTCTAAAAATGGCCCAGCTGTTAAAACCAGGTGTGGCAGTGTTTCTTATCTCCTCCACCTCCTGTCCATCCTCCAGGGAGATATCTTCTGCTAATGGGCCATTAAGGCTCATCAAGGACATGACTGCTTCCAACAGCCTTACCAACAGTGTCAGGTCGTATCCCTGACTCTGTCAGGATTGTTTTCCAGGATTTTTGCTTTGCTTTCTTGCTTTTCTTTGTAATGCTGCATTTGTATTTTGGTGGTTTTGTTGTTGTTGTTGTTTTATTCCTATTAAAGAACTGTTACTCCTGTTCCCATATCTTTGCCTGAAAGCCCCTAATTGCAAAATTATAATAATTTGGAGGGGAGGGGTGTTACATTCTCCATTCCAAGGGAAGCTCCAGCTCTCCCTGGCAGACAACTTTCTTTCAAAACCAAGACAGCTGCTTTAAGAGCCCCCGCTCTTGTTGGGTCCTGCTATAACTGCCCTTAAAAGAGCAACACCACTTCCGTTTATTCCCTGTCACAGAGCCCTGGGGGTGTTTTGGGGTCCCACGTGGGGTTTTGGGGTCTTGGGAGGGTTTGGGGGTCCCAGAAAGGGTTTGCGGGGACCAAGAGGGATTTGTAAGTCCCAGGAGGGTTCAGGTGTACCTGGGTGATGCTGATGATGGTGATGTGGACACCGTGCTGGGTGTAAACATGCATGAGGGGTTCCTGGGGAGGATTTTGCAGATCCCGGGGGTTTTGGGGGTCATGGTGCATTTTTGGATGTTCCCAAGGGTTTTTCAGCGGTCCTAAAGGTGGGGATTAGGTGATCCCAGGGGGATCCCAGGGCTGTTTTTGGGTACCTGCTGGTGACAGAGATGAGGACTCCGTGCCAGGTATGAACCTTCTCAAGGGGGTCTGATGGAAGTGTTGGGAGGTCCTGCGAGAATTTTGATGTCGTGAGAGGGTTTGGGGGGGAAGTCTGTATGGCTTTTTGCATTCTTGAGGAGTTTTTGAGGGTCCCAGGGATGTTTTTGGGATCCTGGCGAGGATGAGTTTTCCCGGGAGAGGTTGGGCTTTCCCAAGAGGTTTTGGGGGTATCTGGGCAATGCCGGTGACAGAGCTGGGGACCCCGTGCCAGGTCTGACCATTCTCACTGTGCATGGGCAGTGTCAGCGTGTTCAGGGAGATCCTGGAGGCCTGAGGGGTAACCCCAAATCCCAGGGAACCCCAAATGCTCAGGGATACCCCTGAACTCCCCTCACTGCTGCATCTGCTGCAGGCAGGGGGGCACCAGCACTCGGCCCAACCCCCACCATCACATTGGGGCAGAATTGGGGGAAGGGCACAGACAGGTCAGGGGGACCCCAAAAGTCCTGGAGGAGGAGACATGGGAAGACTTCCCGGAATCCCCTTGAAAGGGGTGAGGGGGGACCCAGGGAGAGGTTGAGGGGTTGGATGGGCCATGAGGGGACACCCAGGAGTCTTTTCGGGAGTGGGGAGGGGAAAGAACAGGGTGACCCCAGGATGGGATTTGGTGGGAACCAGATTGGAGCTTCCATGACAGTGGGATGGGGGTGAGATCTGCCCATGGAATTCCATGAGAATGGATGGCAGAGAGATCCATCTACAGAATTCCCATGGGAATGGGTCAGCAGTGGGATCCATCTATGGAGGCCTCATGGGAATTCCCATGTTCCCAAATTTTGCCCTCCCAAATCCCACATTTCCAAATCCCACATTCCCATGGGAATTCTACCCTCCCCACCTTTACTCTCCAGCACTTCCCACCCATATCTGACATATTTCCAGAGACATTCCAGGCAGGTGTGCCCCAGGGGATTTGTTCATTCCTCAGCCTCCATCTCATCCTGTTCCCAGCGCCTCTTGGTGACCTGGGCAGCACCGTTGGCCACCAGGAATCCCCCAGATCCCAGCTGGAAGGAGAGGAATTCCCGCCTGTCAGAGCCGAGCCGATCAGATGCGCGGACGCTCCCGTGGGACAGGAGGTCACAGCCAGAAACCTCCTGCAGGTGTTGACACCTGGGGCAGGATGGGACCCATGGAGACCCATGGAATTGTGTCCCAGCCCCACAGAACCCAATTCCAGCCCCACGGAGCCCCAGAGTCTGATAGAGACCCACAGAGCCTGATTCCAGCCCCTTGGATCCGCATGGATGCACATCCCAGCGCCCCAGATCCCGGCCCAGCTCCACGGATCCCCACTGCAGTCCCACAGGTGCCATGGCAGCCCCACAGATCCCCCAGCCCCGGCTCCCCGCCCTGAGCCCCGCTCTGGCTGTGCCGCTCCTGCAGCATCTGCAGCTCCCTGCTGGCCCCGTGCCGGTGCCGGCTCCTTGTGCCGGCTCCGGCCATCCCAATATCCCGGCTCGGCTCTGGCCGCCATCCCCGGCGGCTGCGGCTCCGCTCGGCCCTGCTGGCTGTGGCGGCGCTGGAAGGGGATCCCATCCAGGGACCCCATGGACAGGAACTGGGGAACCCCAGGCCGGGCTCCGACAGCGCCACGGGCAGGGACCGCAGGGAGAGGAGAACTGGGGGGACACGGAGATTTGGGGTCTGGGGGGTCACGGGTGAAGGAAAGGGGGAACAGGGAGAGCTGGGAGAGCAGGGAAGGGATTTTGGGGGTTCCAGGATTGAGAAAAGGGGATGATAGGGGTAGTAGATGTGGGATAGTTGGGGTTAAAAGCTCCATTTAGTCAGGAAAGGGAGCTCCAAGGTTCCCTGGTGTCCCCATTCCCATCAAAAGGTGGAAAAACCCAGGATGGCTGGGAATAGGGGTCCCAAGTGTCCTCAGTGATATGGGAAGGAGGGGCTGGGTGCTGGGAAAGACAGGAATAGGAGTCCAGGGCTCCCAGGGCCAAAGAAAATGGTGGGCCTGGGTGAGGTGAGGTGGCCAGGAAAAGGTTTTGGGGGTCCCAGTGACAGAAGTGGCTGCTCCCAGAATCAGCCCAGTTGCCCCCCGGTGTGGTTCCAGTTTCCTCGGCACTCCCAGTATGAGCCCAGTCACTGCCAGTCATTCCCCATTATGATGCAGTTTGCCCCCAGCATGGTCCAGGTTGCTCCCACTTTCATCCACTTGCTCCCAGTTTCCCCATGTCCAGTCCCAGTCACTCCCAGTATGATGCCAGTCTCTCCCAGCACGGTCCCAGTCATGCCCAGTTGCCCACAGTGTAGACCAGTCACTCCAACCTGCTCACAGCAGTTCCCAGCATGGTCCCACTTCTCCCCAGTGTACCAGTTTGAACACAAAACCAACAGGAGATCCCAAGTAAGAACTGTTCCAGGACCCATTTCTCATAACTCCGGGGGGATATCTTCTGTTAATGGGCCAGCTGTTCAAACCAGGTGGGGCAGTGTTCTTTATCTCTTCCACCACCCACACTGCTCCAGGGAGATATTTTCTGTTAATGGGCCATTGAGTCTCACTGCATCACTGATCAAATTCCATCATCCCATTGTGAGATTCTCCACCCAGACGGAGGAGCCAAGCATTCCTGCCTGGATATAACCTGAGATTTAACACACGAGGACCAGCCTGTTTCCGCTGGATTCCCAGAGGAACACCAGACCCATCTACACCAGCACTGGACCTTCAGAGGAAAACTACACCCTTCTACAGGATCATTGCTTCAACAAAATCACATCTGTGACTCCAGGAGGACTGCAGCCACGATTTGATTGCACTGCTACCAATACCCTGCCTAACTGGGTATCAGGTATTCTGACTCGGTCACCTTATTTTTTTTACTACTGCATTTTTATTTTGCTTTCCTACTAAAGCACTGTTATTCCTATTCCCATATCTTTGCTTGAGAGCCCATTCATTTCAAAATTATAATTCAGAGGGAGGGGGTTATATTTTCCTTCAAGGGAGGCTCC
>JAJEOU010001354.1:470443-520223 GCA_021534815.1 Acrocephalus arundinaceus
CCCCAGGCTGCTTGGGAAGTCAGGAATTTACGAAAAAATCCCCTTTTCCACCGCCCCACTTTTGGGCATTGCTGCGGGGGATTTGAGTGGTTCTGGGTCTTCTTCTCCATTCTTTCGGGCTGTGGAGTGCAGGGGGTCAAGGAGTCCCCCCCTGCTCCCCAGCTGCCTCTACCATTCAGCCTACCTATCCAGAGACCTCAATGTACCCTCCCAAGGTGGCATTTTCCCCTGATCTTTTTGAGTTCTTTCAGTTTCAATTTCCTCCGATAAGAAATCAAGCCAGGGACCCCAAGATATTCTGGGCCGAGCTGTTGTTTTGAAGGACAGGTGTCTGCTAAGAAGGAAGGAGATCCCTCTGGATGATGAGCTCAGCCCAGCTCATCAGCACAGACACAGCACAAGGACTTTAATGACCCTCTCAGGGCTTTGTGCTGAGGCCCTGAACATCAGTCCCTGAGATGGAGATGAAGAACCTCTCCAGAACTCCAAGGCAGAAGCCAACTGCAAAGTTTCTGGAAGTTTTAATGGTCCCACTGAGGGACACGACACAGAAAGTGTCCCCAGGCCCCAGGCAGAGCAGAGGATTGCAGGCAGTGATGACAGGTGGGGACAAAGAGAAGCCAAGTCCTGGTACCCTGGGCCACAGCAGCCTCTGTGCCACCAAGGACACTGAGGAGACACCTTGTCCTGAGGCCCTGGGGCCTCCTGGCACAGCCCCAGCAAGGCTGGGCACTGTCAGCCCCTTGTCCTGCCCTCAGCATCCCCCTGCCATGCCAGTGGCCTCCAGGATGTGCTGGAAGGAGTCCCTGGGGAAGGAGCCTTGGTCAGCAATGGCCCTGGGGGGCTCCTTTCTTGCTGCCAGGGACTGCAGGTTTTTCCAAGGACTTTGGGTTTGGCTTTTGCCTTGGAGTCTCTGAGAGGTTTGTGCAATCCTGGCCTCCAATTCTCTGCTTTAATGAGTCTTTTGGGATTCTTAGCCAGTAACAACACTCAGTGGGGCTCATTAATGCTTCAAGGTACTTCAGTTCTTTTAGGGTACTTGGTGTTTCTTTTTTCAAACTGACTCTAGGAAAAGTTGTGCAATCGGGCCTCCAATATCTACTTTAACGAGTCCCTTGGATCTTAGCCAGTAAATACACTCAGTGGGGTTTAATAATACTCAAGGTACTCAGGGTAATTTAAATACTTCCTTTTGTCACGGAGTCTCTGACAAGTTCTGTGCAATCCTGGCCTCCAATTATCTCTTTAATGAGTCCCTTGAGAGCTTTGCACTGACCACACAGTGGGTCTCCGTAATGCTTTGAATACTCAAGATTTTAAGATACTTTGGATTTTCCTTTGGATTTTCCATCCCACGCTGAGTCTCTGGGAGGTTTTGTGCAATCCTGGCCTCCAGTTCTCTCCTCTACAGACCTCATGAGAGCCTGTGTTGGGGATTGACCATAGTGGGACCCATTAATGCTTGACACACTTTGGGTGTTCCTCTGACTTGACTCCTGTAAAGTTGTGCAATCTCCTCTCAGGCCCTAAGTTCCAGGGCTCAGCACCAAATGCACCACGGGCTCATTGGATCAAGCAAGTGCTGACAAACCATGGCTGTGCCTTGATTTCCCTCTGATCTGTGCAGTTCACTAGAAAGTCTTTTTCCTAACGTTATGGGGAAATATTTCAAATAAACCAACATTCCTATTTTCCAAGGGTTTATTTTTCTCTTCAGAGAAGAGATGACTGCAGCATTTAGTGATTGATATTGTCCAGGGTCTCTCCTCAGGAGGTCTGGCCTGCTCAGAGAAGCTGTGCCTTGAGGTCTGAACCCAGTGTGGCCAACCTTGCTCCACATTCCCCAACCCCATCCTGTCTCTCCTCACTCACCTGGGACCTGCTTTGCTCAGAAGACTGGCTGCACTCAGGAAAAAAGGCTTCTCTTCCTTTCTTAGCCATCTAAACTCCTTAGTTTCAGACAATCTCCTCAAGTGTTACTCATTAAAACAGATATGGTCATGGACAGAGACTCTCCAACTAGTTAAAGTAGAAAGTGGAATTTTTATGAACACCAGTGGGCATCACGGGATCATCTCGGAAAGGTGTGACTGCACCGTACAAGTTCTTTGCCCTCCATTATTTCCCAAGATCTTTTATACAATACATGTGCATAACCCCAGCATCTCCCATTCCCACTCTGTATTAAAATGAGCTATTAGTCCTTATGTGTGTGCAATTCTTCTCTTGAATTGGGTCAGTGGTCTCAAAGATGAGTCAGGAGAGTCTCCTCAGGTCTCTGTGACCCTCTGGCAGAAATCCAAGGTCCCTGCTTGTGATTGATTGATATAAAGTCCAGGTGCTGGTCATTGTTCTGCTGGTTTCAATCTCTCTTTTAAAGGTTCACTTACTGCATTCCTTCTTTAAACAAGCTTATACTGGCAAAATATATAACAATTAGCTCTAGCTTAAGCATCTAATAATCATTACCTATTGTATCTATCTAACTTACACGCCCATCCATATAAATTGCTTCTAACCCTTAGCTAAAATCTTAGCTCTTTAAAATCATGATTCACCTGGGAACCCCCAAAATCATCTGGTACCCCACAAATCACTTGAGTACCCCTAAAAAAGCACCTGGATACACCCCAAAATCACCTGGTATCCCCAAATCACCTGGATACATCTAGTTACCCCCCCAAAATCACCTTGTGCCCTCAAAAATTCTCTTGATCTTCCCCAAAATGCACCTGGATAATCTTAAAAGTCACCTGTATATCCCCTAAATCATCTGGATACCCCCAAAAACCACCTGGATACATCTGAGTACCCTGCCAAATTTCCTGAGTACCCCCCCAAAATCACCTGGATACAGAATTTGAGTACCCCCAAAATACTGCCCAAACTGTGGTTGTGAATCCCACTGCTTTGCCTGGGTAGACATGGTGTCCCATTTATCCCACTGACTTTATGGGTAGACCTGTGTCCCTAGATCTCTATTGACTTGTGGGTAGACCTGGTGTTCTGTTTATCCCCATTTCCATACAGTAACCCTTCCCAGTGCTCCCAGAAATGCCATGGAGCTCCCAGTAACCCCAGTGCTCCCCCTGTTGAGGGGTTCGAAGGTAATTTTTTGGAGTACTCAATGATTGGGGGAGAACCCAGGTGTATCCAAGTGTTTTGGGGGAAACCAGGTAATTTTTTGGGGTTCCCAGGGTTACCCAGTGGTTTGGGGATACCAGGGTAATTGGGGGGGGGGGGGGGATCCACATGATTATATCAGGAGATAGAACTCTGCCTAGATCTTAATGGGCATGATCTGAAATGCCCTTTTGGCAGCATCCTTCATGTGATTTAACACAGGAGGGGTTACTGGGTTATACTGGGTTTTACTGGTTGTACTGGGATGGGGTGCTGGGGGTTACTGGGCTATACTGGAAAATACTGGAGAGGAGCAGCATATGAGTGTGCGCCCCTGCTGTCGGGGAGGGCCTGGTGGCTGACTGTTGGGTTATACTGGTTTATACGGGGATATACTAGTTGTAGTGGCACGGGGTCCTGGGAGTTACTGGGTTACACTGGTTTGCACTGGTTATACTCATTTTACAGGGATGCATGCTGGGGGCATTGGTTAATACTGGGTTATACTGGGATGTACTGGCTTATAGTGGGATGTACTGGTTTATACTGGGATGGGGCTTGGGACCCACTGGGAGTGACTTCAGGTTGTGCTGGCCTTACTGGTTTATACTGGGAGCTGCCCCCACAGGGCTCAGGGGATTGGGGTATCTCCCAGTGCTTACTGGTTTATACTGGTGCCCTCCCAGTATAAACCTGGTAAAAGTGGGAGCTCCAAGTCCATACTGGAGCTATTAGACCCACCTTTCATGGGTAGACCTGATGTCCCAAAATCCCCATTGACTTCAATAGGGTAGGCCTGGTGCCCCTAAACCCCATCTGGGAATTGGTTTGGGTGCATTAACCCTTACTGGTTTTTACTGGGAGCTGCAACCTCAGACCCCAGGAGCTTGTGGGCAGCTCCCTGTGCTTACTGTTTGTACTGGTGCCCTCCCACTCCCCGCCTGGGACCACCGGCAGGCACTGGTGGCTGGGCAGGACCCCAAGGCCAAGATGGCCTTTGCCAGGGCCCTTCTAAGCCACAACTTCTCCAACTTTTTAGCCTGGCACCACCAAGTGCAGCTCCTGGCGCCCACCAGGAACTGCAAGAGGGCGAGGCCGGGATGCTGCCCCCCCAAAAGGCTGAAGGAAGGTGAGAGATCCCCCTGGAAAAATTCACAGAATTTCACCAGTATCCTATTCCAAAATTCTCCAGCCCCATGCTTGAACTTGAGCTCTGTTGGGTTCGATGCTGTCCCAAAAATCCCCATTGACCTTTATGAGTAGACCTGCTGTCCCTAAATCCCCATTGACTTCAGTGGTAGACCTGATGTCCTTACAGTCGTTAATGGATAGACCTGGTGTCCCCAGATCACCATTTCCATTGATGGGTAGAGCTGTTTTTCTGAATCCTTATTAGTTTCAAAGGGTAGACCTGGTGTTCTAAATTCCGCCAATTGACTTTAATGGGGGTAGATCTGATGTCCCAAAATTCCCATCATATCAGTGGCTGGACCTGATTTCCTAAATTCCTTATATTAAGGGGTAGACCTGGTGTCCCACTGAGCCCATGGGTTGGTGGGTAGACCTGATTACCCAAAATCCCAATTGTTTTTATGAATAGACCTAGTGTCCCTAAATCCCTATTGGTTTCAATAGGTAGATGTGGTGTCTTTAAATCCCATTGTCCTTAAAGGGTAGACCTGGTGGACCAAAAAAGCCCATTTTTTCAATGGGTAGACCTGATGTCCCGAAATTCCCATTAATGCCTGGACCCAATTTTCTGAATTCCCCACATTAGTGGGTAGACCAGGTGTCCCAAATTCCTTTTGACTTTAATAAGGTGAATCTGGTGTCCCTAAATCTCCATTGCCTTGAATGGGTAGACCTGGTTTCCCCAAATCCCCATTGCCCTCAATAGACATGGTTTCCAAAAAATCCCTCTTGATTTTAATGGGTAGACCCATGTCCCAAAATCCCCATTGGTTCAATAGCTAGACCTCTTGTCCCTAAATCCTCATTAGATCAAGAGGTGGACCTGTTGACCCTAAAAATCTCCATTGGTTTTAATGGGTAAACCGCTTGTCTCTAAAAATCCCCATTTGGGTTCAAAGGGTAAATTGGTTAACTCCAAATCCCCTTTGTTTTAATGGATAGACCTGGTGTCCCTAAAAATCCCCATTGGTTCAATGGGTAGACCTGAGCCCCCACACACCTGAGTGCCCCATTCAGATCTTGGGGTGTCCCCTGGCTGCCCCCTGAGATTTTGGGGTGCCCCCTTTGCCTCTCCCCAGAGCTGCAGCTGGTGCAGAACGCCGTCTTCACCGACCCCACGGACCAAAGGCCTGGGTGTACCTGCACTGCATCCTCTCCTGAGGTAACTCGAGGCTCCCTCCTATCCCTGGGGTCCTCCCCTGGAGTTTTGGGGTGTCCCCTGAATGTCGAGGTGTCCCCTCACAGCCCCCCCGGCCACTGAGGGTCATCTGCATCCACATTGACTGGGAAGACATAACAGTGGCCATCATCTTCCCCTGCCCATCAGGGTGAGTGGGGACCACTGGGAATGCCAGAAAAATCACCTGGATCCCCCCCAAATCACCCTGGTACTCCCCAAAACCACCTGGATACACCTGGGAACCCTCCAAAAAATCACCTGGGTATTCCCCCAAATCACCTGAGTACCCCAAAAAATTACCTGGGAACCCCTCAAAAGGGGGAGCTCTGGGGTTACTGGGAGCTCCATGGCATTACTGAGAGCACTGGGAAGGGTTACTGTACGGAAATGGGGGTCAACAGGACATCAGGTCTACCCAGTCAAGTCAATGGGATAAATGGGACACGGCGTCTACCCAGCCAAAGCAGTGGGGATTCACAACCACCAGTTTGGGCAGGGGCCCAAGAATTTTTGGGGGTACCCAGGTGTATCCAGGTGATTTGAGGGGCTACCCAGGTAATCTGGGAGGGTGATCCAGGAGATTTTGCTGGATACCCAGGTGTATCCAGGTGATTTTTGGGGAGTACTCAGGTGATTTTTGAGGATACCCAGATGATTTTTGGGGTACCCAAGGGTACCCCAAAATCAGGTGATTTGAAAGTATCCAGCTGATTCTTTGGTGTACCACGTGGTTTATGGGGTACCCAGGCATATCTGGGGGAGATCCAGTTGATTTGAGGGGTACCCAGATACTTTTTGGGGTCAATCCAGGTGATTTTGGGGTTCTCAGGTGATTTTTGATGGTACCCAGGCAATTGATGGGGTACCCAGGTGAATTTTGGGATTCCCAGGCTTTTCTAGGTGACTTCTGGGTGGTTTCCAGGTGATTTTTTGAGGGGTACCTAGGTGAATTGGGAAAGTACCCAGGTGTATCCAGGTGATTTTTGGGGGGTACCCAGATGATTTTGGGGTTCCCAGGTGATTTGTGGGGGATCAAGGAGATTTTTGGGGATATCCAGGTCATTTGGAGGGGAGCCAGGAGATTCAAGGGTTATTCAGGTGGTTTTTTTTGGAGTACCCAGGTGACTTGGAGGTTCTCAGGGGTCCTCACTCACCCTGACAGGCCAGGAGAAGATGATGGCCACCGTCGCGTCCTCCCGGTTGATGTGGAGGCAGATGACCCATGGCGGGGGAGGGGGGGGGGGCTGTGGGGGACACCCCGACATTCAGGGGGCAGCCCAACATTCAGGGAGATCTGAATCATGATTTTTAAGAGTTAAGATTTTAGCTAAGGGTTAGAAGAAATTTATATGGATCAGGTCTCACAGTCAGGACACATTCACACAGCATAACAACCCTAAACCAGGATTTATTTATTTATTTGCCATTCCCGGTATGAGCCCAGTCACTGCCAGTCATTCCCCTCTATGATGCAGTTTGCCCCTAGCATGGTCCCAGTTGATCCCAGTTGCTCCCGGTTTCTCTCACTTTTGTCCAGTGTGTTCCAAGTTGCCCAAGCACAGCCTCAGTAACTCCCAGTACAATCCCAGAATGAGTCCAGTATGATGCCAGTCTCTCCCAGCACGGCCCCAGTCACTCACACTTGTACCCAATTGCCCCCAGCATTGTCCCAGTTTCCCCCAGCACATTCCCAGTGGCTCCCAGTGTGGTCCCAGTCACCACCTGCATGGTCCCAGTCACCACCTGCATGATCTCAGGTACTCCCAGTATATCCTAGTTGCCCTGAACACTCTCATAGTCATTGCCAGGCACTCCTGGTAACCCCAGCATGGTTCAGTTGCCCCCAGTTTTATCCCAGTCACTGCCAGTACATCCCAGTTGTCACCAGCATGCATCCTATCATTCCAAGTTGCTCCCAGTGTATCCCCAGTAGGCTCCCAGAATGGGTTTGGTAGCTCCCAGTAACCCCCAGTCAGGGTCCATTAACACCCACTATAATCCAAGTTTCATTGTAGCCACTCCCAGTATGATGTCAGTGACCCCCAGTGTGATCCCAGTTGCTCCCTGTATTTTCCAGTATGACCACAGTAGCCTCCAGTATGATACTCATGCCTCCCAGTCTCCCCCAGTATATCCCAGCCAACTCCTAGCTGCTTTCACTGTGATTCCAGTTGCTCACAGCCACTCCCACTCAATCCCAGTAGGAGTCCAGTCACCCTCAGTGTGACCCCAGTCTCTACCAGCATGAACCCAGCTGCTCCCACTATTATCCCAGCTGCTGCCAGAATAGTTCCAGTTGTTCCCAGTTCCTCCCAGTGTGGTTCCATTGTCCCAGGATGGTTACAGGCACTTCCAGTGTATCCCAGTTTCCTTGGTAAGGTTCTGGTTACATCATAGCAATCCCAGTCTTTCCCAGTTCCTCCCAGTTGCCTGCAGCATGATCCCTGTTTCTGGCAGTTGCCCAAACTGTGGTCCCAGTATAATCCCAGTATGATCCCAGCTGCCCCAGTTGTGGTCTCAGTTTCCTCAGCATGGTTCCAGTCCCTTCCAGTTGCTGCCAGTTGCTCCCAATGTGTTCACATTTTCCTCCCAACAGTAGCTCCCAGGAACCCCCAGTCAGGATCTGTTCACACCCATTGTAATCCCAGTGGCTCCCAGCATGAACCCAGGAGGACCCAGTCACCCCCAGTGTGGTTCCAGTCACCCCAACTAGGACCCCAGGCATTTCCAGATACTCCCAGTATTATTCCAGTCATGCCCTGAGTGACTGCCTGTCAGTCCCAGTGTGAGCCCAGTTGCTCCCAGTAACTTCCAGCGGAGTTCCAATAACAGCCAGCACCTTTCCAGTCACTCCCAGTCTGGTTCCAGTAGGATCCCAGTATGAGCCCAGCATGGGCACAGCTGATCCCATTTACCCCCACTGTGGTTTCAGTCTCTCCCAGTGTATCCCAGTTGCTCCCAGCATGTTCCCAGTCACTCCCAGTTGTCCTCAGTTGCTTCCAGGCTGATTCCAGTTGCTCACAGCCACTCCCAGTCACCCTCAGTGCAGTCCCAGTGTCTGCCAGTATGAACCAGTATGATGCCAGTCTCCCACAGCATGGGCCCAGCCTCTCCCAGTGTGATGCCAAGAGGATCCCAGTTCCCCCAGGCACCTTGCAGAGCCCCAGCCATGCTGTTTGCCCCCAGCCTGCCCACGGCCAGCCTGGGGCTGCTCCCGGGGCTTTTCTGTGCTCAGCATTGGCCTGGGCAAAGTGTTCTGGAGAGAGCCTGGGCAAGGAGCCTGCAGCCCCCAGGCCCTGGCCTGAGGCATCAGCGCTGCCCCAGCAGTGCCCATGGCCTGTCCCTGCTGCAGCCCCGGCACTGCCACCCCCAGCACTGTGCCCGGCCCCGAGAGCACTCAGGCCCTACAGCAACACCAGGGCCAGCAGGGCAGCGGGGCAGGGCCACGGCAGCAGCACTGGAAACACCAAGGGCTGCTGCTGCTGCTGGGCACAGCTGCTGTGCCAGCACTGATCTGCCCCAAGCTCTGCACACAGACATTGCTGCTGCAGCTGCAGAGAAGGGAACCAAAGGGGCATCTCTGCAGAAACCTTGGCTGGGAGATCCTTGAGTTCCTTTAAAGCCACCAAGAGTGCAGCCCCTCTGTGACACAGTCTGTGGCCACAAGGAAAGTGGAGAGAAACAAAATCAGAAATGGCACAAACAGTGACATTTATTTGTGGACAAGCTAAAAAATATACAACACAGGGAAAAAACCAACATCCATACCATCAAGAAAAAAAAAAAGATGACTTTTATTACAAGTGATTTGCATACATTGGTCAGCAGTTTAATGTTTCTGAAACCATGCAGTCATCAGTCTCCACACTGCAGCCTTGAGCTCCTGGTTTCTCAGGCTGTAGATGAGGGGGTTCAGGACTGGAGGCACCACCGAGTACAGAACTGACAGGGCCAGATCCAGGGATGGAGAGGAGATGGAGGGGGGCTTAAGGTGATCAAATGTTCCAGTGCTGATAAATAGAGAGACCACAGCCAGGTGAGGGAGGCAGGTGGAAAAGGATTTGTGCCGTCCCTGCTCAGAGGGGATCCTCAGCACAGTCCTGAAGATCTGCACATAGGAGAAAACAATGAACACAAAACAGCCAAGTGCTAAACAGGCACTAACTGCAGTGAGCCCAACTTCCCTGAGGTAGGATTTGCAGCAGGAGAGCTTGAGGATTTGGGGCACCTCACAGAAGAACTGTCCCAGGGCATTGCCATGGCACAGGGGCAGGGAAAATGTATTGGCCGTGTGCATGAGAGCATTGAGAAAGGCACTGGCCCAGGCAGCTGCTGCCATGTGGGCACAAGCTCTGCTGCCCAGGAGGGTCCCGTAGTGCAGGGGTTTGCAGATGGAAACGTAGCGGTCGTAGCACATCACGGTCAGGAGGGAAAACTCTGCTGAGACAAAGAACATAAAGAAAAATACTTGGGCAGCACATCCTGCATAGGAGATGGTGCTGGTGTCCCAGAGGGAATTGTGCATGGCTTTGGGGACAGTGGTGCAGATGGAGCCCAGGTCGGTGAGGGCCAGGTTGAGCAGGAAGAAGAACATGGGGCTGAGCAGGAGGTGGCCGCAGGCTACGGCGCTGATGATGAGGCCGTTGCCCAGGAGGGCAGCCAGGGAGATGCCCAGGAAGAGGCAGAAGTGCAGGAGCTGCAGCTGCCGCGTGTCTGCCAATGGCAGCAGGAGGAAGTGGCTGATGGAGCTGCTGTTGGACATTTGCTGTCTCTGGGCGTTGGGTACTGCCATGGAATAAAAGGAAAGGGTGGAGTTAGAGGAGATAGCTGTAACCAAAATCAAAGCCATTTCCCGTACACCCACCCCTGGAACACACAGACACACTTTTGTGTTTAAGAGTTCTGGGGTTTTCTTTGTAAATTCCCACATATCTCTCGTGGTATAATTTGATATCAAGCCCTCCACATTTCTGCCACCCCAGAGAGGAGAGAGCACGTTCTGTGAGGCAAAGTGATGAGTGGAGAGTCAGGGGACATCCTTTCTAATTCTGACCTTTTTGGAATTTCTTCTGGGCTTTAGCCTTTCTCAGGTGGAGGATGATCACTTTCTCATGTTTCCCCTAAAAAATCACCAGGTACTGCTCAGAGCAGATGGATCCACCACAGCCCAGCTCCACATTTGCAGCCAAGGACTTACATTGCTCATTTCACCAACCCAACAGCATTTTCAGTGTCACAACACCTCTGCCTTTCCCCATGGGTCTTTCAGATAACACAAAGATGCTCCAGGAAAGGTTTGCATCCTGCATTGAAGCTCCCAGCTTGGACTGAAATCTCAGGGAGAATTCCAAAGTGTCCTTAGAATGGCATTGGACTCAGGGAGATGCAGCTCCTTCTCTGGCTGCACTGACAGCATTGCCCACAGCCGGGCACTGGGGACAGCGTCACCCTGAGCAGCTGTGCCCCCTGCCAGAGCCCCCCAGTGCCGGGCAGCTGCTCCCAGCCCTGTGCTCTGCAGAGGGAACTGGGCCCAGGGCTGCACAGCTGCCCCACGGCTCTGCTGCAGCTCTGCCTGCACAGGAGGGGCTGCACGCCTTGGAGCCCCGGCCCTGAGGGCAGAGGCTTGGCTGGGGGACAGGAGGGAGGGGGCTTGTTCAGAGGGAGGGGCTGCACTGCAGGGGCTCCTATGGAGATCTCCGAACTCTCCCTGCCACAACATTTCTGGCTTTTGTTTTCTCTCATTGCCTCATCTTCTCTCTGTTTCCTGAAGATTTTCCTCCTGCAGGTGTTTCCCTGTGCCCGAGCTCTCCCTGCCAGCACTCCCAGAGCCCAAATCTCTCTGCACTCTCCTTGGCCCTACAGAACCCTGCCTGTTTGCAGGGCACTGGCTGGGGGCAGGTTCTGTTGGCAGCTTGGAGAAAGGACAGCTCAGACTAAGCCTGGTGGAGCCAGCAAAGGTGATGCCAGTGCTGTCCATGGGCAGAGGAGTGGCTGAAAGCACAGTAAGGACCTCCTGCACAATTGCTGATCACTGAGTGTTCAGATGTCCCAGGGACTTGTCAAAATTAAGGGTAACTTTATCATTTGTTCTCCCTCTCCCCCCTTATCAAATATTAGGAAACTGAAAACAAAGTTTCATAAAATGTCCTCATTTTAAAAGAAAGCCTTCTCTTAAAAATATTTTGGGAGTGGGCAGAAGTTCTCAGTGTGTCAGAGCTTCATGAGCATTTCCCCTCCCCTGCACCAGAAATTCTCAGAGAGTTGTACTCACACAGTCTGTAGGCATTGGGATGTTGCAGCTTGAGGAGATCCCTGCAGGAGCTGCAGCTGCATTGTCCTGCAGCCAGAGGTTCCTGTGCCAAGGGCTGGCAGTGATTCTCCCCCAGTCCCTTCTCAGCCCCTTCCCAGCCCTGAGTGATTGAAGCTCTCTGTGCCTGTGTGCTGTGCCCGGGGTGGCTGCAGGCAGTGCCCCAGCCCTGCTGGGCTGGAAAAAGAGCTGCTCATCCAGAGAAATGTGGTTTTAAGCTGTTCTTGCTTGCCAGGATCATCGTCTGTTCCAGGAGGCCAGCCCAGCAGCACAGACACAGCACAAGGTGATTAATGACCCTCTCGGGGCTTTCGTGCTGTTTACATCAGACTCAGTCCCTCAGGGTGTGATCAAAAACTTCTCCACAACTCAAAGTGAAATTAAAAATGAATAGTTTCTGGAAGTTTTAATGGGTCCCACTGAGGGACACGACACAGAAAGTGTCCCCAGGCCCCAGGCAGAGCAGAGAACTGCAGGCAGGGATGACAGGTGGGGACAAAGAGAAGCCAAGGCTTGCTGCCCTGGGCCACAGCAGCCTCTGTGCCACCAAGGACACTGAGGAGACACCTTGTCCTGAGGCCCTGGGGCCTCCTGGCACAGCCCCAGCAAGGCTGGGCACTGTCAGCCCCTTGTCCTGCCCTCAGCATCCCCCTCCCATGCCAGTGGCCTCCAGGATGTGCTGGAAGGAGTCCCTGGGGAAGGAGCCTTGGTCAGGATGGGCCCTGGGGGGCTCCTTCATGCTGCCAGGGACTGCAGGTTTTTCCAAGGACTTTGGGTTTGGCTTTTGCCTTGGAGTCTCTGAGAGGTTTCTGCAATCCTGGCCTTCAATTCTCTGCTTTAATGAGTCCCTTGAGAGGCTTTGTCAGTAACAACACTCAGTGGGGCTCATTAATACTTCAGGGTACTCAAAGTTTGGAAAAATGGGTTTTTTGACACTGACTGACAGATTTGTGCAATCATGGCCTCTAAAAATCTGCTTTAATGAATCCCTTGAAATTTTTAGCCAGTAACAACACTCAGTGGTGCTTATTCATGCTTCAAGGTACTCAGGAGTAGTTTAAGTACTTCTTTTTGCCACTGAATCTCTGAGAGGTTTTTGTGCAATCCTGTCCACCAATTCTCTCCTTCAAAGAGTCTATGGGGAGCGTGTTGGGGATGGACCTTAGTGGGACCCATGAATGCCTTGACACACTTTGGGTGTTTCCTCTGACTTTGACTCCTGGAAAGGTTTTTGCAATCTCCTCTCAGTCCCTGAGGTTCCAGGGCTCAGCACCAAATGCACCACGGGGCTCATTAGGATCAAGCAAGTCCTGACAAACCATGGCTGTGCCTTGATTTCTCTCTGGTCTGGTGCAGTTCACTATGAAGTCTTTTTTCCTTGAGTTATGGAGAAATATTTCAAAGAACTAAGAAATCCACATTCCAATTTTCAAGGGTGAATTTTTATTTTTAGAGAAGAGGTGATTGCAGCATTCAGTGATTGATATTGATCCAGGGTCTCTCCTCAGGAGGTCTGGCCTGCTCAGAGAAGCTGTGCCTTGAGGTCTGACCCAGTGTGGACAACCTTGCTCCACATTCCCCAACCCCATTCTGTGTCTCCTCACTTACCTGGAACCTGCTTTGCTCAAAGAACTGCCTGCACTCAGGAAAAGAGGGGGTTTCTTCCTTTTTAAGCAGTCTAAAACTCCAAAGTTTCAGACAATCTCCTCAAGTGTGTGCCAAGCCCAAGGTGCCACCAAGGAGGTTCCCCTTCCCCAAGGCAGAACCATGCAAGGAATGTTTGAGACACACAGGAAGTTCTACCAGAAACACAAATCCAGAGTTGGCTGAAGGCAGAATTAGACCAACTGCTGAAGGACAGACAAGCTTTGAACTCCTTGCAGCTCAAAGCTCCAGCTGGGTTGTTGGGAGGTGTGTGAGTGAGGCAAGAGTGAGGGCAAGGGAAATGCAGAGAGCCCTGGAAGTGCTTCTGTGCAGCCAGGCTGTGGGGAAGGGCACTGCAGGCCTGGCCCGGGCACGGAGTGAGGGTGGATCATCATCCCAAGCTGCCCTGGGCCATTGCAAGGGGCTGTGGCCATGGACACTGCACTGAGCCCACTGTGGCAGCCTCTTGGTCAGGGCTGGTGTCAGTGCCCAGAGGCAGAGGGGATCCCTTGCTGGGGGCTTGTGCCATGGCCACCTGCCCTGTGCCGCGCTGGCTGCTCAGGCCCCGCGGAACCAGCAGCAAACGCCACTGCCAGGGCCAAAGGCCAGCTCAGGCAGACAGAAAGGGGCAGGGCTGGGCACTGTTCCCATGGCAGCCCTCACTGGGACACCACCCCTGGGTCACCTGGCATGGCAATTGCCATGGAAACCCGGCTCATGGGAAATGCAAGGGTGGACAAAGGTTTTGGTAGGGCCTGTCCCAATAGGGCAGAGGGTGGTTGAGGTTTTAAAGTAAAGGAAGAGAGGTTCATATACGGAGAGGTAAGGAGGAAATCTTTGATGGCGAGGTCGGTGATCTACCAGGATCAAAGGTTCCAAAGGAGGTGATCAATGCCCCATCCCTGGAAACATTCCAGTCCACCTGGGACAGGGCTCTGAACAACCTGAGCTGCTCAAAGATGTCCCTGCTCATGGCTGGGGTTTTGGATGAGATGAGCACTGCAGAGCTCTTCCCATGCAAACCATTCTAGGATTGCATGGGGAGAAGGGGCTGCTCCCTGGACTCCATGCACTGCCTTGACTCCTCCTTGTCTCTGCTGGAGCCCACATGCAGCAGGCAAAGGCAGCCCCTTCTGTGGCCTTTGCTGGCCCTGCCTTCCCCAGGGGCTGACAGAGCCAGGCTGGCCCAGGTGACCTTGAGGCTTTGCAGGGCTCAGGCACAGCGGCTGTGCCAGGCTCAGGGCTGAGGTCACACTCTGTGGGCTGGGGCAGAGCCCAGGCAGAAAGGAGCCCTGAAGCAGCAGCAGCAGCTCTGCAGTGCTGGCCACCAGGCCGGGCTGCCAAGGGAGGCTTGTGGCCATGGCCTGGGAGCAGCTGCTGCTGCCAAGGTGCCTTTGGTTCCTCAGGCTCTCCCTGGCACAGCTGCCAGCACGGCACTCTGCACTTGTGCCCGAGGCCTTCACTGTCTTGGGGCTGGCCTGGGGCTTTTCCTGCAGTGGGATCTGCCCTGGTCCTGGCACAGGAAAGGCATTCCTGCTGGAGCAGGAGGCTCTGCCTGCAGTGGGCTCCAACAACTCCAGCAAAGCCCTGTTTATTTCTAGAATGCTCCCTAGAGCACTATATTCAAGTAAAACCTAGAGCTCCTATAGTTTGGAGTAGATAACTGTGCTTAAAAATTAGTCTGTGGTGTCAATAAGCCTTTCTGTCCAATCCTGATCAGAATCAATCATAGCTGAATTTATATAAATATATCTGGTATTCAATCTTTAACCCTGTGGGACAAATTGCATTTCAATTAAATTCGCTCTCTCCAATCCTTTACACATAATCTTTTGAAAAAGTCTGGGGATGGTATTAGATCCAGACACTCCCAGTTTTCTCTCTTTGATGGAATTTTAAAAGTCTAGGCCTCCTGGAGGAGTTTGAGGATCCATGGAGGCTGTTGCGTGTCATTTCTCCACCCTAAACCTAAGCAAGAAATTCTCCAATGAAGAAATTAAGCTTTTGCCTGAAGCTCCCACTCTGCCCATGACAGGAACCCCTGGGAGTGTCTGGGACATCCCGGCTCTTTGGCAGCCTGGGGACTTCTGGGATGCCACCGTGGAGCCCCCGTGAGTGCCTGTGACAGATGGGTGCCTTTGCAGCCCAAGGTGCCCTGGGATTTCCCCATGGAATGGCTGTGACTGTGTCTGAGCACAGGGCTCTTCAGCATCCCCAGAAAGCCCTGGGAGGTCTCCAGGATCCTCAAGTCCAACTCCTGGCCCTGCACAGGACACCCCAACAATGCCAGCCTGGGCCTGGCAGCGCTGTCCAAACGCTGCTGGAGCTCCCAGAGCCCTGGAGCTGGGACCCTTCCCTGGGAGCCTGTTCAGTGCCCCAGCAGCCTCTGGGGGAAAAACCTTTTCCTCACATCCAACCCAAACCTGCCCCGACTCAGCTCCAGCCTTTCCCTCCAGTCCTGTCCCTGGGCACCAGAGGGAAGAGGTTCCCACAGCCCCAGTCAGGGACCCGCTCCCAAGGCTGTTCCAGGGCAGCCAGGGCTGGCACCAGCTGGGATGCTCGGTTTCCACGGGCTGGGCTTTAGGAATGGGATTCCCCAATTTCTTGCTCCCACTAAAACAGTGACACTGCTCCCTGCCCTCCAGCCTCCCATTGAAAGTACAAAAGGCAAAGATCCCAGACTGGGATAAGAACAATTTACTGGGAACAGCAAACAAAATAAGGAACACATAGGAACAGAAAAAATACTGATAACAGAAAGGATAAAGCTAACAATATAAAGGGAAAACTACAAAAACATCAACTGGCTCATCCCATCCTGCCTGGAAAGGACACCCTTTGCCTTGGGGGAGAGATAGAGTTCCTTTGCTAGACCTGGTAATGAACTGAGATGGGATCAAATAAAATGATGGGGCCATGGCCAGACCCTCACATCCTTCAATCCCACCTCACATCATTGCCAGATGCAGGTAAAGGGACAGGTGTCCTCCCAGAATGAATCACAGGGAACTGTGGCTCAGCAGGGCTCTTTCCAATGTGCATCTTCTGATGGCAGATGAGGTTAGAAACAGGCATGAAGCTCTTTCCACAGTCAAAACACTCTGAGGGCTTCCCTTACTGGTGACTCCGTTGGTGTCTGGTCAGGGTAGAGCTCTGGGTGAAGCTCTTCCCACACTGGGGACACTCGTAGGGCCTCTCCCCAGTGTGGATGCGCCGGTGGTTGATGAGGTGGGAGATCTGCCTGAAGACCTTCCTACAGTCAAGGCAGCGGAAGGGCCTCTCCTCTGTGTGAATGCGCTCGTGCTTGAGGAGATCTGAGCTGGTGTGAAACCTCTTCCCACACTGGGGACACTCATAGGGCCTCTCCCCAGTGTGGATCATTTCATGGATGATCAGCTGGGATCTCTGGTTGAAGCCCTTCCTGCATTCCCTACATTTGTACGGCCTTTCCCCAGCGTGGATGTTCTGGTGGCGGATCAGTTTGGAGCTTTCGTTGAAGCTCTTCCCACATTCCCCACACTCATATGGCCTCTCCCCAGTGTGGGTCCTGAGGTGGACAATCAGGTTGGAGCTGTCTGTGCAGCCCTGCCCACATTCCCCACACGCGTAGGGCCGTTCCCCAGTGTGGATCCTCTGGTGGCAGATCAGTTTGGAGTTGTATCTAAAGCTCTTCCCACACTCCAAGCACTCATAGGACTGCTCCCTGTCATGAAGCTGCTCATGGACCACCAGGTCTGAGCTCTGGCTCGATCTCCGGCGACGTTCCTGGCACACAGTGGGTCTTTCCTCCTCAGAGAAGCCTGGGATGGGTTTGGAGCCCCTCCTCCTGTGGGATCTCTGGGGCTTTTCCTCCCTGTTGGATTCCTGTGCCAGGGAGCCACTCAAAACGGCCTCTTCCATTAAGTTCTTCTGTGGAGATTTGCCCTTGTTGATCTCCATGCTCAGCTCCTTCTCTGGGGGAGAAAGAACAAAGAGGAGATGGAATTTCCTCCATGCCAGAAGGAAGGGGAAGGAGACCCCCCCCAGTGAATCCCTGTTAGAACCGTGCTGGCAGCGGGTTTCTCCTGCAGCTGGGGGCCATGCTGGGCTGGGAGATGGAGCAAGAGAGAGGGGAAAGGGGCAGTGACTTCCTCCTCACCTGCCTGGCTGTCCCAGGACATCTTCCTCTTCCTTGAAGTCTCCTTCTCCATCCAGCCAAGGTTTGGGAATGGAAAATCCTGGTTTGGGGAGAAACAAGAGATGAGCGTGTTGAGTTTGAAGGTCTGCCTGACCAAGTCCATCTCTTAATGTCACTGGGGATCACGGGTCCATAAAACCCTCCCACACACCATGATTTACCCCTGAAAATGCCTCCCATGACTTCCCCGTTTCTGGTCTCTCCCTTATGGTGTTCAGGGATTCCCCTCTGCCCCAGATGCCACGGGTCTCTCATCTACAGGTTCCCTGCCATTCCGAGCCTGGTGGGAGGCAGAGGAATCTGAAAAGTTCCTCCCTTTTTCCACCTCCTCACTTTGTGATGGTGGGTGATTTTGGGGTTCAGGGGTCCCTTCTACCCTCATTCTCTGCTTCGGGGTGAAGGGGGTCCAACGATTCCCCCCTGCCCCTAATAAGGCTCTTAAAGGTCCGACAAATCGTGGCACTCCCCCCTCTCTGGGCTCCCCACTTTGGGGTCCTGGGGCACACAGGGCTCTGCTCCTCCAGGCTGCCTCTGCTCGCAGCTGCCACAGGGACCCCCAATGTCCCCCCAAGGGGCATTTTCCATTCAGATATGCAGTTCTTCATTCTCCAAAAATCCCCCCTTCAAAGAAATCCCCAACTCAGGGACCTCCCAGAGTATCTGGGTCAAGCTCCCTGTCTTGGTTTGGAAAGACAGGTGTCTGCTGAGGAAGGCAGGAGCCTCCCTTGAAATGGAAAACATAAACCCCTTCCTATAATTTTGAAATATGTGGGCTCTCATGCAAGGATATGGGAATAACAGTTCTTTAGTAAGAAAATTAAACTAAAAATGCAGTAGTAAAAACAGAAACACTGACAGAGTCAGAATACAACCTGACACCCAGTCAGGCAGGTTGTTGGTAGCAGTGCAATCAAATCGTGGCTGCAGTCCTCCTGGAGTCACAGATGTGGTTTTGTTGAAGCAATGATCCTGTAGAAGGGTGTAGTTTTCCTCTGAAGGTCCAGTGCTGGTGTAGATGGGTCTGGTGTTCCTCTGGGCATCCAGTGGAAACAGGCTGCCTCTGGTGTGTTAAATCTCAGATTATATCCAGGTAGGAATGCTTGGCTCCTCCCCCTGGGTGGAGCATCTCACAATGGGATGATGGAATTTGATCAGACATGCAGTGAGACTCAATGGCCCATTAACAGAAGATATCTCCCTGGAGGGAGTGTGGGTGGTGGAAGAGATAAAGAACACTGCCCCACGTGGTTTGAACAGCTGGCCCATTAATAGAAGATATCCCCCCGGAGTTATGAGAAATGAGTCATGGAACAGTTCTTACTTAGGATCTCCTGTTGGTTTTGTGTTCAAACTGGCACACTGGGGAGAAGTGGGACCATGCTGGGAACTGCTGTGAGCAGGTTGGAGTGACTGGTCTACACTGTGAGCAACTGGGCACGACTGGGACTGTGCTGGGAAGTACTGGGATCATCTGTGGGGTGACTGGGACTAGGCTAGGGGCAACTGGGAGCAGCTGGAAACACACTGGGAGGAACAGGGAGCAACTGGGACCATGCAGGGGACAACTGGGATCCCACTGGGATCACAGTTGGAACAGCTGGGCCCATGCTGGGGGGACTGGGGTCATACTGGACCATACTGGCAGACACTGAGACTGCACTGAGGGTCATTGGGAGTGGCTGTGAGCAAATGGGATCAGGCTGGAAGCAACTGAGGACAACTGAGTGTTACTGGGAACATGCTGGCAACAACTTTGATACACTGGGAGAGATGAAAACCATGGTGGGGGTAAATGGGAGCAATTGGAACCATGCTGGATTATAATGGGAGCAGCTGAGACCATGCAGGGGTCATACTGGGATCCTACTGGAACCAGACTGGGAGTGACTGGAAAGGTGCTGGCCGTGACTCGAACCACACTGGAAGTGACTGGGAGCAACTGGATCCACACTGGGAGTGAAAGGGAATCACTCTGGGCATGACTGGGATCATATTGGGAGTATCTGGAAGTGACTGGGGTCATACTGGGGGTGACTGGAACCAAACTGGAGATAACTGGGTGCAGCTGGGATCATCCTGGGAGCCACTGGGATTACAGTGGGTGTGAATGGATCCTCACTGGGGGTTACGGGGAGCTACTGGGCCCATGTTGGGAAGAAAATGTGGACACATTGGGAGCAACTGGGATCAGCTGGAAGGATACCCCTGGAAAGCACTGCAACCGTGCTGAGAAGAATGAGATCACCACTAGGGTAACTGGAATCATTCTGGGAGCAACTGGGAAAGACTGGGATCATTCTTAGGTAACCGGAACCTTATTGGGGCAACTGGGATATACTGGGAGTGTCTGTAACTGTACTGGGAGGAATGGAACCATGCTGGGGGAAAACTGAGAGTGAGAGGGACCATGCTGAGATGGACTCGGACTATTCTAGGGACAAGTGGGATCATACTGGGAGGAACTGGGAACAACTGGAACTATTGTGGCAGCAACTCAGATCATACTGGGATCCCAGTGGGAGCAGCTGGGTCCTTGCTGGGTGAGACTGGGATCACATTGAGGGTGACTGGAATCCTACTGGGATTGATTGTGAGTGGCTGTGAGTGACTGGAATCATGCTGAAATCGTGCTGAAATTATGCTCGGAGGAACTGGGAATGACTGGAAACTTGCTGGGTGTGACTGGGATATACTTGGATTAACTGGGAATCATGGGGATCATCCTGGAGGCTACTGGAGTCATACTGGGATTGACAGGGAGCAACTGGGATCACAGTGGAGGCCACTGGAATCATCCTGGGAGTGCCTGGCATCATACTGGGATTAGAGTGGGTGTCCCATTTCCCTGACCCTGATACCCCCCTGAACCCCCATCCCTGAGAACCGAGATTCCCTTTTACCCCTTTGCTGGCACTGAGACCCCCCTGCACCCCCTGATCTGGCACCAACACAACCTTTTCCCGGCCACCCTGCCTCTCCCAGCCCCCAGACCCACCCTTTTCCCTGACCCTGGGACCCCTGGTGATGCCTTAAGTTTCAGCTTTCGTATTTTTCACATTCTGAGCTGCCTTGGTGTGTAACTCTGAGCTTCCTATTAGGTGTTAGTAAGTTCTCTTCACAGGGTAGGTACACAAAACAATCCTTTTCCACCTTGAGACCAAGGACAACCCTTACAAGCCTCAGGCCCAAAGAGGAAACCACAGGGAACTCAAGAAAGCAAACAAGGAGGATGGGACTTCATAACCTGAAGCTGGAATTGGACTATTAATGATATGATATGCAAATGGACCAAAAACTCACAAAAGTGTGAAACCTCCTGAGGGGTCATCCATTTTGTGACCATTTTGGGTTCATCTTGGCTGTAGCCCTGGCCAGGCTCTTGTTCTGCCCAAGGTGTACCCTTTGAAGGCCTTTTAATAAATACCTACTCTATTCTTTTAGCTCTGTCTGGTCTCTGTTCCAGGTCAGCCTTCTCAAGGCATCACTGGCACCCCCTTTCCTGGGCACAGGATTCCCTTGACACCCCATCCCACCTCTCCCAGTCCCTGCACTCCCTTTCCTTGACTCTGAGCCCCTGAACCTCCTCCCCAGCTGTCCCAGCTCTTCATGTCCCCCCTCTCCTTGAACTGCTGACACCCCTGGATCCCCAAACTCCAACTTTCAGCCCCCCAGGTACCCCAAATTTCTGTGTCCCCCCAGTTCTCCACTCCCTGCAGTCCCTGGAAGTGGTGCTGTCAGAGCCCAGCCCGGGGGTCCCCCAGTCCTTGATTGTGGGGACGTGGATGGGACCCCCTGGGAGCGCTGGGACAGCGAGCAGGGCCGGATGGAGCCACAGACACCGGGGATGACAGTGGGAGCTGAGCTGGGATATTGGGATAGTGTCTTAGTTTTGAAAGAAGACAGGTATCTGCTAAAGAGAGGCAGGGCCTCTCTTGGAATGGATAATTCAAATCCCCTTCCCTCAAATTATTATAATTTAGAAAATTAAAACAGCTCTCAGGCAGAGATATGGGGATAGGAATAACAGTTCTTTACTAATAGGTATAACAGGGCAAACAAACAACAACAACTACAGCAATTAATAGCGAACAGAACCAGGGACCTTGATGGAGCTTGGTCCCACAAAACCCGGGGCAGTCTGGTCTCTGGGGGACTCCAAAGAAAAGTACCAAGCTGGAACGGTGGGGAATCCCGGGCTGGTGGATCAGATGAAGTTCAGAGCTCCGTCAGTAGTCACTAGAAGGCAAAGGGGCCTGGCAGGGAGGCCAGTGCGGGCCCGCGGTGCAGTGCAGCTCCAAAACAGCGCCGAGGCAGTGGGACAGGATGCCCAGCCGAGGCAGCTCCAGCAGGGCAGCAAAAAGAGGAATCCGGATCTGGGCACACGAGCAGATGATGGTAGCTCTCTCTCTCCAGGATCAGATCCCGGTGGTGCCGTGAGAAACTCACACAGCAACGGCAGCCCCCGTCCGCTCCCGACGCAGACCACACCAAAAAGTGAAGCTGCCCCCCCCAGCCCCGTCATTCTCTCCCCCCACCACCCCTCGGGGGGAAACTCCCAGAGACAAAGGGTGTAGCCAAGTGCCAGCTTCTATGCTTTGTTTTCACCTGAGCACTCATAAGTACCCGGCAATCAGTTGCCTTGCAACCCTTGGGAAAAAATTCTATAGGTGAAAAAGAAACAAGCCTAACCCCCAACATTAATCCACCCCCGAATTTTTTCCCATACCAACATATTACATTGAATTTAAATCTCTAAACTATATACATTCATGCACTACCTTAATTATATACATATATACATGCAGATGTGGGTACGAATACAGTGGCATGGGTAGTTCACCCTAAAACAAGGTCTCCTTGAGGTATGTATCAGGTCTGTCCGTCTTTTTGCATTACCCACCAAGTGCAACCTGGTCCCTGAGCAAAGACAACCCCACGGATGGAATTGTCTTTGCTGGAGGCAGAATTAACCCAAACAGTTTTTCCCAGCATACCTCTCATGTGTACCACTGGTACCTTATCCCCATCCATTGTTGTCAGGGGCTCAGACTGGGCAGGGCTTGCTCGGTTGGTGGAACCCCTGGTGTTCACTAACCATGTGGCCTTTGCTAAATTAATCTCCCAGTTCTTGAAAGACCCCCCACCCAGTGCCTTCAAGGTGGTTTTAAGCAGGCCATTGCATCGTTCAACTTTCCTGGCAGCTGGTGCATGATAAGGGATGTGATATATCCATTCGATGCCATGTTCTCTAGCCCAGGTGTTTACAAGGCTGTTCTTGAAATGGGTCTCATTGTCCGACTCAATTCTCTCAGGGGTGCCATGTCTCTAAAGAACTTGTTTTTCAAGGCCCAGGATGGTATTCTGGGCAGTAGCATGGGGCACAGGGTAGGTCTCTAGCCATCTAGTGGTGGCTTCTACCATGGTCAGCACGTAGCACTTGCCTTGGCGGGTCTGGGGAAGGGTGATGTAGTCAATCTGCTAGGCTTCTCTATACTTATATTTAGACTACTGTCTCTTATACCATAGGGGCTTCACCCGCTTGGCTTGTTTGATGGCAGCACATGTCTCACAGTCATGGATAACCTGGGAGATACTGTCCATGGTTAGATCCACCCCTTGGTCTCGTGCCCACTTATAGGTGGCATCTCTGCCTTGATGTCCTGAAGCATCATGGGCTTATCGAGCTAGGAACAGCTCTCCCTTGTGCTGCCAGTCTAAGTCTATCTTTGATACTTCTATCTTGGCAGCCTGATCTACTTGCTCGTTGTTTCAGTGTTCTTCATTAGCTCTGCTCTTGGGGACATGGGCATCTACATGGCGGACTTTCACAGGTAGCTTCTCTACCTGAGTGGCAATGTCTTTCTACTCATCAGCAGCCCAGATTGGTTTTCTCCGACGCTGCCAGTTGGCCTTTTTCCACCTTTCTAGCCAACCCTACAGAGCATTGGCTACTATCTACGAATCAATGTAGAGGTAGAGCTTTGGCCACTTCTCTCTTTCAGCAATGTCTAGGGCTAACAGAATGGCTTTGAGTTCAGCAAGTTGACTCGATCTACCTTCTCTTTCAGTGGCTTGTGCAACTTGTCTTGTGAGGCTCTATACAGCTGCCTTCTATTTCTGGTTCATGCTTACAATGCGACAGGAACTATCAGTGAAAAGAGCGTACTGTGTCTCTTCTACTGGCAGTTGGTTGTACGGTGGTGCTTCTTCAGCCCATGTCACTTGTTCTTGCTCCTCTTCATCTATGAGACTAAAGCTTTCACCTTCTGGCCAGTTGGTAATAACTTCTAAAATCTCAGGGCGGTTTGGGTTTCTAATACGGGCACGCTGTGTGATGAGGGCAATCTATTTGCTCTATGTGGCGTCGGTGGCATGGTGGGTAGAGGGAACTTTTCTTTTAAACATCCACCCCAGCACAGGCAGTTGGGGTGCCAGGAGGAGTTGTGCTTCTGTGCCAATCACCTCCGAGGCGGCTTGAACTCCTTCATAGACAGCCAAGATTTCCTTCTCCGTGGGAGTATAGTTGGCTTCAGACCCTCTGTAGTTTCGGCTCCAGAATCCCAGTGGTCGGCCTCGAGTCTCACCTGGCACTTTCTGCCATAGGCTCCAGGACAGGCCATTGTTCCCGGCTGCTGAGTAGAGCACATTCTTCACATCTGGTCTTGTCCTCACTGGGCCAAGGGCTACCGCATGAGTGATCTCCTGCTTGAGCTGGGCAAAGGCTTGCTGCTGTTCAGGGCCCCAGTGGAAATCATTCTTCTTGCGGGTAACCAGGTAGAGAGGGCTCACAATCTGGCTGTACTCAGGAATGTGCATTCTCTAAAAGCTTATGGCGCTTAGGAAAGCTTGTGTTTCTTTCTTGCTGGTTGGTGGAGACATTGCGGTGATCTTGTTGATTACTTCTGTGGGTATCTGGCGATGTCTATCTTGCCACTTTACCTTAAGAACTGGATCTCTCGGGCAGGTCGTTTGACCTTGCTCTTCTTGATGGCAAAGCCGGCTTCCAGGAGAATCTGGATGATCTTCTCTCTTTTCTCAAACACTTCTATTGCCGTGTTCCCCCACACAATGATGTCATCAATATACTGCAGATGTTCTGGAGCCTCTCTCTTTTCTAGTGCAGCTTGGATCAGTCTATGGCAGATGGTGGGACTGTGCTTCCACCCCTGGGGCAGTTGGTTCTAGGTGTACTGCACGCCCCTCTATGTGAACGCAAACTGAGGCTTGCAGTCTGCAGCCAGAGGAATGGAGAAAAATGCATTAGCAATGTCAATAGTGGCGTACCACTTCGCTGCCTTGGACTCCAGCTCGTACTGGAGTTCCAGCATGTCCGGCACAGCAGCGCTCAGCGGTGGTGTCACTTCATTCAATGCACGATAGTCCACAGTCAGTCTCTATTCTCTGTCAGACTTGCACACAGGCCAGATGGGGCTGTTGAAGGGTGAGTGGGTTTTGCTGACTACTCTTTGGCTCTCCAGCTCCCGGATCATCTTGTGGATGGGGATCACGGCATCTCGATTGGTCCGATACTGCCGGCGGTGCACTGTCGAGGTGGCAACTGGTACTCGTTGTTCTTCTACCTTCAGGTGTCTTACTGCAGATGGGTTCTCTGACAGTCTAGGCAAGGTGTTCAATTTCTTGATGCTCTCTGCCTCTACAGCAGCTATTCTAAAAGCCCATCTGAGTCTCTTAGGCTCTTTCTAATACTCATTCTTGAGGAAGTCAATGCCCAGGATACACAGGGCCTTTGGGCCGGTTGCAATCAGATGTTTCTGCCACTCCTTCCTGGTCAGGCTCACCTCGGCTTCCACCTGAGTCAGTTGCTGTGATCCCCCTGTCACTCCAGCAATGGAAATGGGTTCTGCCCTTACATGTCCCGATGGCATCAGGGTACACTGCGCACTAGTATCTACTAAAGCTTCATATTTCTGTGCCTCTGATGTGCCAGGCTATCGAATCTACACAGTCCAAAAGACTCGGTTTTCCTGTGCCTCTTCTTGGCTAGAGGCAGGGCCCCTCTATCACTGGTTATTATTCCCTTCCTGGGCATACATTGTAGAGGTTCCTTCAAGGGGATCTGACATATCATCTTCACTTCTATAATACCTGGTGGCTCGGTCCTGGGAGGTTGAGGCTACTTTCATTTTAGTGGGACCCCCTCGGTTAGTGTTTCTCTCTTTGAGCTCACGCACCCGTGCTGCCAGGGCAGAAGTGGGTTTTCTATCTCACCTTCTCATGTCTTCTTTATGGTCACGCAAGAAAAACCACAGGTCAGCCTTTGGGGTGTATCCTCTCTCTCTAGCTGGAGGGCGTTGGGCTCTGGCTCTGGGGCCTGTGACTCGCACCGGTGCCGCATGGGAACTGTTCCTCCTCATCTCCTCCCTCACCTCCTCTCTCACTTCTCTTATTACCTCCTCTTTGAGTTCCTTAACTACAGCAGAGACCTGAGCCTGCATTGGGCTACTGATCATGCTCTCATAATTTCTGAGCCTGTTGGCGACAGAACCCACTGTCTCTCGGTTGCTATCAGGATTGATCATTGCAATGAAGGTGGTGTATTGAGATGGCCCCTTACTTGCTAGGTTCTACAACATCTGCCTTGTGCACCTGACCTTGTCAGGGTCATTGTCATGCTGTCCACCCCTCTCAAAGAGTACCTCTAATATTGCCACTTCTCTCAGCTGTTGGATCTCTTCTTCAAGGGTCTTCTACTGACTTCTATGATGGTGCTCCTGCATTCTGTCTCTGTGGACAAACCTCTCCCTTACACTCATTAGAAGTCGCTCCCAGAGGGGAAGGGGCCCTTGCTCCCTTACAAATACTTGATTCACCCCTGAGTCCTGGGTCAAGGCTCTTAAGTTCTTTGCTTCACCACTATCCAGTTGCACGCTTGTACTTATAAGGTCTCAAACCTGAAGTAACTAAGTTGTATAAGCCTCACGTCCTTGTCGTGCAATATCTTTTTGCAGATTACGTAGGCTTTCATAAGTCAGGGACTCGATGGTAATCTCAGCCTCTGGTTCCCCTGTGGGCTGTGAGGGCCCTCTTTTCTTATCCTTATTACCTGGGTGCTCTGATTTCATCTTATACTTCTTTGTTTCTACAGGGGCAACTGCAGCTGGTTGTGATTGGTCCTGTGGTTCAGCTGGAACTTGGACGGTTGTAACCTCTGTGGGTTCTACTGCTGCACCATCGGATTCTCTCTTTTCAGGGCAAGGGGAGGGCTTCTCACCAGCTGGGGAAGTGTATTCTTTCAGCATCTGGCCCATCTCATGTATCTCTTTCACTAGAACCCCCACCCAACTGGGGTGGTTCATTTCTGGGGTGGGCTGCGGGGCAGGGTCAGGCAGTGGGCCAGCATCCCCAGTCTCTGGGGCAGTATCAGGCTCTATGGCAGCAATATCTCTAGTCTGTGCCGTGCTCTAATTGACCTCACCTTATCTCTGAAAGCTAAATATACTAGGATCATCAGCAACATTTGGTTAGTTTCTAGAGGAAATTTGAACTCTTCAAAAGCTGGTGGAGTAGGCATAAGGAACTGGCTAAAGGTCTGGAAAACTTCCCTCAGTGTCATTTCCTCACAGAAAGTACCATTCTTAAAGTAACCCCAAATACACCCACTTAGTATGTGATAGCCACGTATCCACGTGCCTGCTGTCCAGCGCAAGTTAAAAATCATTGAATTCCTCACCTTATCAGCCCATAAAACAAACTGGATAACAGCCACAGTAGCTTTTGTTATAGGGCCCATGTTTAGGTAAGGGCCTGCAAATGGGCAAAATAAAGCCACAACCACATGCCACCCGAACCAGGATAAGTTAGACCACATGGCGTTACTTATCAAGGTTTCTATATCCAGTGAACAAGAATGAACAAGAGATTAGGTCACTTAAGAACTGTTATTCCCTTTTTTCTCTCAATGCCCTCAAGCCCCACGTCTGGGCACCAAAATCTGTCTTAGTTTTGAAAGAAGACAGGTATCTGCTAGAGAGAGGCAGGGCCTCTCTTGGAATGGATAATTCAAATCCCCTTCCCTCAAATTATTATAATTTAGAAAATTAAAACGGCTCTCAGGCAGAGATATGGGAATAGGAATAACAGTTCTTTACTAATAGGTATAACAGGGCAAACAACAACAACTACAGCAATTAATAGCGAAAAAACAGAACCAGGGACCTTGATGGAGCTTGGTCCCACAAAACCCGGGGCAGTCTGGTCTCTGGGGGACTCCAGAGAAAAGGTACCAAGCTGGAACAGTGGGGAATCCCGGGCTGGTGGATCAGATGAAGTTCAGAGCTCCGTCAGTAGTCACTAGAAGGCAAAGGGGTCTGGCCGGGAGGCCAGTGCGGGCCCGCGGTGCAGTGCAGCTCCAAAACAGCGCCGAGGCAGTGGGACAGGATGCCCAGCCGAGGCAGCTCCAGCAGGGCAGCAAAAAGAGGAATCCGGATCCGGGCACACGAGCAGATGATGGCAGCTCTCTCTCTCCAGGATCAGATCCCGGTGGTGCCGTGAGAAACTCACGCAGCAATGGCAGCCCCCGTCCGCTCCCGACGTAGACCACACCAAAAAGTGAAGCTGGCCCCCCCAGCCCCCGTCTTTCTCTCTCCCCCCCTCCTCGGGGAAAAACTCCCGGAGACAAGGGTGTAGCCAAGTGCTAGCTTCTATGCTTTGTTTTCACCTGAGCACTCATAAGTACCCGGCAATCAGTTGCCTTGCAACCCTTGGGAAAAAATTCTATAGGTGAAAAGGATAAACAAGTCTAACCCCCAACAATTGTTTGCCATTATAAACTTGTTTATAGAAGGAAATGGAGTAAGTGAACCGTTAGAAGAACAGATTTAAACCAGTAAGAACAATGACCAGCACCTGGACTTTATATCAATCAATCACAAAAAGGGGACCTTGGATTGTGCCAGAGGGTCACAGAGACCTGAGGAAGACTCCTCTGACTTCATCCTTTGAGACCACTGACCCAACTCAAAAGAAGAATTGCACACACATGAGGGACTAACAGCCTCATTTAACAGAGTGGGGATGGGAGGTGCTGGGGTTATGCACATGTATTGTATGTAAGATCTTGGGAAATAAATAGAGGGCAAAGAACCTTGTACGGGGCGGTCACGCCTTTTGGAGATGACTCCCGTGCCACCTGCTGGTGTTAGTAAAAATACCACTTTCTAGCTTTAACTAATTAGAGAGTCTCTGTCCATGATAATATCTGTTTTTAATGATTCACACTTGAGGAGATTGTCTGAAACTCAGGAGTTTCAGATTGCTCAAATAAAAGAAGAAAAACCCCTCTGCCAGAGTGCAGCCAGTTCTCCAAGCAAAGCAGGTCCCAGGTGAGTGAGGAGACAGGATGGGGTTGGGGAATGTGGAGCAAGGTTGTCCACACTGGGTCAGACCTCAAGGCAGAGCTTCTCTGAGCAGGCCAGACATCCTGAGGAGAGACCCTGGATGAATATCAATCACTGAATGTGCAGTCATCTCTTCTCTGAAGAGAAAAATACACCCTTGAAAATATTTTATTAAAAGCTTTATGGGTTTATTAAAAGCTCTATAAAATATTTCTCCATAACTATAGGAAACAAGACTTCCTAGTGAACTGCACCAGACCAGAGGGAAATCAAGGCACAACCATGGTTTGTCAGGACTTGCTTGATCCTAATGAGCCCTGTGGTGCATTTGGTGCTGAGCCCTGGAACCTCAGGGCCTGAGAGGAGATTGCACAAACTTTGCCAGGAGTCAAAGTCAGACAAAACACCCAAAGTGTCTTAAAGTATTATTGGGTCCCACAATGGTCAATCCCCAACACAGGCTCCTCATGAGGTCTGTAGAGGAGGGCACTGGAGGCCAGGATTGCACAAAAACCTCTCAAACTCAGCATGGGATGGAAAATCCAAAGGAAAATTCAAAGTATCTTAAAAATCTTGAGTATCTCAAAGCATTACTGAGCCCACTATGTGTCAGTGCAAAGCTCTCAAGGGACTCATTAAAGCAGATAATTGGATGCCAGGATTGCACAAAAACTTTTCAGAGATTAAGTGGCAAAAAGAAGTACTTAAACTAACCCAGAGTACCTTGAAGTATTAATAAACCCCACTGAGTGTTGTTACTGGCTAAGAATCCCAAAGGACTTGTTAAAGGAGATAATTGGGGCCATGATTGCAGAAACCTCTAATGATCGGTGTGAAAAAAAAAGTTCTTTAATAAACTTTGAGTACCTAGAAGAATAAATGTGCCCCACTAATTTTTTTTTACTGACTAAGAATCCCAAGAGACTCGTTAAAGGAGATAATTGGGGCCAGGATTACACAAACCTGTCACAGAGTCAGTTTGAAAAGGGAAACACCAAGTACTCTGAAATAACTGAAGTACCTTGAAGCAATAAAGAGCCCCACTGAGTGTTGTTACTGACAAAGCCTCTCAAGGGACTCATTAAAGCAGAGAATTGGAGGCCAGGATTGCACAAACCCTCTCAGACAGTCCAAGGCAAAAGCCAAACCCAAAGGCCTTGGAAAAACCTGCAGTCCCTGGCATCATGAAGGAGCCCCCCAGGGCCATTTCTGACCAAGGCTCCTTCCCCAGGGACTCCTTCCAGCACATCCTGGAGGCCACTGGCATGGGAGGGGGATGCTGAGGGCAGGACAAGGGGCTGACAGTGCCCAGCCTGGCTGGGGCTGTGCCAGGAGGCCCCAGGGCCTCAGGACAAGGGGTCTCCTCAGTGTCCTTGGTCGCACAGAAGCTGCTGTGGCCCAGGGCACCCAGACTTGGCTTCTCTTTGTCATCATTGCCTGCAGTTCTCTGCTCTGCCTGGGGCCTGGGGACACTTTCTGTGTCGTGTCCCTCACTGGGACCCATTAAAACTTCCATAAACTTTGGATTTTGAATCTCACTTTGAGTTGTGGAGAAGTTTTTGATCACACTCTGAGGGACTGAGTCTGACGCAAACAACACCAAAGCCCTGAGAGGGTCATTAAAGTCCTTGTGATGTGTCTGTGCTGTGAGCTGAGACACCTGGCACAGCGGCAGCTCCTGGCAAGCAAGAAGAGCTTAAAAACACATTTCTCTGGATGAGCAGCTCCTGTGCAAAGCCCAGCAGGGCTGGGACACTGCCTGCTGCCACCCCGGGCACAGCACACAGGCACAGAGAGCTTCAATCACTCCAGGCTGGGAAGGTGCTGAGAAGGGACTGGGGGAGAATCACTGCCAGCCCCTGGCACAGGAACCTCTGGCTGCAGGACAATGCAGCTGCAGCTCCTGCAGTGATCTCCTCAAGCTGCAACATCCCAATGCCTACAGACTCTGTGAGTACAACTCTCTGAGTATTTCTGGTGCAGGGGAGGTGAAATGCTCATGAAGCTCTGACACAGTGAGAGCTTCTGCCCACTCCCAAAATATTTCCTAGAATAGGATTTACTTTAAAATGAGGACATTTCTTAAAGACTATTCTTAGGACTATTTCTTAAGACTATTAATATTATCTAATTATCTAAATATTATCTATTTTTTCCTAATATTAGATACTGGGTAGAGGGAGAAAAAATCATAAAGGCATCATTAATTTTGACAAGTCCCAGGGACATCTCAGCTCTTAGTGATCAGGCTTAGTCTGAGCTGTCCTTTCTCCAAGCTGCCAACAGAACCTGCCCCCAGCCAGTGCCCTGCAAACAGGCAGGGTTCTGTAGGGCCAAGGAGAGTGCACAGAGATTTGGGCTCTGGGAGTGCTGGCAGGGAGAGCTCAGGCACTGGGAAACACCTGCAGGAGGAAAATCTCCAGGAAACAAAGAGAAGATGAGGCAATGAGAGAAAACAAAAGCCAGAAATGCTGTGGCAGGGAGAGTTCAGAGCTCTCCATAGGAGCCCCTGCAGTGCAGCCCCTCCCTCTGAACAAGCCCCCTCCCTCCTGTCCCCCAGCCAAGCCTCTGCCCTCAGGGCCGGGGCTCCAAGGCGTGCAGCCCCTCTTGTGCAGGCAGAGCTGCAGCAGAGCCGTGGGGCAGCTGTGCAGCCCTGGGCCCAGTTCCCTCTGCAGAGCACAGGGCTGGGAGCAGCTGCCCGGCACTGGGGGGCTCTGGCAGGGGACACAGCTGGCTCAGGGTGACGCTGTCCCCAGTGCCCGGCTGTGGGCAATGCTGTCAGTGCAGCCAGGGAAGGAGCTGCATCTCCCTTAGTCCAGTGCCATCCTAAGGACAGTTGGGAGTCTCCCTGATATTTCAGTGCAAGCTGGGAGCTTCAATGCAGGATGCAAACCTGTCCTGGAGCATCTTTGTGTTATCTGAAAGACCCACAGGGAAAGGCAGAGGTGTTGTGACAGTAAAAGTGCTGTTGGGTTGGTGAAATGAGCATTGTGAGTTTTTGGCTACAAATGTGGAGCTGGGCTGATGTGGATCCATCTGCTCTGAGCAGTACCTGGTGATTTTTTTAGGGGAAATAGGGGAAGCTGATCACCCTCCTCCTGAGAGAGGTTAAAGCCCAGAGAAACTGTGAACAGGTCAGAATGAGAGACCATGTCCTCCCACTCTCCACTCATCACTTTGTCTCATGGAACTTGCTCTGTTCTCCCTGATGGAAGCAGAAAAGCAGAGGGATTGATATCAAAGAATACCAGGAGAGATATTCATGAGCTTATCAGGAAAACTGCAGAACTCTTGAACAGAAAATGGTGTCTGTGTGTTCCAGGGAAGGGTGTATGGGAAATGGCTTTGATTTTGGTTACAAGTGCCTCTCTAACTCCTAACTGTCTTTTTCTCCATAGAGGTACCCAATTCTCAGCCACAACAAATGTCCAACAGCAGCTCCATCAGCCACTTCCTCCTGCTGCCATTGGCAGACACGCGGCAGCTGCAGCTCCTGCACTTCTGCCTCTTCCTGGGCATCTCCCTGGCTGCCCTCCTGGGCAACGGCCTCATCATCAGCGCCGTAGCCTGCGGCCACCTCCTGCACAGCCCCATGTTCTTCTTCCTGCTCAACCTGGCCCTCACCGACCTGGGCTGCATCTGCACCACTGTCCCCAAAGCCATGCACAATTCCCTCTGGGACACCTGGAAAATCTCCTACACTGGATGTGCTGCACAGCTCTTTTTCCTTTCCTCCTTCATTGGAGCAGAGTTTTCCCTCCTGACCGTAATGTGCTACGACCGCTACGTGTCCATCTGCAAACCCCTGCACTACGGGACCCTCCTGGGCAGCAGAGCTTGTGCCCGCATGGCAGCAGCTGCCTGGGCCAGTGCCTTTCTCACTGCTCTCATGCACACGGCCAATACATTTTCCTTGCCCCTGTGCCGAGGCAATGCCCTGGGCCAGTTCTTCTGTGAAATCCCACAGATCCTCAAGCTCTCCTGCTCACACTCCAACTCCCTCTGGGAAACTGGGCTTCTTACTGTTAGTGTCTGTATAGCATTTGGCTGTTTTGTTTTCATTGTTTTCTCCTATGTGCAGATCTTCAGGGTCGTGCTGAGGATCCCCTCTGAGCAGGGACGGCACAAAGCCTTTTCCACCTGCCTCCCTCACCTGGCTGTGGTCTCTCTGTTTGTCAGCACTGGCATGTTTGCCTACCTGAAGCCCCCCTCCATCTCCTCCCCATCCCTGGATCTGGCCCTGTCAGTTCTGTACTCGGTGGTGCCTCCAGCCCTGAACCCCCTCATCTACAGCCTGAGGAACCAGGAGCTCAAGGCTGCAGTGTGGACACTGATGACTGGATGGTTTCAGGAACATTAAACTGCTGGCCAAATTCTGCAAATCACCTATAATAACAGCCATGTTTGATACTTCATGTTTGTTAATTTGGAGGTTCTTTGTTTTTTCATTTTTTAAAATCTTGTTTTCAAATAAATGTCATTGTTTGTGCCATTTCTTATTCTGTTCACTTTACGTCCCCTGTGCCCACAAACTGTGTCAATGATGGGCTGTGCTCTTGCTGCTTTTAATCAAAATTAAGGATCCCCCAGCCAAGTTTTCTGCTGAGAGATCCCCCTTTGGTTCCCTTCTCTGCAGCTGCAGCAGCAATGTCTGTGTGCAGAGCTGGGGGCAGATCAGTGCTGGCACAGCAGCTGTGCCCAGCAGCAGCAGCAGCAGCCCTTGGTGTTGCCAGTGCTGCTGCCGTGGCCCTGCCCCGCTGCCCTGCTGGCCCTGGTGTTGCTGTAGGGCCTGAGTGCTCTCGGGGCCGGGCATAGTGCTGGGGGTGGCAGTGCCGGGGCTGCAGCAGGGACAGGCCGTGGGCACTGCTGGGGCAGCGCTGACGCCTCAGGCCAGGGCCTGGGGGCTGCAGGCTCCTTGCCCAGGCTCTCTCCAGAACACTTTGCCCAGGCCAATGCTGAGCACAGAAAAGCCCCGGGAGCAGCCCCAGGCTGGCCATGGGCAGGCTCGGGGCAAACAGCATGGCTGGGGCTCTGCAAGGTGCCTGAGGGCAACTGGGATCTTACTGGGATCACAATGGGAGAGGCTGGGCCCATGCTGTGGGAGACTGGGATCATCCTGGATCATACTGGCAGAAACTGGGACTGCACTGTGGGTGACTGGGAGTGGCTGTGAGCAACTGGAATCAGGCTGGAAGCAACTGAGGACAACTGGGAGTGACTGGGAACATGCTGGGAGCAACTGGGATACACTGGGAGAGACTGAAACCACAGTGGGGGTAAATGGGAGCAGCTGTGCCCATGCTGGGGTCATACTGGGATCCTACTGGAACCAGACTGGGAATGACTGGAAAGATGCTGGCTGTGACTGGAACCATGCTGGAGGTGACTGGGAGCAACTGGGCTCAAACTGGGAGTGACAGGCAGTCACTCAGGGCATGATTGGAATAATACTGGGAGTATCTGGGAATGACTTTAACAATACTGGGGTTGACTGAAACCATACTGGGGTTGACTGGGTCCTACTGGGTTCATCCTGGGAGCCACTGGGATTACAATGGGTGTGAACAGATCCTGACTGGGGGTTACTGGGAGCTACTGTTGGGAGGAAAATGTGGACACATTGGGAGCAACTGGGACTGGAAGGGACTGGGACCGTGCTGAGGGGACTGAGACCACATGTGGGGCAACTGGGATCATACTGGGACCACACTTTAGGAACCTGCCAGAAACTGGGTTCATACTGCAACCAACTGGACTAACTGGAAGAGATTGGGATTGCTCTAGGTAACCAGAATGTTACTGAGGAAACTGGGATATACTGGAAGTGCCTGTAACTATCCTGAGGACAATGGAATCACACTGGGAGGAACTGGGAACAACTGGAACTAATCTGGCAGCAGCTGGGATGACACGGAGGGTGACTGGACTCCTACTGGGATTGACTGGGAGTGGATGTGAACAACTGGAATCACACCGAAAGCAACTGTGAGGAACTAGGAGTGACTGGGAGCATGCTGGGAGTGACTGGGATATACTGGGGGAGACAGGGAGCAATGAGGATCACACTGAAGGCTACTGGAGTCATGCTGGAATTGACAGGGAGCAACTGGGATCACACTGGGGGCCACTGACATCATACTGGGAGTTACTGGGATCATACTGGGATTTTAGTGGGTGTTAATGGACCCTGACTGGGGGTTACTGGGAGCTACCAAACCCATGCTGAGAGCCTACTGGGGATACACTGGAAACAACTTGGAACAACTGGCAATGACAGGATGCATGCTGGTGACAACTGAGATTTACTGCCAGTGACTGGGATAAAACTGGGGGCAACTGAACCATGCTGAGGCAACTGGGAGTTCCTGACAATGACTACGAGAATGTTCAGGGCAACTGGGATATACTGGGAGTGCCTGAGATCATGCAGATGGTGACTGGGATCACACTGGGAGCCACTGGGAATGTGCTGGGGGAAACTGGGACCATGCTGGGGGTAACTGGGCACAAGTGTGAGTGACTGAGGCCCTGCTGGGAGAGACTGGCATCATACTGGACTCATTCTGGGATTGTACTGGGAGTTACTGAGGCTGTATTAAGGGCAGCTTGGAACACACTGGACGAAAAGTGGGAGCAACTGGGAGCAACCTGGACCATGCTAGGGGCAAATTGCATCATAATGGGGAAGGACTGGCAGTGACTGGGCTCATACTGGAAGTGCCAAGGAAACTGGAACCACATGAGAGGGACAACTGGAGTCACACTGGGAGCAGCCATGCCCGGCACCAGGACCCCCGAACCCCTGTCTCGGCCATCCCGCCCCTCCAGCCCCAGCACCCCCCACGAGGGTCTCAGCAATCCCAGGGGTCCCCCTCTCTCTGGGTCCACACTTTGGGGTTCTGGGGGTCTCCTCTCTCTGGGGTCCTGCTCAGTGAAGCCGCTGCTCTCCCCACGGCTCCCCAAACTTGGTGTCCCATCGCCCCCGCCGGTCCTGTGTGGTGTCAACGTGGCCCTGGCAGAGTTTGGAGGGTGTGGCCCAGGAAGTCCAACGCACACTACAGGGGGATGCACATCCCCCAGCCCCCCACCCGGCCTCTGCTTCCATCACCACTGGGACCCCCCAAAAACACCTCCCAGGCACCCCCCAATGTCCCCCCTAGGGGCATCTCTGGCTTGGCTTTGGAGCCCTGCAAGCTCCAAACATCCCCCCAAAATCTAGGGACGCCCTTTGGAAAATCTGGGGAGAGCTCCCCCTCCCCAGGGACCTGTGGGATGAGAGGTGATGGTCCCAGGGTCTGCGAGTTCAGGGAGCGCTGGAGCCACCGGGTTTTTCCTCTCCTCTTCTCCTGCTTCCTGCTGCCACTCCGCCTCTTCCTCCTTCTCTCCCTCCTTCCTCATTCCTGGGACATCTCACAGCTTGCAGGAGGAGCAGGGATGGAGCCAGGACACGTCGGAATGTGGCAGGGGAGGGGCTGTGTACCCTTGAAATTGGCATGACTGGCAGTGACTGGCTTTGACTGGGATCATACAGTGACTGGGATTTGTACTGACATCATACTGGAATCATACTGGGAGCAGCTGGGCCCATGCTGGGGGAAACTGGGTTCCCACTGAGGGAGTCTGGGATCATACTGGATTCATACTGGGAGTCAGGAGCCTGCAGGGGGTAATTGAGGCCATGCTGGGGGAAATTTGCATATACTGGGAGTGACTGGGATCATGCTGAGTGTGACCAGTAGCAGCTGGGAGCAACTGGGATCATGCTAGGAGAAACTGGGAGGAACAGGGAGTGACTGGGTGCATGCTGGGGGTGATTGGAAGCAACTGGGCTTATAGTGGGATGAACTGGGGTCATGCTGGAGGTGACTGGGATCATACTGGCAGTGAGTGTGACTGCACTGAGGCTGACTGGGAGTGGTTGTGAGCAAATGGGATCATGCTGGAAGGAACTGGCATACACTGGGAGACACTGGGAGTGACTGGAACAAAAGTGAGGGTGAAAGGGAGCAACTGGAACCATGTGGGGTGCAACTGGTTCATACTGGCAGTGACTGGGACCACACTGGGCTCATCTTTGGATCCTATTTGGAGTGACTGGACTAATACTGGGAGTTCCTGAGAGTGGCTGGGAACATACCCTGCACATCATCCCCCATACTGGGGGTGACTGAGAGCAACTGGGAGCATGCTGGGAGCAAATGGCATCATACTGGGACTGAGGGGGTTGATCTAGCTGGAGGCAACTGGGACCATACTTGGAGTGATTGGAAGGAAGTGGGATTTTACTGAGACTACACTGGGAGTGCTGGCATGTGACTAGGCTTATACTGGAGGTTACTGTGCTCATATTGGTGTTGAAAGGGAGCAACTGGGATCACACTATGGGCTGCTGGGAGCAACAGAGAGAAACTGGGATCGTGCTGCAAGCAAACTGGAGGAACTGTGAATGACTGGATGCATGCTGGAAGCAACTGGGATATACTGGACGTGACTGAGATCATAGTGGGATAATAAGCACTTTACTGGGATCACTGGGAGTGTCAGGGAATCACTATGGACATCCTGAGGGTCACTGGGATATACTGGGAGTGTCTGTAACCATACTGAGGATGACTGGGAACACACTGGGGACAATGGGGACCATTCTGGGAGTAACTGGGAGTGAGTGGGAATGACTGGGTCTATACTGGGGGCAACTGGGCATGACTGAGACCATGCTGGAAGGGACTGATCATCTATGCAGTGATTGGGACTATACTAGGGGCAACTGGGTGCAACTGGGATCATACTGGGTAGGACCTGGATGACACTACAGGGGACTGGGATCATAATGGGAATGACCGGGAGCATGCTGAGGGCTGTTTGGACCCTGGTGGGAGCAACTGGGATATACTAGAAGCAACTGGAACTGCATAGAGGGTGACTTGTAGTGAATGTGGGGAACTAGAATCATGCTGGAAGCAACTGGGAGGAATTGGGAGTGACTGGGAACATGCTGGTGTAAACAGGAATATACTGAGGGAGACTGGGAGGCACTGGGATCATACTGGGAGTGACTGGAACCATGGCAGTGGCCTGGGCTGAGTGATGTGGGGCCTCAGGGTGCACAGGGAGCACTGTGACACTGCGGGGCCTGCTGGAACCAAGGGGACATTGTGACACTCTGCGCCTGCCCTGCCCGTGGGGTGTTCCAGGAGCCCCGGGGTGCCCAGGGCAGCAGAGCAGAGCCCCTGGCTCAGGGGGCAGCAGCTCCCTGGGTCAGCCTGGGCAGGCGGGCGGCAGGGAATCACCAGGGAGGAGAGGAAGCCCAAGGCCCAGCTCCCCAAGGGCAGCACCAGCTGAGGGATGGGGCAGGAGGGAGAGGCCGCTGCTGGGACAGCGCCGGGGCTCCCCAGCACTGTGCCAAGGCAGTGCCACCATCCCACACTGCCTCCTGCTCCTCCTGCTGCTCCTCCTGTGCCCGCAGCTGGAGCAGTGTCAGCCTCAGGGCAGCCAGGGCCGGGCCTGGTCCCTCCATGGGGACAGGGACAGGTCGGCATGGCCCCACAGCCCCACAGCTCCAGCAGCAGCAGTGGGAGCCATCGTGGCCTGGCCCAGGGGACCCTGGAGGAAAGTCCCAAATCTTCACTTTTGGCCAGATTGTGATGATCTCCAAGACCCCAGCGCAGTTGGGATCCCCTATTTGAGCTTGTTGTGTGATCAGAGCGATCCCCTTGCTTCACATGGCATAAATGCCAGGGTGTGAGGAAGGGACTTTCCTTTTGAACCTCCAAAGTTTCTTTTACTTTTAATGGGTCCCACTGAGAAAGTGTCCCCAGCCCCTGGCAAGGCACATCCTGTCCCTCCCTCCTTGCTCTTCCCAGGCCACTGGGATGTGGGGATGTGCAATGCCAAAGACAGCACCATGGGGCAGCCCCTGCCAGGCTGCTGAGCAGGGACAAAGAGGCAAGGAGGCCCCATTGCTGCCAGGGTCACTTGTCCCCTGCTGGCCTCAGGCCCAGGGCCGGCAGCCATGGCCAAAGTGCTGCAGGAGTTGGCTCTGTCAGGACCTTTCAGCTGCTGCCCATGCCTGTGCTCTGTCCAGCCCAGGCTGTCCTACAGTGTCCATGCCCTGCGCCTCTGTCCCTGCAGGCTGTCGTCATCCCCCAGCTGCCCCAGCTGGCTGGCCCCTTCCTTTGCTGACAGCTCTGCATCCTGCCTTCCTCTGTCTGGGCACACAAAGCCTTGGGCTTGTTACCAAAATATTTAGATCAGTTTTTACAGTGCCTGTTAAATTTCAGCAGAGAAACAAGGCATTGAGTGGCTTTCCCAGCAGAGATGGTTGGAAGAGAAGAAGACACCTGGCTCAAGGGTGCAGTGATAGAAAAAGCAAGGACAGAAACTGGGAACTTGCAAGGACTGAAAGCGGGAACTTGGCATGGGATTTACGGAAATGGGTAAATATCATTACACATGTAGCAACTACATATAAGCAACACACTTTTAGAATCACATGTCCACATAAGGTTTGGTGTTATCTCCTGCTGGACCTCAGCCCTGAATAAATGATGCCCTCTTTAACACCAATTTAGTGTTAAGCAGTCTTTTTCTGGTTTTTATGGGATTTGGTAGCAGTGTGGCCTTCTTGACCCACGGAGTCAACTGTGACGCTGTGGAACTTCATGGAATAAAGGATCCATGGTTACACTGGGGAACCAACGAGGTCTTGGTGACAACATGACAGCTCCTGGAACCAGAAGTCCAATGTGACACAGCAAAGCCTCATGGAGCCAAGGGTCTGTTGTGACACTCTGTGGCCTCATGGAACCACGAGCCTTTGTGACACAGCGGGGCCACCTGGAGCCAAGGGGCCATTGTGACACTGAGGAACCTCATGGAACAAAGGGTCCATTGTTACACTGGGGGGCCCTGTGGAACCATGGGGACCATTCTGATACTGTGGTGCTCCATGAAACAAAGGGGCCATTCTGATGGTACCAAGGGGCCAATTGTGTCACAGTGGGGTTTCGTAGAACCAAAGGTCCATTGTGACATTGCAGGGCCCCATGGAACAATGGAGACCATTATGACTCTTTGGGACCCACTGGATCCAAGGAGCCCTTGTGACACTGCAGGGCTTTGTTTATCCACGAGGCCATTTTACCATAGCAGGCCTCATGGAATCAAGGGGACCACAGTGACACTGTGGGGCTCCCTGAGATGAAGGGTCCATTTTGACACCATTGCAGAACAAAGGAGACCATTGTGACACTACAGGGTATCATGGACCCAAGGAGGCCATTTTGAAGCAGCGTGGCCTCATGGAACCACGGAGATCACAATGAGACTTTGAGGCCTCAACTAACCTAAGGACCATTGTGGCACTGCAGGGACTCATGGAACCAAGGGCACAACAGTGACACTGTGAGACTCCAAGGGACCAAGGGAGCATTCTTACACTGCAGAACCAAGGGTCCACTGTGACACAGCAGGGCCTCATGAAAGCATGGAGGCAAATTTTAAAGTTTGAGGCCTCATGAAGCCAAAGGGCCATTGTGGCACTCCAGGACCTTGTGAAACCAAGGGGACCCTGGTGACACTGTGGGGTCTCATGGAAACAGTGATCAATTGAGACATTGCAGAGCCTTATGGAATCATGGAAACTACTGTGACACAACAGGCCTCATTTAACAGAGGGACCACTGTGACACTCTGCGGCCCCACAGAACCAAGGAGTCCATTGTGACACCATGGGGCCTTGTCAGGCCAAGGGGCAATCGTGGCACTGTGTGGCACTGTTACAGATGAATGTGGGGGTTTGAATAAGTCCCTGCCCTTTGCCCAGGCCTCTGGCAGCAGGCAGGAGCTTTATTGAGGTGGCCAGCAACCCAAAACTCACTCTTGTTTTCAAGTTCTTTAAAAATGGCTGACTCGGTTTATTATAGAATGGATGATTTATTTAATAGACAGAAAATGAACAGACATAAGAGTTAAACTAATACTACACAGGAATAAGGAAAAGAAGAAACTACTAGTAGATATATACAGCATTCGATTAAAGGTACCTATTAATATTACTGCTAGCAAGGAAATAATATAACTTAGGATTCAATGTATCTTACCATCCAATTCTTGGTGGGGCACACATGGAGATTCTTTCCCTCAATCCCCAGGGAAGTAACCATGGAATCTGTGTTTAGACTCCAGGGAGACATCCTTTACACCTTCAGGGTGTGCGTGTATCACAGAGGCTTCTGCCTCTGTGATAGCTCATTTGTCTTTTATAGTTTGTAAAACAGTGTGTCTCAGTCAAGAATATTTCTTTTATCGCTTCCCACATCTGCTCTGCAGACTAAGATGTTGATTCTTAGCTGAAGCCTGAACCCTTTTGGGACAAGAGATGACCCTTTGCTGGGCCTTTCAGCCCAGGTTATCTCTTTACGCACCAGCAATCTGTGGCAGAGAGTAGGGGGGTAGACATCCTGCCACAGGCACCATTGAACCAAGGCGACAATTGTGACACTGCAGGCCCCCACAGAACTAAGGATTCATGTAACGGTGCAGGACCCCATGGAACCAAAGGTTGAACGTGACATCGTGGGGCTTCATGGAATACTGGAGACTATTAGGACAGTTCAAGGCCTCTTTGAATCAAGAGGCTAGCAGGACCTTTTGGAAGCAAGGAGACCATTGTGACACTGCAAGGCCTCATGGAAGCAAGGGATAGTTTACATAGTTACACTATGTTGGATTATGCCCTTTTCTGATCCAGAGATGGGGCAACTGAGAGGCATTTTAAAAACTTTTATTCCATTTTCAGTCTCATGTGAAGGGTGAGACGATACAGATGTTATAATTCACGCCACCACAATCAGAAGCCAAACTATTTATGAATTACAATACATTATAAGCAATCCTTGGCCTATTAGCTTTTGCCACACAATGCTGTTAATGTCTTAAAGCCAATCTTCTAAAATTACCCCTCGTGGGTCCTACTACAATGCATCTTTCATAGTTCTATATCTCCAAAGTATCTAGTCTTATTTGCAGGGCCATCATTTGAAATGTGTTCCTAGTTCCTTTTCTCTCTCAACAATGTCTGTCCTATTCCATGGCATTTCTAAGTCAGCATTTTCTATCTTGAAGTTTGCATACAGATGCACGTTATATGAGCCTTCTGTCAGGCTTTGTGAATTCTCAACAAATACATTTCCCACACCACTTTCATCCAGTGTGTTCCCACTTCTCCCAGTTGTCCCTAGCATAGTCCCAGTCATTCCCAGTATGATGCCAGTCTCTCTCAGCATGGTCCCAGTCATGCCCAGTTGCCCACAGTGCAGACCAGTCACTCCAACCTGCTCACAGCAGTTCCCAGCATGGTCCCACTTCTCCCCAGTGTGCTCGTTTGAAAACAAAACCAACAGCAGATCCCAAGTGAGAACTGTTCCATGACCCATTTCTTGTAACTCTGGGGGGATATCTTCTGTTAATGGGCCAGCTTTAAAAACCAGGTGGGGCAGTGTTCTTTATCTCTTCCACCACCCACAGTCCCTCCAGGGAGATATCTTCTCTTAATGGGCCACTGAGTCTCACTGCATGACTGATCAAATTCCATCATCCCATTGTGGGATGCTCCACCCAGGGGGAGGAGCCAAGCATTCCTACCTGGATATAACCTGAGATTTAACACACCAGAAGCAGCCTGTTTCCACTGGATTCCCAGAGGAACACCAGACCCATCTACACCAGCACTGGACCTTGAGGAGAATCTACACCCTTCTACAAGATTGTTGCTTCAACAAAACCACATCTGTGACTCCAGGAGGACTTCAGCCATGATTCGATTGGACTGCTACCAACACCCTGCCTAAGTGGGTATCAGGTTGTATTCTGACTCTGTGAGTGTTTCTTTTTCTTACTATTGAATTTTTAGTTTAATTTTCTTACTAAAGAACTGTTATTCCCATATCTTTGCCTGAGAGCCTGTTAATTTCAAAATTATGTGGGTTTTATGTGGGGGTTTATGTTTTCCATTTCAAGGGAGGCTCCTGCCTTCCTTAGCAGACACCTGTCTTTCCAAACCAAGACAGGGAGCTTGACCCAGATAATCTGGGAGGTCCCTGAGCTGAGGTTTTCTTTGGGGGGATTTTTGGAGAATGAAGAACTGCAAAGCTGAGTGGAAAATGCCCCTTAGGGGGACATTGTGGGGTCCCTGTGGCAGCTGCCAGCAGAGGCAGCCTGGAGGAGCAGAGCCCTGTGTGCCCCAGGACCCCAAAGTGGGGAGCCCAGAGAGGGGGGAGCGCCGTGATTCGTGGGAGCCTCAACAGCCTGGAGAGGGGCAGGGGGGACACCTTGGACCTCCTGCACCCTGAAGCAGAGAAAAAGGAGAGATGGACCCCAAAATTTCCCTGCATCCCTAAGTGGGGAGATGGAAAAGGGGAACTTTTTGTATTCCTGGGACTCCTAGAAGCCTGGGGAGGGCAGGGACCGAGTAGATGGGGGACCCTCAATACAAGCGTGACCCCCAGCAGCTGGGACAGGGGGTACCCCTGAACACCAAAGGGGAGAGACCAGGGATAGGGAATACCTTGGAGGCATATTCAGGGCTGAATCTTGGTGTTTGGGAGGTTTATATGGGCACCAGATGTCTGGTGGCTTCTAGAGATGGACTTGGGCAGAGGAACATTTAAACTCAATGTGCTCATCTGTTGTTTTTCCACAAACCAGGATTTCCCATTCCAAAACCTTGACCAGATGGAGGAGAAGGCTGCAAGGAAGAGGAAGATGCCGTGGGACAGCCAGGCAGGTGAGGAGGAAGAAACTGCCCCTTTCCCCCTCTCTCCTGCTCCATCTCCCAGCCCATCATGGCCTCCGGCTTCAGGACAACCCCGCTGGCAATGATGTCCTGCCGGGAATGCATTGGGGGGATCTCCTTCCCCTTCCCTCTGGAAGGGAGGCAAATCCCATCCTCTCCTTGTCCTTCCTACCCCAGACAGGGACCTGAGGACGGAGACCAGGGAGGAAAAATCCCCTCGGAAGAACCTTGTGGAAGAGGCCGTTTTGAGCAGATCCATAGGACAGAACTCCCATGGTAAGGAAAAGACCCGGCGATCCAGCATGAGGAGGGGCTCCAAACCCATCCCAGGTGGCTCTGGGGAGGAAATACCCACCCTGTTCAAAGAAGGAGGACAGAGCTTCATCTGGGGCTCAGAGCTGGTGGTCCATGAGCAGCTTCAAGATGGGGAGAAGCCCTACAAGTGCTTGGAGTGTGGGAAGAGCTTCAGCCGGAGCTTCAATCTTACCCAGCACCAGATGATCCACACTGGGGAGAGGCCTTACAAGTGTCCCAAGTATTGGAAGGAGTTTCAGACCAGCTCAGATCTCCTTGCACATCAATGGATTCACACAAAGGAGAGGCGTTTCTGCTGCCCCCACTGCAGGAAGGGCTTCAAACAGAAGTCCACCCTTGTCACCCACCAGCGCATCCACACCAGGGAGAGGCCCTACGAGTGTGGGGAATGTGGAATGAGCTTCAGCCAGAGATCCAGCCTGATCTGCCACCAGAGGATCCACACCAAGGAACGGCCCTACGAGTGTCCCCAGTGTGGGAAGAGCTTCAGCCAGAGATCCAACTTGATACGCCACCATAACATCCACGCTGAGGAAAGGCCATACAAGTGTGGGAAATGTGGGAAGGGCTTCAACCAGAGGTCCCAACTGATCATCCACCAGATGATCCACACTGGGGAGAGGCCCTATGAGTGTTCCCACTGTGGGAAGAGGTTTCGGAGCAGCTACCATGTCCTTGTGCACGAGCGCATTCACACAGAGGAGAGGCCCTTCCGCTGCCCTGACTGCGGGAAGGGCTTCAAGCGCAACTCCCACCTCATTACCCACCGGCGCATCCACACTGGGGAGAGGCCCTACGAGTGTCCCCATTGTGGGAAGAGCTTCACCCAGAGCTCTGCCTTGACCCAACACCAACGGAGGCACAGGTAAGGGAAGCGCTTTGAGCGCCCCGACTGCAGGAGGAGTTCCCTCCACTGTTCCAACTTCATCCAGAATCAGAGGATCCAGAATGGGCAGAATCCTGGTGATCAACATTCCCAGTGATCTGTGTTGGGAAAGACACTGGGCTGGTGGTCCTTTAGCTTGGTGGTCCATAATATTCTTTTGATTCATCTTCATTATTTTAAAACAGAAATAATTGGGGTAAAAATCAACAAATTCATCAAAGGCATCCAAAGTCTCACTTTTATCTAGTGTTTCAATGGAATCTGGGATTCAGAGAGATACTTGGAAGGATTTGGGGGTTTGGGAGATATTTGGTGCAGTTGTCTGCATTTCTTGGCTCGCAAAGAGACAAGAGGGTTTGATCTGTCACCTGAAAACCACTCAATCCCACCCAAAATGACTTGATTCCACATCCCCTCAGGGGAGAATAGGGTTGGAAGGGGATTGGGTGAAGTGGGATGTAAATCAGGAGGGGTGAGGTGGGCATTGGTTGGGGCAGGATGGGTGGGATGGGGTTTGGGAGGTGTGAAATGGGTGAAATGCAGCTTGGGAAGGGGGTGTTGATGTCCAGCAGGGGTTGGGACTGGGGAGGTGGGGCGGGGTCTGGAATGAGACAGCCAAAGTCTGAGGATGATGAAGGCAGGGGGAGCCCGTTACTGAGTGAATTTTTGGATATTCCACATGCCTGAAGAGATTTTGGGGTATCTCACATCTCTGAGGCGGTTTTGGGGCACTCCCCAACTCTTGGGAAGTTTCCTGAGAGCAGCTCCATGGAGCCCCATTGCCAGGGTGGTTGCCTTGGGCACGAGCTCAGAGCTGCAGCCAGAGTCTGTTGCCTCCGTGCTGGAGAGAAGAGAAATGATGAATGGCCCCAGACATCTGCAGGGTGTGTTTGGGGGACAGGGCAAGCTCTGCATAGGTGGGGCAGTCACTGCCCAGCCCCACTCACTGCAGCCTCTGGTCCAGCCCCAAAGTGGCTGCCAAGCTCCTGACGCCCGAAAACCCCACCTGTGGAGGGACCAGAGCAGGTGAGGCTGTGACACGGTGTGACACTGACACATCCACGGCCCGGAGCTCACAGCAGCTGAAATGGTGCTGGATCCAGGGGCAACTGTGGATCTCTCTCTCCCTCTCTCTCTTCTCCTGACTTCCTCTTCTCAAAATCTGGAGAACCTGAAGTTGGACAGGTTACAGTTTGTTTCTACCAGCGCTTTGTGAAGAGATTTACTGTAATTCCATGTTGCTTTAAGATTTCCCAAGTACCTTATTCTCTGAAGTTTGCAACTAAAAGTTTGTTCTGCACCCTCCTGAGAAGTTTGTTGTTTTTTCCCATGTGCTGCCTGAGGGGATCGAGATACCTCAAGTCCCTTTCCAACACCAGCTGAGCGAGCTTGGGGCACAGCAGCAGGAACTGCAATGCTGAGGAGGCCTGGCTGGCTGGAGGAAGCAGAAAGGCCAAGCCCTGAGCCCAGCCTGGCACAGCAGGGCCTGTCCCTCACGGTGGCTCGGGGCTGTTTGAGGGGCACTGGGATGGGAGGGGCAGCAAGGACAAATGGCATCAAACTGCAACCCCTGCCAGCCTCCTCAGGGAGGGGCCAGGGAGGACCAAAGTGCAGCTCCTGAAAGGAAAGTTCCTTTCAGTGGGGCTTCCAGAGGCGCTGCCAGAGCCCAGGGGACAAAGGCCTGGGTGCCTGTGGCCCTGCCAGCCGTGCCCAGCCCTTGGCCATGTGTCCTGTAGGCTGTGGCCCCCTGTGCGTGCTGCTGCTGTGCCCTGGCCGGCTGCACACGCCCATCTGGCTGTGCCCCCAGCATTTCTCAGCCCAGCATTTCTGTGCCCTCCCTGGGCTCCCTGCACCCAGCGCTGCCGGCTCCTGGCACACAGAGCCAGGCCATGGCCCAGGCTCACGCTGGGACACCTTCTGCACCAAATTCTACCCTGGGAGGGACTTTGCTTTTTCCTCACCTCCCATGTGAACTTTCCAAGCTGCACTTTGGGGACGTTTCCCTTTCTTCCCATTCCCAAGAAAACTCTGTCTTCTGCTGTTCACAAACAGAGAAGGGCTGCTTGGGGATGTGGTGGTCAGAGGCCATCTGGGGTACAGTGACCATGAAATAATCGAGTTTTCACTATTCAGTTAAACAAGGAGGGGGCACCAACAAAATTCCACACTGGACATCCAGAGGGAAGACTTCAGCCTCTTCAGGAGGCAGACTGGGAAGTTCTGAACCAGGTACTGATTTTTTTAAGTGAAGAAGCCCTTTAAAACAAATTCATCCAGAAAGGGCGGACATACTTCTAGAGAGAAATCTTGAATTCACAGGAGCAGGCTGTCCCTGTGTGCCAAAAAATAAGCCAGCAAACTTGCCTGGCTGGGTAGGGCTTTAGCAATAACTCAGGGTTAAAAAGGGAGTGCATCACCCTTGAACAGAGAGGCAGGAAAGTCTGGAAGTATTTAAGGTTGTTTTTCGGTCGTGAGAAAGAAAATTAGGGAGGTGAAAGCTCAATCAGGGCTTAACCTGGTTGCTGCTGAATAGGATAATAAAAATGTTTTTATAAATACATTAATGGCAAAAGGTGGGGCAAGGACAACCTTCACTCTTTATTGGATGCAGGGGGGAATACTGTAACTAAAGATGAGGAGAAGGCTGAGGTACTAAACACCTTCTTTGCCTCAGTTTTCAGCAATAAGACAGGTTGTCCTCAGGACAAGTGTTCTCCTGAGCTGGTAGGTGGGGACAGGCAGCAGAACAGCCCCCTGTGATCCAGGAGGAAGCATCTGGTGACCTGCTGAGCCACTCAGATGCTCACAGGTGTATAGGATCAGATGGAATCCATTCCAGGAGGATGAGGAAGCTGGTAGATGAGCTCCCCAAGCTGCTCTCCTTCATTTCTCATCAGTCCTGGCTCACTGTGGAGCTCCCAGATGCCTGGAGGTGACAATGTGATCCCATCCCCAAGAAGGGCTGGAAGGAGGATCTGGGGAACTCCAGGCCTGTCAGCCTGACCTCAGTGCCCTGCAAGGTTATGGAACAGATCACCTTGAGTGCCATCACACGGCACCCAGAGCATGGCCAAGGGATCCGAGCCAGCCAGCGTGGGTTTAGGAGGGGCAGCCCTGCCTGACCAACCTGATCCCCTTTTATACCCAGGTGGCCTGCCTGGTGGATGCAGGAAAGGCTGTGGATGTGTCTACCTGGACTTCAGAAAAGCCTTGGACACCGTGAGCCACAGCATTCCCTGGAAAAGCTGCAGCCCACAGCTTGGGCAGGTTCCCTCTTTGCTGGGAGAATGAAGAACTGGCTGGAGGCTGGGCCCAGAGCGTGCTGGGGATGGTGCTGCATGCAGTGGGTGTCCAGTCACTGGTGGTGTCCCCAGGGATGTGTGTTGGGCCCAGTCCTGTTTAATGTCTTCTTGGAGGATCTGGTGAGGGGATCGAGTCCACCATGAACAAATCGCAGCTGACACCAAGCTGGGTGTGAGTGTGGATCTGCTGGAGGGCAGGACAAGAAGACACAGACTTAGGCTACACCAGGTTTAGCCTGGAAAATAGGAAGAAGTTCTTCTCTGAAAGGGGAATTGGGAATTGGGATGGGCTGACCAGGGGAGAGGTGTCAGAGTCATTGTCCCTCTCCAGTGGCACTTAGTGGCATGGTCTGGGTGACAAGGTGATATTTGGGCATTGGTTGGACTTGATCTCAAAGGTCTTTTCCAACCTGTCTGATTCTGTCATTCTGTGAGGATTGGGGCACTCAGGGGAGCAAGAGGACATTGTGACTGTGTGGGGCCTCATGGAGCTAAGAGGAACTAAGAGGACTACAGTGACACTGTGCAGCCCCAAAAAACCAAGGGGCCATTGTGACGCTTTGGGGCTTCATGAACCAAAAGGCAGGTTGACACTACAGGACCCCATGAAACCAAGGGAACACAGAACACATCTGGCTGGCTTGCCCTCCCCAGGGGCTGCCTTACAGTTCCAGCTGATCTTCACATCTCAGGGGCCACTTCTCCTCTGCCCCTGAAGCACTGGGGCTCTGGGCTTTGCTTCTTGCAGAAAAGAACTGTCCTTGTCCTCCAGGTGCCCATGGACAAAATGGGGAATTCACCTCTAACATTCTAAATATCCTGGGATAGCTCCCAGACAAAAACTGCCATGACTGACAAGTCTGGCTGCTCTTGGCTTCCTGAGGTCCAGCTCTCACCTGCCTTTGAAACACCAGAGCTCCATGCTTTCCTTGCTATGGAAAAGACCCATCTCTCCTGTCCAGTAACCTATGACAGAAATTAGGATTCCACCTCCAAAATTCCCTACATGCAAGAGTTCTTTCAGACAAAATCTGCCATTACTGAGGAGTCTTGCTGGCCTTGGCCTCCTGAGGGCTGGCTCTCACCTGTCTTTCAAACACTGCAGCTCCATGCTTTCCTTTTTATGCAAAAGAACTGTCACTCTTGTACAGGTACAAGTGGCCAAAATTGGGATTCCACATTAAAAATTCCATATATCCAAGGGTTACTCCTAGACAAGCCTGCCAGGACAGACAGATCTGGTTTGCCTTGGCCTCAAGGGAGCCGCCTCTCATGTCTCTTAAAACACCTGGACTTTGCTTTTTCCCATCTGTCCCTGAAACACTGGGGCTCCATAGATCCCTGCCTGTTGAGCCATTGTGGCCTTGTGGAACCAAGGGGCCATTGTGACACTGGAACCTTGTGGAACCAAGAGGATCACAGTGATACTGTGGCATTACATGGAATCAAGGGGACCATTGACACTGCAGGGCCTCGTGGGACCAAGGGAACACGGAACAGGTCA
>JAJEOU010002082.1:0-14384 GCA_021534815.1 Acrocephalus arundinaceus
GAAACCACCCTTGCAGCAGTTGCAGGATGAGCCTGGGCCTCCTCTTCAGAAGGCCCAGCAGCCCAGGTCCCTCAGCTTTTCTTCACAGCCCCAAGCCCATCCTGTCAGTCCTGCTGAGCCTCTGCAGCTCCTCCTCATTGCCCACAACAGGGAGCCCCACAGCCAGACACACCAGCCCAGATGGCCCCCTGGCCTGGGGTGCCTCTGGCAAGGGAGCAGCACGAGGCACTGCAGGAGCCTGCAGACAATTCCTGAAGCACTTGGAGGATGATCCTGCTCCCCAAGGGACGTTCCATGGTGCCCAGTCAGGAACTGAAATGGGGAGTGGGGCCAGAGATGAAAGGGCAATCAGGGATGGGCTGTTTGCAGGGGAAATAAAAGGATTGGCAAAAGGAAAAAAATTTGTACCAGGAAAGGAAAGAAAGCAAAGGTGAAAGAAAGGAAATGTTCAGGGAAGTTTGGGAGTGGCTGCCAGGCAGCCCTGGCTCAGAGCAATAACGTCTGCAGTGGCACAGGAACCTCCCAGCTGATGGGAACAAACTTTCTGTGTGACTTTAGAGGCCACCACAAACCTGGGTGGTTTCCCTGCTGTCCCCCAGCCCTCCTGGCCCCAGGGGCTGATGGCATTTGTGCTCCCTCAGCTTCATCTCCCCACACCAACACCATGGGGGTGCTGACGCCTGCTCTGGGCAGTGCAAACAGGGGCTCCTGAGGCAGTGCTGCCGTGTCTGTGCCTGCAAGGATGCGGCACCTGTGTGAGCTGGGGAGAGGCCAGGGCTGCAGAGGGGGGATGTTGTTGGCAGGTGCATGAGGACGCTGTGGGACGCTGCCCTGGGGTGTCCAGCACAGTGGGGATGGATCAGCCCCTGCTCTGCTGCTCCTTCCCTTGTCTCCCCCAGGCACCTTGCAGAGCCCCAGCCATGCTGTTTGCCCCCAGCCTGCCCACGGCCAGCCTGGGGCTGCTCCCGGGGCTTTTCTGTGCTCAGCATTGGCCTGGGCAAAGTGTTCTGGAGAGAGCCTGGGCAAGGAGCCTGCAGCCCCCAGGCCCTGGCCTGAGGCGTCAGCGCTGCCCCAGCAGTGCCCATGGCCTGTCCCTGCTGCAGCCCCGGCACTGCCACCCCCAGCACTGTGCCCGGCCCCGAGAGCACTCAGGCCCTACAGCAACACCAGGGCCAGCAGGGCAGCGGGGCAGGGCCACGGCAGCAGCACTGGCAACACCAAGGGCTGCTGCTGCTGCTGCTGGGCACAGCTGCTGTGCCAGCACTGATCTGCCCCCAGCTCTGCACACAGACATTGCTGCTGCAGCTGCAGAGAAGGGAACCAAAGGGGCATCTCTGCAGAAAACTTGGCTGGGAGATCCTTGAGTTCTTTAAAGCCACCAAGAGTGCAGCCCCTCATTGACACAGTCTGTGGCACAGGGAAGGTGGAGAAAAAAAATGAGAAATGGCACAAACAATGACATTTCTTTGTGGACAAGATTAAAAAAAAACAAAAAAGAACCTCCAAAAAAACAACAGAAGTATCAAAGATGACTTTTATTACAAGTGATTTGCAGATATTGGCCAGTAGTTTAATGTTCCTGAAAACATCCAGTCATCGTTCTCCACACTGCAGCCTTGAGCTCCTGGTTCCTCAGGCTGTAGATGAGGGGGTTCAGGGCTGGAGGCACCACCGAGTACAGAACTGACAGGGCCAGATCCAGGGATGGGGAGGAGATGGAGGGGGCTTCAGGTAGCAAAATGCAGTGCTGATAAACAGAGAGACCACGGCCAGGTGAGGGAGGCAGGTGGAAAAGGCTTTGTGCCGTCCCTGCTCAGAGGGGATCCTCAGCACAACCTTGAAGATCTGTACATAGGAGAAAACAATGAACACAAAACAACACAATACCAAACTAGCACTAACAGCAATGAGCCCAAGTTCCCTGAGTGGATTGAGCAGGAGAGCTTGAGGATGTGTGGGATTTCACAGAAGAACTGGCCAGGGCATTGCCATGGCACAGGGGCAGGGAAAATGTATTGGCGTGTGCAGATGAATGAGAAAGGCACTGGCCCAGGCAGCTGCTGCCATGTGGGCACAAGCTCTGCTGCCCAGGAGGGTCCCGTAGTGCAGGGGTTTGCAGATGGACACGTAGCGGTCGTAGCACATGAGGTCAGCAGGGAAACTCTGCTGCAGAAAAAAGCAAAAGAAATACTTGGCAGCACATCCTGCATAGGAGATGTTCTGGTGTCCCAGAGGGAATTGTGCATGGCTTTGGGGACAGTGGTGCAGATGGAGCCCAGGTCGGTGAGGGCCAGGTTGAGCAGGAAGAAGAACATGGGGCTGTGCAGGAGGTGGCCGCAGGCTACGGCGCTGATGATGAGGCCGTTGCCCAGGAGGGCAGCCAGGGAGATGCCCAGGAAGAGGCAGAAGTGCAGGAGCTGCAGCTGCCGCGTGTCTGCCAATGGCAGCAGGAGGAAGTGGCTGATGGAGCTGCTGTTGGACATTTGCTGGCTGGCCATGGGCACCTGTTCATGGAGAAAGGACAGGGACAAGTCAGCAGAGGCTGCTCTGAGCCAAACCTGGGCCATTCCCTGCAGACTGTCCCGCTGTGACTCACCCACCCTTGTTCCTGCTCTGGGAAAACCTTCCCCAGGTCCCTGCCTGAGCTCCAGTTGTGCTGTCTGAGTGTGCCAGGAGCAGCCAGGCCTGTGGTGGGGGCTCTCCAGGAGCCATCCCTGCCCTGCTGCCCTGGGTTTGTGGCCATGTGGCAGAGGGACAAGGCTGGATATTCAGGATTTGTCAGGGAATCACTCCTAATGCAGACAGGCTTGTTGCCATCTGCACTCCCACTTCTAAAGGACATGGAGAGCAGGAAGAATTTTGCCATTATTTTCCTGCCCACACATCATTCCTGTTCTCTGAGGTCAGAAATCCCCAGCATTTCTGCTGCACTCCAGTTTGCCACTGAGAGATTGAGAGGCAAAGGATTCCCTGTGGCTCAGGGAAGGTGAGGGGCTGGATGGGCTTGTTCCCAACTGCCCTGGGTTTGCAGCTTTGGCTGCAATCACAGCACAATCACACTCCCCAGTCACCCTGGCATAAACCAGACCCTGCCCAGAGCACAGGGATCCCTCAATGTCTCCCCCTCTCCAAAGGGCTCTGGGCAAGGTCTCAGCACCCCCTTCTGCCAAGGACACTCCCGGCTCCCTTGGCAAACCCAGCAGCATTTCCTCAGCTCTGGCATCTCTGCACTTCCCCGTGGCACATTCAGGGAACTCCCAGGGGCTCTGGCACAGATTTGCAGCCAGGAGGGCAGCTCAGAGCTGGAAGGACACAGCAAGGAGATCCCGGTGTGCCCATGATGGGATCTCAGGGAGGGGGCTCAGCTCATTCCCCTTTCCCATGGACTGCTTTGCCCACAGCCCCACAGGGCCCAGGGAAGCTTGGACACCCCATTGCCATGGCCACAGCTGCCTGGCAGGAATGCCAAGGGCAGTGCCTGACTCAGCTGCTGCAAAGGCCAGAGCCTCCCTGAGAGCACCAGATGACAGGGACAGGATCAGGGCAGTGCAGAAACAAGAGCAGATGTGGTGGTGCTGTGCCTGGGAGGGCAGGGCAGAGACAGCTGGCAGAGAGTCTCTGTAAATGTTGAAACATTACTTTGATGATCCTGTGTGTCCCTTTCAACTCAGAATGTTCTGTGATTCTGTGATTACAATTCCTCTTCTGCTTCTCTCATCGTCCTGTTGCCTATAATCAAAAGAGAAAAACTTGTTAAAGTGTTAGAACAGTAAAGTGTGAACCGACTTTATTGGATGCTTCCAGGTGTCCCAGAGGGATGGGGCATATGCAGCCCCTGATTTCAACAATTTTTTAAGGTTGTTAATTAGGATATTTAACAGGAATATGCAATAGGAGATTCAGTTGCCCCAGTTACACACCCTGGGTCAACCCACTGCAGTTGGTCCAAGGGCTTCTTTGCCCCACTTTTTTTTATGACTGCTCACACTGTAAAAACCAAAATGTTCTTCTTGTATGTCCTCTTCCTGATAATAAGACAATACAGTATTTCAGGAATGTATTTAGGTCTGCTAATTGTTAATAAATCTAAGAGAAAGGACAGGAAACTACTAGAGTTAATTAGGGATTATAATATATAAGATGTTTAGTAGTTGATAGAGTTATTAAGAATTATATTTATAATTATTAAAGTAGTTACAGAGCTACAAATATATAAAAATGTATAAAAAGCAAAAACTTTTTGTCATCACCCAAATTTCCCACCTTCTCCAAGCAGGAAATTGAAAACACTCTCAGGAAAGCTCCTGATCTTTACAGCAATGCCAGGCTTACCTTCTTTTGGCAAGTGTCCTCCCAGCTGTGCCCAGGCTGGTGTGGAGCTGGGAGCAGCCCTGCCCCACACAGCCCCTCTCAGCAGCAGCAGCAGCAGCAGCAGCAGCTGCCCTGCTCAGGGTGGCTCCTTCCCCCCACAGCTTCTCCCCAGCGCTGGCAGCAGCTCCCCGGGCCGGCTGAGAGCTGTCCCTGGCAGGCAGCAGAGTCCCTGGGCCAGCACAGCGCCCTGGGCTGCAGGACCCTGCTCTGCACCACAGCCCTGGGCACCCCTGGCTGCAGCCCCGGCTGCTCAGCCCTGCAGCAGAGCCTGGCCCCAGGGAGCTGCCTTGTGCTGGGCCTGGGCTGGGGCAGCAGGGAAACCCAGCCCTGCCCTAGGGCCACATCCCTGCCCTGCAGCAGCTCCCACAGTGCTCCTGGAAGGTGCTCCAAGCTGGGGGATGTGGCAGCTCAGGAGATCCCTGCAGGAGCTGCAGCTTCTCTTCCCCCAGCCAGAGAGTGACTGTTTGCAAGCCTGGGAGGATTTCTCCTGCAGTGAGCCCTGAGTGAGCTCTGCTCTGTGCTGCCAGCCCAGGCTGAGCTGAAGCCCTGTGTGCCTGTGTGCTGTGCCCGGGGTGGCTGCAGGCAGTGCCCCAGCCCTGCTGGGCTGGCAGAAAAGCTGCTCATCCAGAGAAATGTGTTTTTAAGCTCTTCTTGGTTACCAGGATCTCCCTCTGGATGATGAGCTCAGCCCAGCTCATCAGCACAGACACAGCACAAGGACTTTAATGACCCTCTCAGGGCTTTGTGCTGAGGCCCTGAACATCAGTCCCTGAGAGGGAGCTGAAGAAACCTCTCCAGAACTCCAAGCAGAAGCCAACTCCAAAGTTTCTGGAAGTTTTAATGGGTCCCACTGAGGGACACGACACAGAAAGTGTCCCCAGGCCCCAGGCAGAGCAGAGAACTGCAGGCAGTGATGACAGGTGGGGACAAAGAGAAGCCAAGGCTTGGTGCCCTGGGCCACAGCAGCCTCTGTGCCACCAAGGACACTGAGGAGACCCCTTGTCCTGAGGCCCTGGGGCCTCCTGGCACAGCCCCAGCAAGGCTGGGCACTGTCAGCCCCTTGTGCTGCCCTCAGCATCCCCCTCCCATGCCAGTGGCCTCCAGGATGTGCTGGAAGGAGTCCCTGGGGAAGGAGCCTTGGTCAGCAATGGCCCTGGGGGGCTCCTTCATGCTGCCAGGGACTGCAGGTTTTTCCAAGGACTTTGGGTTTGGCTTTTGCCTTGGAGTCTCTGAGAGGTTTGTGCAATCCTGGCCTCCAATTCTCTGCTTTAATGAGTCCCTTGAGAGGCTTTGTCAGTAACAACACTCAGTGGGGCTCATTAATGCTTCAAGGTACTTCAGTTATTTAAGGTACTTGGTGTTTCCTTTACAAACTGACTCTATGAGAGATTTGTGCAATCATGGCCCAATTATCTGCTTTAACAGTCCCTTGGGATTCTTAGCCAGTAACAACACTCAGTGGGGTTTATTAATACTTCAAGGTACTCAGGGTACTTCTTTTTGCCACTAGTCTCTGAAAGTTTTGTGCAATCCTGGCCTCCAATTATCTGCTTTAATTAGTCTCTTGAGAGCTTTGCACTGACACATAATGGGGCTCAATAATGCTTTGAGATACTCAAGATTTTTAAGATACTTTGGATTTTCCTTTGGATTTTCCATCTCATGCTGAGTCTCTGAGAAGTTTTTTGTAATCCTGGCCTCCAGTTCTCTCTCAAGATCCATGAGAGCCTGTGTTGGGGATGACCATAGTGGGACCCATTAATACTTCAGACACTTTGGTGTTTCTTCTGACTTTGACTCCTGGCAAGGTTTTGCAATCTCCTCTCAGGCCCTGAGGTTCCAGGCTCAGCACCAAATGCCACGGGGCTCATTAGGATCAAGCAAGTCTGACAAACCATGGCTGTGCCTTGATTTCCCTCTGGTCTGGTGCAGTTCATTAGGAAGTTTTCCTGCTGCAGTTATGGAGAAATATTTCAAAGATATTGGAAATATGTATTCCTATTTTAAAGGGCGTATTTTTACTTTTCTTATTACACAAGAGGTGATTGCAACATTCTGTATTGATATTGACCAGGGTCTCCCTCAGGAGGTCTGGCCTGCTCAGAGAAGCTGTGCCTGAGGTCTGACCCAGTGTGGACAACTTGCTCCACATCCCCAACCCATCCTGTTCTCCTCAGTCACCTGGGACTGCTTTGCTGGAGAACTGGCTGCACACAACAAAAGGAGTTTTCTTCTTTTATTTTTCAAGCAATCTAAAACTCTCATTTCCCCATTAAAACAGACACACTCCCCAGTGTGTGCCAGCCCAAGGTGCCACCAAGACCATCCAGCCCTGCCCTGGGCCAGGAATGAGGGTGGATCATCATCCCAACCTGCACTGGGCCATTGCAAGGGGCTGTGGCCATGGACACTGCACTGACCCCACTGCTGGGTTTGGGTGCCAGGGTGTTCAGGGTTAGATTTGTTTCTTTTTTATTTAAGAATTTTTTTCCCATAAATGCTAGGAAACTCACTTCTGGGTACTTATGGTACTTAAGCAGAACAAAGGGGCCAAAGGAGAGGATTTGTAGCACCTGGCTACACTTCTTTGGGTCTCTGGGAGTTTCTCTCAGCGGGGGGAGATCACACGAGTTTGGGGGGGCAGAAAAAGGACGGGGCTGGGGGCAGCTCTGCTGTCTCTTGCTCTTGGCATCGGAGAGAGGACGGCCAGGCTGCTGCTTGCTGCGGGACGAGTTCACTGTCACCACCAAGTCCGGTCCTGGGAAATCTACCACCATCTGCCCGTGTGCCCAGGAATTCTGAGCTCCCTCCCCCTGCCCTGCTGGAGCTGGGCCGGCCCTGTCCCGCTGCTGCTGCCTCTTTGGAACTGCTCTGAGGCTTTTGGCTACGCTGTACCCCTGCCCTGCCCTGCCCTGCCCTGCCCTGCCCTGCCCTGCCCTGCCCTGCCCTGCCCTGCCGGGACATCCCTGCCATTCCAGCTATCACCCACGGAGCTTCTGATATATCCCATCCACCAGCCCGGGATTTTCCACCCTTCCAGCTTAGTGCTCTCATGAGATGGAGGACGTTTATGAATATAAAAAGACAAGATTTTAGAAGCAGCTTTTGGTGATTTTGTAGAAGTAAAGAAACAGCTTGTACTGAGAACACAGGAAGATGAGCTATTAAGCTTGGTTGTTAGGTAGTTACTAAGTAGAAGTCATATAGGTAAGATGTATAATGTTAAAACTCAGCAAAGTGGGACCTAGGTATTTGTCAAAATCAATAAAGCAGAACTTTGTGGCTTTAATCAAGCAAAATCAAGCTCCTCATCTTTGGTAAGAGCAAAGTGACCTGAAAAATAGCCAAACCTCCACTGCCCTCCCAGAAGCAAAGATCAACCTGAGGAAGACGTTGGCCTTCCTCCCAAGACCCCAACTCACGACCACAAGAGGCGTGACAGCTATTAGAATACAAAGTGAGAGAAGGAGAGGAATGGGCGGGTGAGGAGGTGTAGGTTGTGGGATCAATGTGTATTTAAACCTGGACCTTGTCTTGACCAGGTACGCACGGTTTGGAGGAGATATCCCCCCGTGTGTCCCAGCTGGAAATAAAACATACCTGCTTTACAATTTCTAATTGTAAAGTCCTTATTCTACGCTTCACTCAGAGTCCTGCAGGGGCACCGAGATCAGGCTGCCCTGGGCTTTGTGAAGCAAAGCCCCTCGAGGTTCCTGGTTCTGTTTTGCTGTTAATGCTGGAGTTGTTGTTTGTTTGCCTTGTTATACATACTAGTAAAGAACTGTTGTTCCTATCCCCATACCTCTGCCTGAGAGCCCTTTAATTTTCTAATTATAATCATTTGGAGGGAGGGGATTTGAATTCTCCATTCAAGGGAGGCCCTTCCCCTCCCTAGCAATCCTGTCTTTCAAACCAAGACAGATTTTGGGCCCAATGTGGGGCTCGAGGGCACTGAGAAAAGAAGGGTGAAAAAAGGAATAATGGTTCTTGAGTAACCTAATATTTTCTTTGTGTGTGCTGGATATAGAAACCTCATTAGGTAACACCTTGTAGTCTAGCTTATCCTGGTTTGGGTGGCACGTTGTCATGGCTGTATTTCTCCTATTTGCAGGCCCTTATCTAAACATGGGCCCTATAACTGAGGTTACTGTGGCTGTTATCCAGTTTTTTTATGGGTTATAAGGTGAGGAATTCATGGATTTTGAACTTCCTTGGAAGGCAGGAACATGGATACATGGCTATCACACACTAAGTGTATGTTTTGGGGGTTACTTTAAGAATGGTACTTTCTGTGAGGAAATGCCAGTGGGGGAAGTTTTCTCCCAGCCCTTCAACCACTTCTTTGTGCCTACCCCACCAGCTTTTGAAGGGTTTAAATTTCCTCTAGATACTAACCAACTGTTGCTGATAGTCCTGGTCTATTTAGCTTTAAGAGATAAGGTGAGGTCGACTTTGATCACCAAACAGACACCTACCTCAGAGACTGGGGATTCTGTCATGGAGCCTGACACTGCCCCACAGAACAGGGATGCTGCCCCACCACCTGACCCTGCCTCGCAGCCCACCTCAGAAATGAACCACCCAGACTGGGTGGGGGTTTGGGTGGAGATAGGCCAGATGTCAAAGGAGAACATTTCCCCAGTGGTGGCCTCATTACCCCCAGCTGGTGGGAAACCCTCCCCCTGCCCTGAAAAGGGAGAGTCTGATGGTGCAGCAGTGGAACCCACAGATATTACAACCGTCCAGATTCCAGCTGAACCACAGGGGCAGTCACAGCCAGCAGCAGTCGCCCCTGTGGAAACGGAGAAGTATAAGGTGAAATCAGAGCACCCAGGTAATAAGGATAAGAAAGGAGGGCCCTCACAACTTGAAGGGGAGCCAGAGGTTGAGATTATCACTGGGTCCCTGATGTATGTTAGTCTCCATAGTCTGCAAAAAGATATTGCATGACTGGGACGTGAGGCTTATACAGCCTGGTTACTTTGGGTCTGGGACCTTATAGGTACAGGTGTGCAACTGGACGGCGGTGAGGCAAGGAACTTGGGACCCTTGACCCAGGACTCAGGGGTGAATCAGGTATTTGTAAGGGAGCCAGGGCCCCTTTCCCTCTGGGAGTGGCTTTTAATGAGTGTAAGGGAAAGGTTTGTCCACAGTGAGAGAATGCAGAAGTACCATCAAAAAATGTTCTGGGAGACTCTTGAGGAGGGGATCCAAAAGCTGAGAGAAGTGGCAGTATTGGAGGTATTTTTGGAAGAAGAGTGATAATTACAGAATGATAATGACCCTGACAAGGTCAGGTGAACAGGGCAAATGTTATGGAATCTGACAACTCTAGGCCCAGCTCAATACACCACCTTCACTGCAACAATTAATGCTGAGGACAACCGAGAGACAGTGGGTTTGGTAGCCAACAGGCTCAGAAATTACGAGAGTGTGATCAGTAGTCCAATGCAGGCTCAGGTCTCTGCCGTGGTTAAGGAACTCAGAGAGGAGATAAGGGAGGTGAGGGAGGAGATGAGGAGGAACAGTTCCCATATGGCACCAGTGTGAGTCACAGGCCCCAGAGCCAGAGCCCAACACCCTCCAGCTAGAGAGAGAGGGTACACCCCAAGGGCTGACCTGTGGTCCTTCCTGCGTGATCATGGGGAAGACATGGGAAGGTGGGATGGGAAACCCACTTCTGTCCTGGCAGCACGGGTGCGTGAGCTCAAGGAGAGAAACACTCACCGAGGGGGTCCCACTAAAATGAAGGTAACCTCAACCTCCCATGACCAAGCCACCAGGTATTACAGAAGTGAGGATGATTATGTCGGATGCCCTTGAAGGAACCTCTACTGTGGTTCTTCCTGGATGATCTTCTTCCTTCCTGCCCAGGAAGGGAATAATATTCAGTGATAGAAGGGCCTTGCCTCTAGCCAGGAAGAGGCACAGGAAAACCGAGTCTTTTGGAATGTGTGGATTCGATGGCCTGGCACATCAGAGCCACAGAAATATGAAGCTTTGGTAGATACTGGTGCACAGTGTACCCTGATGCCATCAGGACATGTGAAAGCAGAACCTGTTTCCATTGCTGGAGTGACAGGGGGATCACAGCAACTGACTCTGGTGGAAGCCGAGGTGAGCCTGACCAGGAAGGAGTGGGAAAAATATCCGATTGCAACTGGGCCACAGGTCCCATGTATTCTGGGCATTGACTTCCTCAGGAATGGCTATTACCTGAGACCCTAAGGGACTCAGGTGGGCTTTTGGAATAGCTGCTGTGGAGGCAGAGGGCATCAAGAAATTGAACACCTTGCCTGGACTGTCAGAGAACCCATCTGCAGTAGGACACCTGAAGGTAGAAGAACAACGAGTACCAGTTGCCACCTCGACAGTGCACCGCCGGCAGTATCGGACCAATCGAGATGCCGTGATCCCCATCCACAAGATGATCCGGGAGCTGGAGAGCCAAGGGGTGGTCAGCAAAACCCACTCACCCTTCAACAGCCCCATCTGGCCTGTGTGCAAATCTGACAGAGAATGGAGACTGACTGTAGACTATCGTGCATTGAATGAGTGACACCACCGCTGAGCGCTGCTGTGCCAGACATGCTGGAACTCCAGTACGAGCTGGAGTCCAAGGCAGCGAGTGGTACTCACAATGACATTGCCAATGCATTTTTCTCCATTCCTTTGGCAGCAGAATGCAGGACTCAGTTTGCGTTCACCTAGAGGGACGTGCAGCACACATGGAACCGACTGCCCCAGGGCTGGAAACACAGCCCCACCATCTGCCATGGACTGATCCAGGCTGCACTGGAAAAGGGTGAGGCTCCAGAACATCTGCAGTACATCGATGATATCATTGTGTGGGGGAACACGGCAATGGAAATGCTTGAAAAAGGAGATAAGATCATCCAGATTCTCCTGGAAGCCGGCTTTGCCATCAAGAACAGCAAGGCCAAGGGACCTGCCCAAGAGATTCAGTTCCTGAGAGTAAAGTGGGAAGATGGACAGCTTCAGATTCCCACTGAGGTCATGATAAGATCACCGTGATGTCTCCACCAACCAGCAAGAAGGAAAGACAAGCTTTCCTAGGTGCCACAGGCTTTTAGAGAATGCACATTCCCGAGTACAGCCAGATTGTGAGCCCTCTCTACCTGGTTACCCGCAAGAAGAATGATTTCCACTGGGGCCCTGAACAGCAGCAAGCCTTTGCCCAGATCAAGCAGGAGATCGCTCATGCGGTAGCCCTTGACCCAGTCAGGACAGACCAGAGGTAAAGAATGTGCTCTACTCAGCAGCCAGGAACAATGGTTTGTCCTGGAGCCTATGGCAGAAGGTGCCTGGGGAGACTCAAGGCCGACCACTGGGATTCTGGAGCCGAAGCTACAGAGGGTCTGAAGCCAACTACACTCCCACAGAGAAGGAAATCTTGGCTGCCTATGAAGGAGTTCAAGCCGCCTCGGAGGTGATTGGTACAGAGGCGCAACTCCTCCTGGCACCCCGACTGCCTGTGCTGGGGTGGATGTTTAAAGGAAAGGTTCCCTCTACCCACCATGCCACCGACGCCACATGGAGCAAATGGATTGCCCTCATCACACAGCGCGCCCGTATTGGAAACTCGAATCACCCTGGGATTTTGGAAATAATTACAAACTGGCCAGAAGGTGAAAAGTTTGGTCTCATGGCTGAAGAGGAGCAGGAACAAGTGACAGAGGATGAAGAAGCACCACCGTACAAGGAGCTGCCAGCAGAAGAAACACGCTACGCTCTTTTCACTGATGGTTCCTGTCGCATTGTAGGGATGAAACAAAAGTGGCAAGCAGCTGTATGGAGCCCCACACGACAGGTTGCACAAGCCACTGAAGGAGAAGGTGGCTCAAGTCAACTTGCTGAACTCAAAGCTCATCAATTGGCCCTCGACATTGCTGAGAGAAGTGGCCAAAGCTCTACCTCTACACTGATTCGTGGATGGTGGCCAATGCTCTGTGGGGTTGGCTGGAAAGGTGGAAAAAGGCCAACTGGCAGCGTCGGGGAAAACCAATCTGGGCTGATAAGAGATTGAGCCTGCCGAGTTTCACCCACAGCAAGGACTTCCTCAATTTTGCCATCTCTCTTTGGTGCAGTAAGAGGTTTTGTCGTTTCATGTTCTTAATTTTCGTGCTTGTTGGTACTTTGTTTGTTAAAGAAATAGTTTTTTCCACTTTTCTGCAAGGAAGTTCTTTCCCAGACCAGTTGGGGGAGGGGCCGTTTGGGTTTGCTTCCCAGAGGGACCCTATTCGGGGGTTTCTCCCAAATTTTTCCTAAACCAGAACACAGCTCTACTAACACAAATCATCAGCTTTGATAGCAATGGCATTCTAAGTCACTCTGATTAAATTCAGATGGACTGATTCAAATATACTGCACATTGCTCTAAATTAGATATCCCTCCTGGCTACTATCAGGAATCAACGTTCTCTCAGAAAAACTGGGCTTTTTGTTCTTTTAATGCTCTGAAATGGAAAATCAGGAAATAGCCAGTGATGCCTTTGCTCTTGCTGCTGCTGACATGGCAATGGATTTTCTTTCAGCCTACTCAGCTGGCCCTCTACACTCTACTGCCCAAGGACAAGCTCACAGTTTGCGCCACAGTTCTTAAACACCAGGAACATCAAATGTTCCTTGCTCACTCACCTCAATATCGGCACCTCTGAGTACATGGGTCAGGTGAGCTGCAGTGGGCAAGAGAAAATGAAGCAGATTCTTGGAGAAAACTGGAGAGAACCCTAGGATTTTTAAAAGGTACTTCCAAGAAGGTCTCCCAGTCCACATTTTTAAAGTTGTCCCACTTGACCCAGCAAATGGAGGAAATGACAGACTCTGCTGCCACAGACTCTCCCATGGAGGGAACACAACCTCTGCAGTTCCCTTGCAAATGCTGCCGCAGAGCCCTGGCTACAGACACCCCTTTTGAGCTGAACATGTTGACAGGAGCTTTAGCCAAGTGGCATCCAAATGGTCTTTCTATTTCCAAATCAAGTCAGTCACTAAGAAAGAGCAGGAAGACATGCAAAACCAGCTTAGGTTACAACCAGGGAAAACCTCTACTTAGTGCCAGGTTAGTCAGGTAAAGCAATTATGAAAATAAAAAAGAATAAAAAAAAATAATAAAAATGATATAAAATATATAAATAAATTTAAAATAATTAAAAAATATAAAAGATTAAACAGAGTAAACTGCAGCAGCGAGTTGCTCAATCCTTGTGGCACTGCTGTGCAAGTTTGCAGACTGTGCTCTAACACAAGAAAAACAAGGCTCCTGTCAGTGTGCAGCTGCCCACTGACAAAAGCCTCAAGCAGGAGGATGCTCCTGCCCTGAGCAAGCCCAAGAGCTGCTCTGCCACTGAGGCTTCCATGCACCAAGGCAACCTTGTGATGTCACCACGACGGCGTGGCAGCCGTGCCCTGACATCACAAAGCAAACGCTCTGTGCTGGTCTGTGAATTTTTGCAGATGGACAGAGTGATGTTTGTTGGTGTCAGGGGGCCGGGGTGGGGGCGCTGGCTCTGTCCCCGGCCACGCTGGTCAGGAGTGGCCATTTCCCAGACTGCAAGCAGTGCCAGTAAGGGTAGAGAGCAGAGCTGTTTGCTGCTCTCTAATCCTCTATATCCTCATGTCTGGGTACAAAGCAAAGGTCTCAGAGAAGGCTCTCTCTTACAGAGGTCTTTGTTCCTCCAGGTTACAGGAGAGAGAGGAGAGGGTCCGTGCTTACATTTAAACCAGGCAGAGGGTGGGGCAGGTGGGGATTGGCCCAGGTAACACAGGGCAGGGTCAGGAAAGGGGACAAAGGGATGGGGAGGGGAAATCTGGGGTAAACCAGACACCAGGCACCGGGGGGTGGGTAACAGGAGCAAACCATAACTTATCAACCTCTCAAAAACCCACCACCACATCTCCCTCTTTTCTGTTTAATTTTGAAGGGAAGGAGGGAGGAGACAAACTCCTTAAACTGCTGTCTCTGGCCTCTTCCACCATCTCTCAACAGCAGC